>PVIA01001914.1:0-240407 GCA_004024845.1 Tonatia bakeri
GTTTTTTATTGTTCATATTTTTACTCTTCATTTTCTTAAGTAAGTCCCTTTAACATTACATATAATAAGGGCTTGGTGATGATGAACTCCTTTAACTCAGCCTTGTCTGAGAAGCACTTTATCTGCCCTTCCATTCTAAATGATAGCTTTGCTGAATAGAGTAATCTTGGATGTAGGTTCATGACTTTCATGACTTCAAATACTTTTTTCCAGCCCCTTCTTGCCTGCAAGGTTTCTTTTGAGAAATCAGCTGACAGTCTTATGAGCAATCCTTTATAGGCAACTCCTTTTCTCTTGCTGATTTTAAAATTCTATTCTTATCTTTAATCTTGGGTAATGTAATTATGATGTGCCTTAGCGTGTCCTCCTTGGGTCCAACCTCTTTGGGACTCTCTGAGCTTCCTGGACTTCCTGGAAGTCTATTTCCCTTGCCAGATTGGGGAAGTTGTCCTTCATTATGTATTCAAATATGTGTTCCATTTCTTGCTCTTCCTCTTCCCCTTCTGGTACCCCTATAATTCGGATGTTGGAATGTTTAAAGATGTCCTGGAGGTCCCTAAGCTTCTCATTTTTTTGAATTCTTGTTTCTTCATTCTTTTCTGTTTGGTTGTTCCTTTCTTCCTTCTGATCCACTCCATTGATTTGTGTCCCAGTTTTCTTCCCATCACTATTGGTTCCCTGTGCATTTTTTTTCATTTCTCTTATTGTAGCCTGCATTTGTTCATCTAATTTCTGACCAAAGTCAACCAATTCTGTGAGTATCCTGATCACCAGTGCTTTGAACTGTGCATCTGATAAATTGGCTATCTCTTGGTCACTTAAGAAAATTGGTTCTGGGGATTTCAATTCTGTTTGAGCCATCTTTTTTATTATTTATTTTCCTTTGGTCTGTTTGCAGGTGTTACGTAAGGTCAGCGGAGCCTTAGGCATTCACCAGGGGGGCATACCCCAGTAGCTGAGTTGTGATGTTGTATGTGGGGGTGGGGTCCAAGAGGGAACAATGGCACTTGCTCTGCTCTCTCTAGGACTCCTGTACCCCTGCTGCCTCTCACAAGCAAACTGTGCTGGCTCCCGGGCAGTTGGGCTTGTGCACTTTCTCAGACTCTGTGGGCTTCCCCGCAGAGCCTCCTGTGAGACTGAGAGAATCTCCTGGCCTCAGCTCCCACAGGTATTTTTAGTCGGTGCTCTGAGGCTTTGTTTCCCAGCACTGGGTCCCTGGGTTGTGCAATCTGTGTTGCTGTCCATTTTTGCTTAGTTTGTACAGGAATGTGTAGCTGCGGCCAGCCCGCTGCCTTGCGCACCTCACTGGGTCTGCTCATTGCCTCCCGTGCCCAGGGTCTGCCACCGGGTCCATCAGTTGCCCCTGTGCTTCTGGGGTTCAACAATGCCTTCTGTGCCCTGCACGCCCGCGTCTGCCAGCCACCCCTCTTTCCTGCTGGGACCTCTCACCCCTCTCCGTAAGTCTCTGACTCCTCCCCTCCTTACCGGTCTGGTTGTACTGTAGTCAGACTTCTGTTCAGTTCATTTATCTCCTTTCTAGTTGTTTCTTGTTTCTCAATTTTTGTTGTCCTTAGTTTTGGTTGCACGAGGAGGCATACTGCGACTACCTATGCTTCCATCTTGGCCAGAACTCCCCTATTAAGATTTGTAAAGGCATTCCATAGATACAGCATTTTACTAACTATTATATAAACACATTTGTATAAGTAAAAATAAATTTTGCATCAACTAATTTACTTTTAGTTTTTAGTTATCACTTTAAGATATAAATAATGCGATGTATAGAACAAAAAGACAGAATTAACTATGTATTCAAATATGTGTAAAATCTTTGGTGTTAACTTCCAAAAATAAATTAAAAACTTAACTTCAGAAGGTAACCTATTTTAGAAAGTTACTTTGCAATTTCTCCCATGAAGACTCGTTGAAATGAAGAAAGTCAGGAACACCATTGTTAGAAATCAGTTGATGGAAAGAAAATGAATTGTCTCATTCTTGAATGATTGAGAATCTTGTATAGGGTATAGGTTTGGGTAGAAATAGGCATAATATTATATGAAAATGCAAAAAGACCAATTTTGATTAAAATCTATTTTTGAAGTACAACTTTTGAAAAAAAGATACTCTTATAATCACTCCTCTTTTTAAAGTATTTTTTGTTTATAATTTTGTATTTTAACTCTGACTATCACTAATGCCTTTAGGTTGGAAAATGATTTACCAAAAATAAAAGAGTTAATTCAAAATTTTTATTATATATTCAGGATATTTTGGCAAACTAAATTCAATACAGTGTCTAAACTATATTTTTATATTGAATTACTTTGATATAAATTATATAAGTAATTACTGTCCAATTACTTTAATCAATCATTCCATAAATATTTATTGTGCATCTTCTATATACTATGGTCTGTCTTGAACATGTGTGATACAGCAGTGAAAAGGCAGAAAAAAGCCAGCCCTCCAGCAGTTTATAAAAAAGTAGAGACAATAAACAAGTATGTTTGTGCATATAAAATTTTTTATATGTTAAACAGTGATAATTACTAACAAAAACTAAAGCAGTGAAGGGGGAATCATAGACTGTCAGGGTTTTAGAGAGGTTGGCCAAGGATAGCACTCTTGATAAGATGTTTTAAATAAAACCTACAGAAAGAGAAGGTACTTTCCATGTTGACTCATGGTGTCAGTATCAGTAAGCGAATTCTGGAGATTCTCATACCAGGGGTCTCTCATCAATGAGGCCAGCATGTATGGTGACCAAGATGAGTAGTAGAGAAAAGAGGATATTGGAGAGATAAAGGGGTTTTCAATCATGCAGGGTTTATAGTTAAAAGATTTTGGGTTTTATTATGAATGAGTAGGGAAGATATTCAAGTCATTTGAGCAGAGGAATGATATTTTAATTGAATTATTCTGGCTGTTTTTTTTTTTTTTTTTTTTTCCCTGAGGAGACTGCAAAGGGCTATGGCACAAGCAAGGAGCCAGACTGAAGGCTCTGGAGATATTACAGAATTTGGGTGAGAGATGACGGTAAGCTGAGAGGGTGAAAAATGCATGAATGCTATACATTTTAAGCTGCCAGGATGTATTGACAAAGTGGAGTGAGAGTCTGGGAATGATAAAAAAGGGAGAAGTCAGAACGCCTCAAGTTTTGGGACCTTAACACCTTAAAAAATGTGGGTGTATATAACTAAGACAGGGAGAATGACAGGAATTGCAGACCTATGTAATTCAGGGACTCACTTTTGGACATAGTAAGGAATGCCAGTAAGAAATATAGGGGAAAGAGATGGGCTGGAAATATCATTTGGGGAATCATCAGCATAGAGATATCATATCCATCTATTGGACTGAATGAAGTAAGCTACACAGTGAGGATAGATAGGAGAGAGGAGACTCTCCAGCACTGAGCACTGGGATAAGCAACATTAAAAAGGACAAGGAGATAATGAAAAACAACTGAAACAGAAAAGAATAAATAGGAAGAAAAATAAAAGTAATACCAAGTGAGTGTGGCATCCTGAAAGCCAAAGAAAGGAACTGGTTCAAGGAAAAGAATTTTCTCAAATGTCTTTGACACACCGTATAGGATAAGTCTCAAGAAATGGCCATAGGATTTTGTGATCTTTGAGGAACTTGACATAGGTAGCAGTTTCAGTAGGTTAGCATCAAAAGTTTGATTACAGAGCATCCATAGAAGTATGGGGAGAGAAGCAATGAACACGGAAACATATTCTAGGAGTTCTCTTGTAATACAGAATAAGTAGTGAGAAGGTACCTGGAAGAAAAAGTGAGGACAAAGATGGAATTTTAAGTTGAATAAAATAATAGCATGAGTATATGCCAACAGTAAAGGTGACCTAGAAAGAGCATAAAAAATGTGCCAATAAGAAGGGTTATAGGAGTGCCTGAGTAGTTCTAGGTGGAGATGGGGAGCAAGTGGTTATCTAGTGATAAGTGGTGTGTAAAAACCTTAGGGAATTTTATTTTATTCATTTAAGTCATTTTAAGAAAAAGGCTTACCTGACCACCATAAGTTCCTCCAGAACCCAACTAACTAAGCAGATCTTCTTCCATTATATTATTGTATTTTTCTATGTGTAATAATTAACATAATTAAACCGAAGTAAAAATATGTCACCTGATGTGTAATGACTCAAGCATAATAAGCTTATTTAATTTTCATATGTTGGTCTAAAATGTTCCTGGTCATTGGGTAGTTGTTTTCGTGGGGAATCAGAATCAGAGACTAATCTCATTTTCATTCAGCTCAGGTTATTTTAAGGCCTTCTTATGGCCACAGGGACAGTTGATGAAGTGAAGACAAAGGAGAGAACGCTACCTCATAAGCCTTGAGAAGAAGTGGCCACACATGATTTATGTTCACTTTGCATTTGGGAGAAATAACCATTAAAATGAGACCACATCTTAGGTACATCTAAAAAAAGAACAGATTTTGGTGAAGCTTGTTTAACATGACCTGACATATTATACATGTATATGTGTTATTTCCACTCTGCTATGACTAGAAAGTAAGCTCCATAAAAGAGTTTTGTTTGTTATATTCCTAATGTCTTGAGGATGGTCAGGCATGTACTAACCCCTCAGTAAGTAATTTCTAAATGAATGAATTTGAAGCACATACACTTCTTTGCCTTAAAATGTTTCCCCTGAGGCAAAAAAGGAAGCTATGTCAGCATTCAGGATAAAGTATCCATCTGCCAATTTTACTAGGTTTTGCTTAATAAGCTTCAACTTCATAATGTATTTTGCACTGTCTCCCACAACAGAGGACAAAAATAAACTAAAAAAATATGTTTCCACTGTTATGACAGATAAATACAAATTTAAAAACTTTATTTGATATGGTTCAATGTGCTTGGATTTTTTTGCCTTTTGCTATTTCTTACAATTTAAGAATTACTAATGCTTATATATACATATATGTATGGGTATTATGCATATATGTATAATATACATTATACATGTAATATGCATGACATACATTTTATTATCTGTTAGATGTGAGACATATGCACATATGCATATTAATATGCATATTAATATGCATGCATGTATAACACATATATAATATACATATATGCATAATGTGTATGCATGTATATGTATATGTATCACATCTAGTAGACAACAAAATTAATTCAACATATTTTATCCAGGAGAAATGAATCAAATTTCCACTATTATGATTTTTTTTAACTTTTCAACTTGGTTTAATTGATTTGACTGTTCCCTAGCACTGCTAATATAGGAAGAATAAAAGAAGAATTACAATATTAAAATTTACAGTTACATTGAGTGAGTACTCACAAATGTCATCAAACTTAATTAAACAATTTGGGTGATTTCAATTTAGTAAGTAGAACTTATCTAAATTATAATATTTCACAATATTAACTGTGGGAAATTTATGTTTTAAAAATATTTTTATTTGTAATAAATTGTTTTTATAGAATTACATGACCTCTAGATACGCTTAATTACATGAATTGTTTTTAAACATAAATTGTTTTTATATGGAATTAAAACATGAATTGTTTTAAAACATAAATTGTTTTTATATAAAATGACATGACTACCACTTGCTTAATCAGATTTTCAGAAGTTTGGAACTTAAATGATTGAGAACTAGTTGTAACAATCTGTTTTAGGATATCAATGTTGAGTTACTCCCAGAAGAAACCCCAGCTGGTGTGCAACAACTGTGGCAATGTACTTAAAATCATGGGATTTTTAATGTACCAACTGTTCTCTAGGACCATTCTGGCTGAGTCTCTATCTCTTCTTTTTTTAAAAAAAAATATTTTATTGTTGTTCAATTACAGTTGGCTGCATTTACCCCCATCACTCCCCCTCACCCCAGCCCAACCCACCTCCTACCCTTGCTTCCACACACCCCCTTGGTTTTGTCCATGTGTCCTTTACAGTTGTTCCTGAAAACACTTTCTCCCATTATCTCCCCCAACCTCCCCTCTGGTTACTGTCAGATTGTTCTTAATTTCAATGTCTCTGGTTATATTTTGCTTGCTTGTTTGTTTTGTTGATTAGGTCCCACTTATAGGTGAGATCATATGCTATTTGTCCCTCACTGCCTTGCTTACTTCACTTAGCATAATGCTTTCCAGTTCCTTCCATGCTGTTGCAAAGGGTAGGAGCTCCTTCTTTCTCTTTGCTACATAGTATTCCATTGTGCAAATGTACCATAGTTTTTTAATCCACTCATTTACTGATAGGCACTTAGGTTGCTTCCAGCACTTGGCTATTGTAAATTGTGCTGCTATGAACATTGGGGTGCATAGGTTCTTTTGAAGTGGTATTTAAGGACTCTTAGGGTATAATCCCAGCAGTGGTATTGCTGGGACAAAAGGCAATTCCATTTTTATTTTTCTGACCATATTCAATACTGTTTTCCACAGTGACTGTATCAGTCTGCTTTCCCACCAATGGTGCACTAGGGTTCCTTTTTCTCCACATCCTCTCCAACACTTGTTTGTTGAATTATTTATGATGGCTATTCTGACCAGTATGAAGTGGCATCTCACTGTGTTTTTAATTTTCATCTCTCTGATGGCTAGTGATGCTGAGCATCTTTTCATATGTCTCTGGGCCCTCTGTATATCCTCGAAGAAGTGTTCGTTCAAGTCCCCTGCCTATTTTTTAATTGGGTTGCTTGTCTTCCTGGATGGGTGACTCTCTATTCCTGAATAGAATTCACAAGGTTGACATTTTGAATCAGGATGGTGTCGAAGTATTGACTGTTACTTTGGTAAGTGCCCAGACAACTAATGCATTGCTGTGCCATTTTTGAAGCTGTTGCTTTCTACTGAATCTTTTGGTTAAAGATCTAGTCTATAACAGTTATATCTAATGCCAAAAAGTGATCATAGTTAAATTCTAAAATTTCCTTAGGCAAAAAGACTGATCCTGAGCTTGAATTTTGTCAATAATTTTATTGCATTTCTAGGTTATCCTAGATCTAAACTGAACCTCTTTGTGAGCCTAAATCAATCTTTGTGAGTACTGAAGTGAAAAGAGGCAGGAAATTGTAACTAAGATTTTTTTTCTCAGAATTACCACATATTCCTTGGGAAATCACTTTGTATTACCTGCTCTAAAAATTTCTCTTGCAGTTCTGAACTGTAAACAACCAGTTATTAGAAACAAAAACCTCAATCAACTACTATTGCAAAACCACTGTCAGTTTTCTGAATAGCTAACAAGCTCTTCTATGCTAGTTTCCCCACCTTTATCTTTACAGCTTTCATTGGAACTTCTTAGGCTTATACAAATATTAACTTGGGCGAAATCAGAAAATAGACATGAAGGCAAATAAGAGAAAACAAACAAACAAGCAAAAACATTAGTTTGGGAACTAATTAAACATTAGCAACCCATTGATGCTAATTAATGTTCCTTAATATAATTTAATCTTAATTAAGTGCTTTTAATGCAACAATGTGTATATTATTTGACCCATAATTTATATTTTAATTCTTACAAAGTACCTATAACATGATACAATAGTACCTATAAAGTGCTATTATGGAGAAAATACTGTGGAAGAAATTGAAGTTCAGAAAGTTTAGCTAACAGGAATTGCTTCAAAACTAAAATATAAGAGATTCAGCTGTTTCATGTTTCTGTTGTACCTACTAAAACAACAGTGGTTGAATATTGCAGTAGCATCTCAGTTCTCTTTTTTATTGAAACATCTCAAAATTGTTTTTATATGTTTTTAAAATCAATTAAAATATTTCATATTAAAGAAAAGAATGTAAACCTAGGCTCTCTGTTTCCAAACTTATCACCTCTACATTGGTATTACTTGATGTAAAGTGTCTTATATTTATAATTCATTGACCATAACACTCTTTTTTAACATGAATGCAATCCATACCTCACGTTTGGATTCCTATTTATCCTTTAAAGTCCAATTAAAATAAATAACATTGATAAGTTTTGTAACTAAGACTGGCTAACTTTTTTACAAATTTGTAAAAAGTGTTTTCTAATTTTTCACTAGCATAGAGAATATCTGTGTTCTCTCTTCCTTAGTTTATCACTAAACTTTACGATCCTACTTCCTTATATCTTACTAGGACCCTTTGACTAGTCCTCACCAAATAAAAATATGTGGAAGTAGTAGCTGCCATTTCCTGCCTAAGCCAGGAATTTCTTCCATAGGTGTTTCCCTCTCTTGCTTCCTTCCAGTGTAGGCCACCAAAATTCCGCAAATGATGGAAACAGAATGTGTTTTCAATTACCTATATCCTTACTATGAACATCCACATTGGGTTTTGCATGACTTTATAATACGCTTTTATTGCATTATGCACCTGAAATTTATTTCCTATAGCAACTGATGTTATAGTCCCTGCCTAATGCGCCATTTAAATTGTATTAATAATTTTTGGTTTACAATGTACTTTAGCAGGCAAAATCATATTTTAAATAGTCACTTGACATGGGTATTATTAGTTGTTATGTGCTGGTTTGTGTTCCCTAAAAATTAATATATTCAAACCCCAATCCTCAGTGTATCACAATTTCAGGATACTGGAGATAGGGTCTTTTAAAGGATAATTAAGTTAAATGAAGTTGTTGTAGAAGATTCTAATCCAACATAACTGGTCTCCTTATAAGAAGAGAATATTTAAGGGACTTCTGGCCAAGATGGAGGTGTAGGTAGATACACTTTGCCTCCTCACAGAACCAAAAGAAGGACAACAACAAATTTCAAACCAAAAAATATCCAGAACTGCCAGAAAATTGAACTGTATGGAAGTCTGACAACCAAGGAGTTAAAGAAGAAACATTCATACAGACTAGTAGGAGGAGTGAACTCAGGTGTCCAGGATGGAGAGGACTCACAGCAAGGGTGCAGCTGGCTGAGTGGGAGGTCCCACATTTGTGTGAGGATAATCAAAAGGAACAACTGCAGAGCAAGACAGACCATGCAACCCAGGGTTCAAGCCTGGGGAAATAAAGCTTCAAAATCTCTGACTGGAAATATCTGTGGGGGGTTGAGGCAGGAGAAACTCCCAACCTCACAGAAGAGTTTACTGGAGGAGCCCCACAGGGTCCTAGAACATACACAACACCATGCACCTGGAAATCAGTACCAGAAGGATCCAATTTGCATGGGAGTAGCAAAGGAAGTGACTGAAAGACTCCCTTGAGCTGAGCAAGTGGCATTGTTTCCACTCAGACCCCTCCCCCACATACAGAGCCACAACACAGCAATGGATTGCCCCACCCTGGTGAATATGTAAGCCTCCACCCCTTACTACAAAACAGGCACACTTAGACAAAAAAAGATGGCCCAAATGAAAGAACAGATCAAAGCTCCAGAAAAAATACAACTAAGCAATGAAGAGGTAGCCAACCTATCAGATGCAGGGTTTAAAACACTGGTAATCAGGATGCTCACAATAATTGTTGAGTATGATCACAACATTGGGAAAAAAGTGAAGGCTATGCAAAGTAAAATATAGGAAAATGCACAGGGAACCAATGGCAAAGAGAAGGAAACTGGAACTCAAATCAATGGTTTGGAGCAGAAAGAAGAAAGAAACATTCAACCAGAAAAGAATGAAGAAACAATAATTCAAAAAAATGAAGAGAGGCTTAGGAACCTCCAGTACAACTTTAAATGTCCCAATATCTGAATCATAGGGGTGCTAGAAGGAGAAGAGGAAGAGCAAGAAATCAAAAACTTATTTGAAAACATATTAAGAATTTCCCTAATATGGCAAAGGAAATTAGAATTCCATGAAGTACAGGAAGCTTAAAAAGTCCCAAAAATTTGGACTCAAGGAATCACATACCTTGAGCACATCATAATTATATTACCTAAGATTAAAGAGGAGAGGATCTTAAAAGCAGCAAGAGAAAAGGAAACAGTTACCTACAAAGGAGTTTCCATGAGACTGTCAGCTGATTTCTCAAAAGAAACCTTGCAAGCAAGAAGGGGCTTGAAAGAAGTATTCAAAGTCATAAAAGGCAAGGACCTACATCCAAGATTACTCTATCCAGCAAAGCCATCATTTAGAATGGAAAGGGAGATAAAGTGCCTCTAGCCATTATTATATGAAATGTTAAAGGGGACTTATGTAGAAAAAGAAGATAAAGAATATGAACAGTAAAATGACAACAAACTTACAACTATCAACAACTAAACCTAAAAATAAAACAAAACAAAAACAAAAATGAACTAAGCAAATAAGTAGAACAGGAATACATTCAAAGAAATGGATATCACATGGAGGGTTATCAATGGGGAGTAGAAGAGAATAGAATGGGGGAAAAGGTACAAGGGATAAGAAGCATAAATGGTAGGTACAAAACAGACAGGGGGGAGTTAAAAAATATGGGAAATGGAGAAGCCAAAGAACTTAAATGTATGACCCAAGGACATGAACTAAGGTGAAGAATGATGGTGGGATGGTGGTACAGGGTGGAGGAGCATAAAGGGGAGAAAAAATAGAATAACTGTAATAGCATAATCAATAACATGCATTTAAAAAACAGAAGAGAATATTTAAATATGGACACATACAGAAGCAAAGACCATGTGAAGACACAGTGAGGAGCATACTGCCATGTTGAAGACAACAAGAAGTCTCAGAAAAAGCAACCCTGCTGACAACTTAGTCTTGGATTTGTAGCCTTCAGAATTGTGAAAAAAATCAATCTCTGTTCTTTAAACCACCTAGTTTATGGTACTTTATTATGGAATTTCTAGAAAAATAATATAATTGCTTTTTAGATAAATAAATGAAGCTTAGAGAAACAACAAAGAATTTTGTAAATGACAAAATAATAAGTAATAGAGTAAGGAGTCAAGTTCAGTTCTTGACATGAAAAATACAAAACCCAGTATTTTCTTTCTGACCTTTACTGTGACGATTCTAATGTGCTAAATTCATAAATTCCTATCTTGCTTATGGTCTGTATCATTAATTTGGAATGTTTATATCAACAGTTATTTTTATATTATTTTCTTATTACATTTTAAACTAATTATAGGGAAATATTATTATATTTCTATCATTATAGTCCTTATATAATCTAGAACCATGCCTTAAGTTTGAGAAGGATTCAATAAATATTATCTTAAAATAAAGCCTCATTTTAATCTATATTTAAAACACAGAGTACAAAATGTTATATTGAGGGAATCAAACAATGTTAAAAGCTATTAATGTAACAATAAATATATGTAGGCATAATGCTTTGCTTTCCTATAAAGGTGCTTTAATTTAGCTTGATTGTAAAAAATATTGATTAGCATATATTTTTTAATTATTTTAATATGTTACATATTTTTTTCAACAAATATTTTCTTGTAAGCAGATTTTAAGGTACATGTATAATTGAGTCTCTGTTACATTTTGAAACTCATGCAATCTTATAAAAATACTTTATATCTTTTTTAACAAGGCAGAAATTGATATTATTTCAGATATTAGCATAGCCACCTACATAAACAAAAAGTTTATATTTTTACTTTAGCTTCTTTGTGTGGAATATGAAAATTTCTGTTCAAATATTTATTTTACTTGATTTATTTGTACATATTATATGCCTGATAATATCCCACTATAAATGTCTTAGTCATAGTTCCTTAAAATTATGATGTCATGGTAACTACCAGCACCTATGTACTATTCAGGGCTGAAATAGCAAAGTAAGGATATAGTATAATATTGTACGCAAGCAAATTAATAAAAAGTAAGTAGATTTATAAAGTCTAACATTCTTGTTTGACACTTTTGAAACATTGTTAGCTTGCTAGACATTAAGAAATATTAAATAAAAATATATGCATGCTGAAATAAATTAGATTTCAAAAACATCATTTTAAGTCAAAGGCTTTTAACTGCCTCAGTCTGGAAATAGTCTGTAATCTGGTTGATAAATATGCAGCAAATGACAAATTAACATGCATTTGACCTCATCAGCATCAGAGACAAATGTTTTGGACTCTGCTCAGATTTGTCTGTCTGGAGAAAGGCTATACAAGTGGCAGAAGGTCTACAGTTCAGAGGGATGAAGCTCTCCTCTATGAGAAAAGTGTGTGTGCTTTCCTCACCACACAATAAAAAGTAAAAGATTATAAGATTTAGAAAGAAATAAAATGTATTTATCTGCCAAGTCCATTAATATATATATATATATTTATATATAGTTCATATATATATGAACTATAGGACTGAGGTCCCACCAGGACTTCTAAAACCTTAGTAGAATTAGCAATTGTTTTCCCAATGGATTATATATTTCTAGATGTTAGTCAACTTAATTTCTATCACTTTAAATTTGCTATTTATAAACTTTTCAAAATAAATAAAGTGTGATAATAAAACCACATTAATAAACTGAGAAAATATAGAATAATTCTTAGTAATTAAAATTATTTTAAATACTCCTGCTAAATTATATAAATATATAATAAATTAATTATTTTATACTGAGAATATTTCCATAAACAAATATGTTAATTTCCTAAGATCCACCCCGGGGTGTAAGAAAAAAGTTAAATTAAGAAAAACTGTGTAACTTTAAAAGTATCAAAATGTAGGAAAGTCTCAAGTTGCAAATATTTTTTTTATTATTTACTTTTGATTATCTGTATTATGTTTAGATTAGCAAGAAACAATTACTAAGAGTTTATTTGAAAGGCATTATATTTTGTTAACTAAAAACTAAAGTTTTACATATATTTTAGTCTCAGATCTGTTCATTTATAGTTATATTATCTTGGGCAAAAATGAAGAAATTAATAGTATTAATATAGACTTGATCCAAAGATTAAATAAAATGCCTCAAACATTTATCTTAATAAAAGGCCCATAGTAAGTGATTAATACATATTGTGAACTCTTACTATTAAAATTATTATGGTATGATCTCCTTCTCTGACTTTGGAGAATATCATAACAACAGCACTCTTTCCAACTATGCTTGTCCTTGACCTCCACTCTGGTATGTGAGAGCAAAAGTGGTTAGCATATAGTACCACAACTATTAAATTGTGTTTAATCAATATTGATTTTCACCTATTATTGGATCACTACTACATTTGGCTCCAGGTCTACCTTCTCCTTTTCTGCTTAAAAATTGTTGTGAGAATATGGGAATTGAGTTTGTTCAGGCTTGGAGAAAGCCTAAAACTAGTAATATCTTACAAGTGCATTGCTTTGTGTAAATACTGTTACAACACATATTAAAACACTCCCTATATAACTAAAATTTCAAAATTCTTCCTAATAGCACTTTTTGTATGAGCTATAGTCAATACAACTTTCAATGCATGGAAATATTTTGAGGAATTTTGGAAGTACTTGGTTTTTATATAAGAATATAACCTGCAACTCATTTCAAAATTGAGTGACCATCCATTTTATTGAGCACTTGCTTTGTGTTTTGTAAAAATGAAGACTTTGTATAAAATGAAATACATCATGTAAAATGTATTATAAAGGGAAGACAAAGAATTCCAGTACCCGTGGTAGTTTCAAATGATATAGCACAGCCATAAATTAGAGACAATTCAACTTTTCCATATTTGTCCTGGTGGACATATCATATGAGCATAAAAAGAATGAAAACTCTCCAGTGAAATATGGCAAAAGAAAGCAGTAATTAATGTGCAGGGGTTTTCCACCTGATTTTTCCATGTGATCTTTGGTGAATAATTTAACTTCTGTGACTCCAGACCTTAATATGTAATTCAGAGATTGTATTATTTTCCAAGTTTTCTGCCTCTCGGACACTAAGGATATAATAATTGTAGATAAAGCAAGACTTATGTTTAATAAGTGCATCACATAGCTATGGTAACCTCAGATAAAAGAGGATAGACAGGGATCCCCAAGAGCTCCTGTTGTGGGTACACTGATTTGAACTGTAATGAAGGTAGCTGGGTTCTAACAAAAATCTATCAATATCATCTATGTGAGCTCAAACACAGCATATAATTTTTCCCTCTCACTGTACAAAGTTCATAATGCCTCCCATTATCTTTACATTGTACAGTTGAGAGTGACACATTACAAGCTTAATGAATTACACATTACAGATGAATAATAACTTCTTTGTAAATAAGATTATAACTAGTGTGTATACTCTCAGAGAAGCCCAAAACATTATATAGTTTAATGACACATTTTTGTTTACTAGATAATTTAAGTATCAGGGGGAACTTTAATGTTTATAGAAATGAAAAAAATGAGTGAAACTAAGATTTTTTAACCAATTAATTAACATTTGCCTGTTAAGGGTGAAAGCTGTGAAGTAAAATGGCAAAATAGTCTAATGTTTAACAAAGGTTTTCTTCTCTGTGCCATACATCACATTGTACTTTTTTTTTTCTTATTTTATAATGTGGAATTTGGGGCATAAAAGGGTTATGTCATATGCCCAAAGTCAAATACTGATGTACTGTCCAACAAGAATTTGTTTTCATGCAAATAAGTCAATAACGTTTGTGCTTTTTTTTCTATTAATTACTAGGCAAAAAGGCATTATCTTGGAATGCTCTAAGTTTGTTCCAATTATTAAAGTACTTAGTGCTAAAAATTCCTTGGAACTCCTCAAATTCTTTTTAAATTAAATAATGAGCTACATACATATGCCTGTTCATACACACACACTTGCACACACAAAATCAAATTATTTTCATTACAGTAGTAATATTTCAGATGGAGTCTTATTCCACAATATTAAATGGGTTTTTATTGCCTTTTGTGTGATTGTGTCATTTCTATGGAATTTTTCTGAATGATATTTTATTCCAGGGTGGTCAAAGGAAGAATTTAGACATTAGGTAGAAGTAGAAAAGAAGACCACAGGAATAAAGAACACATATTTCTCATCCAGCAAGCTGAGATCAATGTACCTTGGGTCTTCATACTTGAAAACATGTGCCATGAGACATATTTGAATTTGATTACATTAATACATTGCATTTTTGAGCTTCAAAGTATTCATTGTATATCAAGCAACTCTAAGGGTTTTCAACAAGCTAATAAATGGTATTGTTATTGTACTGAGATTGGTGTTAGCTACATATGTATATATATGAATCTTATTTTTTCCAAGTTATTTACAAAACAAAATAGCCTGTATATTGTAGGAGAAAATGACATTTAAAAAAGGAAATAACAACAAAAATCTTTGTAAAAAGTAATGATTACAAAAGTTTTATTTGAAATTGAGAAAGAATTAATGAATAGTAAGAGAATGCAGTGCTTTCTTTCTTATGCTCAGTCTCTATTCTAAATTAAAATGTCGTTATTTTAAATAGAAGAAAGCTTTTTATAGAGTATTTCTGAAAATTTACAATAATCAGACTAAGTAATAGCCTTAAATTTTCACAGGAGATAAACTAAAGCTTCAAATGGAAAGCCAAATGAAAATCAACCACACATAATAATCTCTGGCAATATTGAGAAAAATGTTATATTAAAATCCATTCAGCAAAACACAGACAATACTGCATCCAAAAAAGATAGACACTTCCTTAGTAGTTAAGAAATTTGGAGAGCATAGCAGTATAATTAAAAAGAAAAAAAGCAACAGAACTCCATGTTTATGAAAAATAGGTGGGTATTTGAAGTAGGCAAAACCATTTAACAATTATTTTAATTTAAAAATCCTGAAATAAGCAAGGAATTGAGAAAAATTCAATGAGAAAAGAATCTGTGCTCAAAGGCTAAGGTAAAGAACATTTTAGCTAAAGAAAATTAAAGAAAAATGACTTTTATAGTGATGTACTGTTTAAAAATAAATGTTCTTTAAAAGTCCGTCATTTATTATTCTTATTAAATCAAATATATCTGGATAATTGATAGCTTTAGCAGCCACTGGCTAACATTATTCAATAATGATTTGAAATTTCACCTTATTATATAATAAATTATAATATTTATGTGATTCTTACATAAATAAGGCAGTAAAAATAACAATTCTTTAATTACTGACTTTTATGGTTTTTAAAGATATCATTTATTTATTTTTAGAGAGAAGGGAAGAGAAGTAGAAATTGAAGGAGTGAAACATCAGTGAATGGTTGCCTCTCATGTGCCCCCTGCAGGGACCTGGCCCACACCCAGGCATGTGCCCTGACTGGAAATCAAACTGGCAGGCAGTCCTTTGGTTTACAGACCAGCACTCAATCCACTGAACCATGCCAGTTAGGGCAATGTAATATGTTTTGATATCTCTTAAGTAATATAAACCCCATTGCTATTTATTCAAATTATCAATATTTTCCATATTATTATAATATAAAACCAGCATCTCTAATTTATTTAAAACATTGAGTTTTTAGTTCGGTTTCAAACTGAATTGATAACTTGACTTGAAGAAAATTTTTACCTCTACAATATTTTGTCTTACTGTCAATTAATGCCATATAGTCTTTGATTTTACAGGACTTCTTTAATGTCATTTATTAATGTTTTATTGATATTTACTTTATTGTCCTTGGAACTTTTTTGTTAGAATTATTTCCAGTTTCTTTACATTTTTCTTGCTGTTGTAAATCAGTGCATTGTTTGTATTTCTTTTGGTTATAGCTAGAAACAAAAGGCTTTTTTGATAGTCTTTCAGAATGTATTTAATCAATTTGTTAACAAAATACATGCAAAAATTATATCCCACTCTGGTAGAACTTTTCAAATAATTTTATGTGGAGGGCCTTGAGATGTATTGGTTATATAAAACATGTTAAAATAAATTTAAAAGTTTTTTAAATTTACAGGCAAACCAGTACTTTAAACAAGAAATTTTATAAAGTTTGTTAATCAATGCAAAAAATAATTTATTTCAACTGGCTTAAGGTATGTTCAGTTTTTATGATTTTGTAGATATTCTTTTTTTGCTTTGTTGGAGATTTTCTATTTACGATATCTCATCTTTCTTTGATTCTCTGGATTGTTCAGAGTATCTGCTTGATTTTTTCTATTACCTCTCTGCACCACTCTGATACCTATCTTTATCACTTCTAGAGCCTGAATGTTTTCTGTTCTTTTCTTTTCACTTTGATTGGGATCACCATATTTATTTTCCAAATCTTGGTGCATTTTTTTGTTTTTTTATCACTCATTACTCTATTGTAATTATTTCATTCAGAAGGAACACCTCTGTCTGAAATGTATTTTCTTATGAGATCTCTCCAATTTGGATCTTTTCAATTTTTATCCCTGATTTTTTCTGACCTTTCTTTTTCAGTCTTTGTTTCTTGCTCCCTTTGCTCTGATCTTTCTTCCTATTTCCTATCATTTGTTTGTTGTTTCCTGATCATTTTATGTACTTCTTTACTTCTGGAGTTCCCTTGTCCCTTCTTTCTTATATCTTTAGGTGAGGCAGAGATCTGACAGCTGACAAATGAAGAATCACTGTCTTGCCCTGAAAAACTCTGAACTGCTTTCACTGCTTTCCAAAGCAGCCAGAAGCAGAGGAATCAGACTCTACAGAGGAGGACATGGGAGAGGAAGGGGTGGGGGAGGATTTATTTGGTTCAATTTCTGGTTTCTGTGCCACAATGACTTTGACTGCATCTTTGAGATGCTCATGCAATTCATTTGTTAAACCTCCAAGAACTATAAAAGTAAAAAGTTGATGGCAAACTATTCCTGTGATTATCATAGAATGACTGTAGGGTTTCCTCCTTTAATCTTTCATTAAGTTTAAGAGACACATGTATTCACACAGTTCTGGGGAAAATGTTTTAACAAAAATTCTACTGGAGAACATAGTGGTTTCTTTATTCAGCTTTATACATTCATGAACACTCCACTGAAGTGAACCTGTGTATAAAAAATGAGTAAGCATCTTAGCAACATTTCTAATTTGTTTGTTTCCAAGTGGTGGCTGGTATCATATTGACCTTTGAATATACTTTCAAAGGATTCCATGTATTTTTTCTAGCATGCAAAATTGCCCAGTTACTAAGCCAAAAAAATTCTCATGTGTCTTTTGTTGAGCACAGCAATTAAGTATCATGTTGCAGAGTTTTTTTGCTTGGCTTTCAGAAAACTCCATTGTCAGCAATTTGTGAACACATTTTTCAAAATCTAAACTTGACTACATAGTAAGATAAATTTTACAACAAAATAAGACTAGACTGATTTCCATCTTGTCAAGAACAGCCACCTGTTGTCTTTCATCTTTTTCTCCCCTTTTGTCTTTTTCCTCCTCCTCTTCACTATATCCAGATTTTTGGTCTGTTTGAGTCACTCTATCCTTCATCAAGAATTTCCTTATCAATAGCTTTGTACTTCTTTTCATTGTCCATAAAATTATATCCATTAGGAAAACATTAAGATCTATTGATTAGTCAGCTTGCAGAGAGAGCACATGGGTGAACTGATCATCTTCTTCCACTAAGTAAAGTCCTTCTAGGATAACAGGTGATTCTTAAATACCACTTTTCTTACATCAAACATCACTTCAATTATATGCTGAACTCTTTTGTTAACTTTAGACTCATGGAGAGTGTTTGGAAGTCATTCAAATATATCATTGATTCCTCTCGATCATGTTTGTGTTAATTTGAATCAATTTTCCTTGTGAAAACCAGTATCTACGTCAACATTATCATCTATTGATCTTTCCAGGAGCAAAGTGAGCATCTCTAAGCAAACAATTTCATATGCCACATTTTGGTTAATAAGATTTGCCACAAATTTTGAAGTAGTAAAGGTTGCTTATTTCTTCAATAGTCTTTTTGAAAATTAAGATTTTTTAATTGTTTTTCAAATACAGTAGTCTCCATTTTCACCCACCATGGCCCCTTGCCCCATCCTTGAACCTACTCCCTTTGGCTTTGTCCATTTCCCCTTTGTACATGTTCCTTGACAACCGTTCCCCTATTTTTCCCCCATTATTCCCTCCCATCTGCCCTCTGGTTACTCTCAGTTTGTTCATCATTTCAATGTCTCCAGTTAAATTTTTCTTGCTTATTTGTTTTGTTGATTAGGCTTCACTTAAAGGCAAAATCAAGTGGTGTTTCTCTTTTATCACCTGGCTTATTTCATTTAGCATCATGTACTCCAATTCCATCCATGCTGTTCTGAAGGGTAGGAGCTCCTTCTTTCTTTCTGCTGTGCAGTACTTCATTGCATAAATGTACCATATTTTTATCCACTCGTTTACTGGTGGGCACTTAGTAAATGTGAATTATGTTTTCCTTAGTAAAAGTGAATTATAATTTTCCCTTCTGTCATGACCTGCAGAACACTTTATCTGTGCCACACTACTTTTCATTTCTCTCTCCAGTTGATCCTATCAATCAGACTCTTTAAGTTAGTGTGGATAACAAGTACCAAATGGTATCAGTTCTTTGACAGTTTACTTTTTCTGGCTGTAATGGTCACCTGGAGCTCCACTGAGCAGCCATTATGCCAGATGCACCATGTTGGTCATGAACAAACTTATTTTTATTTCAATTTTCATTTTTAGAATTTGATAATTGGTAATCTTGGATATAAAGAATCAAAGATTTTTTTGTTTATGTCTTTATGATACTTATAATACTGCATAATACTTATATATATTTTTATGCATTAAAATAGTTCTGGTAAAAAACAGATTATTAGTGTCAGTAATAGACATCCTTGTTGTTTAATCTAAAAATATTATTGGGATGTCTTCTAAATAAACTATTTACTGTTTACATCTGGTAGTTAAATGTTATGTAATTATATCAGTTTCATTCTATTGCTCCTAGGATTATCTTGAAGGGGTCATAAATGAAATTTCCATTTTCAAGATAATCAACAAATGTTTATGAAGTGCTTACTCTGTGTCAACCATAGCAACAGAGCTTTCCTCAAATGTTATTGATTACAGTGATAAACTATCTAATGTTTAAATTTCTGCATTACTACAATAAAATGTATTAAGTTTTGCTATACTTTAAAAACACTAATTATGTGACTCTTTCCTTTTTTTTTTTTTTTTGAGATAAGCCTGTAATGTTATGAATGTTCCTCTTATGATTACTTTTCCAGTGTCCCACAGGGTGGGGCAGGGTAATTCATGCCAGCAGGGTTATTGCTTACTCTCAGGTTGTTATTATTCACAGAGGAGTGCTCTGCCTGAGAAGGATAGCTTCTACAGTATGGGGTATGACACAACACAGGGATTCTGGAGGCTGTTCCTTCTTTCTTCAGTTCTCTCCCCAGAGCCACCAATCCCAGACTCTTCTCAGGCATCTCTAGCCCATTCTGCCCTCCCTCTGCCAGTGCACAAGGTCAGTGGCTGCAAATGAAATTTTGCATGTTGGCTCTTTAAGAGGTTCTCTGCGTCTCCAGCTATCTCTCCCTGGCAGACAAAAACCCTGCTGTTTTTCACAGCTGGATGTTATCTGGATTCCTATCCAACTCTGGTGCTGTGGGCTGGGGAGTCCATTTTGGAGTTTAGATCTCACATTCTCAGTGGGAAACCACTGACCACTGAAATATCCTTCTGGAGCTTCAACTGCTGCCCATGGGAGCCCAGCCAGCCCTCTCATGTCTCCACACTCCCTACCAGTCACATTGTAGTGAAGTGGTTTCTTCTGTATGTCTGTAGATATAAAGCTTCTCTCCAGCTAGTGTTTAGCTAATTATTTAGGATGATTTCTCTGCAATCTGGAATACATTATGATCTGGAATTTAGTTGTAATTTCAGTTTGATCCTGGGAGGAGTTTAGTGTAGCTCCCACTTACTCTTCTGCCAATGCGATAACATCTCATAACTGTCAGAATGGCTATCATCAATAAATCAATATACAACAAGTGCTGGTGAGGATGTAGACAAAAGGGAATGCTTTTGCTTTGTGGTGGGAATGCAGATTGGTGCACCTACTTTGGAAAGCAGTATGGAGATACCCCAAGAAATTGAAAACAGAGCTGCATTTTGACCCAATGATCCCACTTTTGGAAATATATATGATAAAACCCAAACACCAGTTTGAAAGAACATAAGCACCCCTATGTTTATTGCAGTATTATTTACAATCACCAAGATATAGAAGTAGCCCAAGTGTTCATCTGTAGATAAGTGGATAAAGCAGCTATAGAACATTACAGAATGGAATACTACTCGCCTGAAAAAAGAAGAGAGTTTTACTCTTTGCTACAGCAAGTGTAGACTTGAAAAACATTATGCTAAGTGAAATAAGAGAGTCAGACAAAGACATATACCATATGATTTCACTCATCTATGGAATGTAATAAACAAACTGAACTAACAAAGCAAAATATAGACAGACTTATAGATAGAGAGCAAGTTGACAGCTATGAGGGTATGGTTACAATGTGAAGGAATTGAGCAAAAAGAAAACAAGACACATTGGCATGGACAACAAAACTCGTGGGCATGATTGCAAGGGGGATATAAGGGGGACAATTAAATGGTAATGGAAAAAATACAATAATGATTACAGCAAAAATCAAAAAATAAATAAAAATAGAAACACCAATTATGGCAACATTTAATATTTTACATGCATATTTATGTGTGCTAGAATAATAATTTGCCCTTAGTGTATGTTGTAAATGTTTTGAATATTAGTTTTTATCCATAATTTAAATTGAATACTTTCACATATATGCTGATGATTTGAGAAAATGTGAAATATAAATATTATATTAAGGTATATGGCTTTTATTCAGTTTTTTTAAATTATCTTCCATGAGTAAAAGTCTCTGATTTCAATCATTTTTATTTTCTCATTTGTAGTTCCCTATATGTTCTTTGCTTATTCTAAACTGAGAACATATCACTTTTATTTTTCACCTAGACACTTCATAATTTTAGCTGTTAATGTTCAGTCAGTTATTTATCTCGAAATAAATTTGGGGGCAGCGTGGATCATCGTTCTTTCTTTCAGATAATTATCCAATTATTCTAACAACTTTTGTTAAATAAAATGCCCTTTCTTAATTAAACTCCTTTATCATGCTCAAAAATCATTTGGCCATCACTCAAAAAAGGTACACTTAAGAAGTGAAGATGTATTAATTAATTTGATGAGAGAATTCTTTCACAATGTATGCATGTATCAAATCAAACAATCATGTTGTACACTTTAAGTAAATATCTTACAATTTTATTTACCTATAATACTCAATAAAGTTGAAAATAAAACATTATTTCACTAAATATGTGCAGATATATTTCTTAACTTTCCATTCTAGTCCATTGATCTCCCAATCTAACATTTTAGCAAAACTATAATTTTTGGTATGCAAATGTAGGTATTCATTTAATTAGCATGGAATATATAGATCAATTTAGGGAAAATTGACATCTTAACAAAAGTAAATATTCCCATCCATGAGTATGTTATCTCTTCACATTCCATTTGGTTTTATTTAATTTGTCTCAGTAATATTTTAGAATTTTTAGAACACAGATTGTACAAAAGATTTGTTAAATTTATTCCAGAGTATTTCATGGTTTAACTTAATATAGTTCATTGTCAACATAGTAATATGTTCAAATTTTGCATATGGAATTTGTATCCTGTCACATTCCTGAAATAACTTTATGTTCTAATAGTATTTTTTTTCCTGTAAATCTTTTGGGATTGTTTTCACATACACATTTACATGACATGTCATTTAGGAAAATTGTACTTCTTGCTTTCAAGTCTTTATGTATCTTTTAGTGCCTGATTGTAATGAAATAACAGTACATGTTCAATAGAAAGGAGAGCAGAACATGTCCTGGCCATATTACCATCCTAGAGAGAAAAGTTCAATATTTCAACAATTTGAATGATGCTAACTTCAGGATTTGGTATTTTATTTTACTTTATATTAAATATTTTATTTATTTACTTTTAGAGATGGGGGAAGGGAAGAAGAAAGAGAGTGAGAGAAAGATCAATGTGTGAGAGTTACATGGATTGGTTGCCTCTCACATGCCCCCAACTGGGGACCTGGCCCATAACCCAGGCATGTGCTCTGACTGGGAATTGAACCAGTGACATTTCGGTTAATAAGCCAACATTCAGTGCACTAAGCCACATGAGCCAGGAGTGGTGTTTTATTTTTATTTTTGTTGCCTTATAGTAGTTTGAAGAAGTTTCCCACCATTTCTACTATTCTAAATTTTTAAAAAAAATTTATTAAAACAGATATTGAATTAGTATTTTTCTGTAGGTGTTCAAATACACATTTAATATATTTTGACCATCCTAAGTTGTCTTTCACATCTGACTCAGCCTTTTAAAATGAATGGGAGTAAGGGGGAGAAAACTGTACTTGAACATTCATTGAAAGAAAGAAAGAAAAAGAAAGAAAGAAAGAAAGAAAGAAAGAAAGAAAGAAAGAAAGAAAGAAAGAAAGAAAGAAAGAAAGAAAGAAAGAAAGAAAAATAAAATAAAATAAAATAAAATAAAATAAAATAAAATAAAATAAAATAAAATAAAATGTGAAGCTATTTGATTCAGCCTTTTAAAAGTTCAGTTATTAAGCCCTGGTAGTTCAGTTGGTTAAAGCATCATACTGATACTCCATGGTTGCATGTTTGATCTCCAGTCAGGGCACATATGAGAATCAACCAATGAATGCAAAATAGGTAGAAAAACAAATTAATGTTCCCCTCTCTCTCTGTCTTTTTTCTTTTTCTAAAATCAATAAATACAAAACTTAAAAATAAAGTAAAAAAGGAGCACCTTGACTTAAATATTCAAAAAAATAAAAGTTGAGTTATTACAAATAATTGATCATCCTACTTGGGCAAAAAGTCACTACACTACAGTGTTGTTTGTAGGAGGACACAGGGGGATGGTTTTAGAGATGTGTAATGGAGATGCTTGTTTCAATTCTAAGACTTTTGAACAATTGTACCAGAAATACCAGTAATAGTTTTTTTGCTGTCAACTATACTCAGCCCTAGGATCTTCAAGTCCTTTCTAATTTCTTACTTTCCTAATAAGTTTCCAAGGCTAAAAGGTAACACCTGCAGGAAACTTTGTCAGTAATTATACATATTTATAAGTGATTTATATAATTGACTAGATACATAAATAGACAGACACAGATAGGCATACA
This sequence comes from Tonatia bakeri, assembly GCA_004024845.1. Classification (NCBI taxonomy): domain Eukaryota; kingdom Metazoa; phylum Chordata; class Mammalia; order Chiroptera; family Phyllostomidae; genus Tonatia; species Tonatia bakeri. Next base: position 24,084 of record PVIA01001914.1, read on the forward strand.
GAGATGATAGATGATAAATAGGTAGATAAAAGTTTCAGAAACACATACTCATACCATTTCTCCCCAAATGATCTATATAATTTTAATAGATAAATAAGTGCACTTTTAGGAATATATCTTAACAGTAGAGAGATGCTTTTAGTTTTAGACTGAATATTTAACCTTTTTTTGTGTTGAGGAAAATTGGGGGGGTGTATCATTATCTAGTATCAGTTTCCTCCACATTAGCACCAACTTGAAGTACTTGCTTCTTTTAACCAACAATAATAAACTGTAATCTTTGCACAGAAATTTTGCATACATTCATATATGCAAACACATTGCCATTTGTGTGTGTGTGTGTGTGCATGTGAATTTTCCAGCCAGTAAAGCACAGATCGATATGAGAAAATTCTTGATCTCCAATTTTCACTTTTCTGTTCATCTGGTTTCATTAACTTTCTTATCTTGGTTACACTTCTTTATCTTCCAATAAGAAATATTATTATTTTTGAAATTATACATATAAGTTCACAAAAGATGAAAATAGACATTATATAAATTTGTGACTGTGATAAAGGTTTATAGAAAAGAAACTTTAACAGCAATATACTCTTGAAAAGAAAGTCTATGCAATTATAATTTTAGAAAATGCTACTTTATGCTACCTTTCCTTTTAAACTGGTTGTTAATCCAACTCCAGCCAACACTGTCAGTATCCACCCAGCAGCTTTTGTCTTTGAGAATCTGAGTACCTTATCCCAGTTTTCCAGATGCCAGCAATTCCTTTTCTTTGTTCAAGGGCTTTCTCTGGTTTCTAAGGTCCATGTTGAAACCTAAAGTAGTAAGGAATTAATGTCCCTCAAAAACAGCCTTTAAAAAAACTACTGGTAATTGAAATATTGATTCTTTTTTAATCCTTGCTGCTATCTCCCCACTGTTGTTCATGTCCATGAATCCTATTTCCTTTTTGCTCAGTCCCTCCCCCACTAACCTCCCCCACCCCCTTATCTGTCACCCTGCTGTCTCTATGAGTTTGTTTTTCTTTTGCTTGTTAGGTCAGTTTGTTCACTAGATTCCACATATGAGTGAAATAATATGGTATTTGTCTTTCTCTGACTACCTTATTTTACTTAGCATAATGCTCTCCAAGTCAATTCATGCTGTCTCAAAGGGTAAAATTTTCTTATTTTATTATGGCTGAGTAGTATTCCATTGTATAAATGTCCCATAGTTGTTTTATTCACTCATCTACTGTTGGACACTTAGGCTGCTTGTATATCTTGGCAATTGTAAATGATACTGCAGTCTTTAGTTCCCTTGCCCCTCCAATGGAATACCTTTGAGATGCAGGTTTACTCTATCATCTAAGAGTTCTCCAGTAGGATGAAGTTCCTGTTCCCTTCAATCACAAAGTGTCTGAGACAAAATTTTTACACTGCCTTTTCCCTACTATCTTATTTTTCCACTTCCCTACTACATGTGTCTTGGAATCACTTTCAAAATAAACTATTTGCACTGGAATGAATCCCTGTCTCAGATTCTGCTTTAGGGTCAATTTATCTAAGAAAGTTGATGCCATAAAAAGCTACAGGAAGTCAATCCTCAGTATGAGATTAAAAAATTAGGTCACTTATCCAGGGATGTCAACAACGACCCCTTTTGCTGGTTTTAAGACAAAGTTGTTATCTCACCAGCAGACTTAACCAACAGAGCTAATAAAAACACCAGAATGGAAAATGAGAAGGACTTGATTAGGCTATGTGATACCTTTAGCTTTGAAGACCTATGGCACAATGGCATTTTTAAGGACTGTTAAGTACTTTGGTGTCAGTTAAGTGCAATGAAGGCACTACAGGAATATATTACAGATTCAATCTACCTATCACCTTAGGGCACCAGGTAAAAATCAGGTTTCCCTGGAAACATTTAATGCAACCTTTATATCTTGTCATTAAAGGGCAGATTGTAACAGAGAAAGAGTCCCAGGGCTTTTCTTGAGAATAGAGTAACAGAGTTAAAAAGAGGAGTCTGGATTGAGAAAGCCAACAATCCTACATTATGAGAAGGACTCTGGGACATTGAAGAGAGGCATTAAGGCAGATATGCCTGAAGACCTTGAACCCCCCAGATTCCCACGAACTTTCTGATTGAGAAGTGGTCCACTACCACATGTTAAAGAATAGAAACTTCCTTTGCATGGAGAACTTGCAAGTGCCCCGGGAGATGGTATTTTACATTCTCAACATTTACTTACATGTTGCCTTATTGCTTCTACACCAATAACTAATGTGAAGTAACAGCAAGGCCCAAGAGGGAAGTAATATCACAGTTTCAGGCAGAAAGGTATTTTCACCCAAAAGAATGTCATACTTAACTAACCACAAATGTTGTTAGTGGATTTTTAGGGTTCAGAGTGAACAGGTAAAGAATGTCATGCTGAGAAGAGAGTGTGCACTTGTCAGTTTTCTCGTATAGCTTATCTTTAATAACCTGATGAGAACACCTGAAAATGATGATAATATGCTATAGAAATTGTTCCTTAAAGCTTGAAAGACAGAGACAGAGACAGAGAGAGAGAGATGATCAAATTGTCTTGAAAGATGATGGGAGGAATAAAAAAAATTCAAGAAGCAGTGTCTTAGTTGTTTTGACCTGCTATGACAAAATATAAACTGGACTGTTTATAAACCAGAGATTTATTTCTCACAGTTCTTGAAACTCGAAGTCTGAGATCAAGGTGACATCATCACCAGACTCTGGTGAGAACCCTCTTCTAGGTTGCAGACAGCTGACTTACAGTATCCTTACACAGCTAAGAACAAAGAAATAAAGTCAACTTTTTCATGACTCTTATTAAAATACTAATTCCATCCCAGAGAGCTTCACTCTCACAACCTTATCTAACTCTAATCACTTTCCAAAGGGCCCACCTGCTAATATCTTTACATTAGGGGTTAGCATTTTAACATGAACGTTTATAGTAGGTAGGCACCATAGAATGCCTTAATTAAGTAAAATATGGAACCCACTAGATAGAAAGGTCTATAGAACAACCCCTTTACTGAAACAATAAAGAATGGGGAGTGAGCACATTGGCACCATTTGGAAGCTCAGTGGTGTTTCTTTTTTATTGTCTAGGCTAAAAAATAAAAGACGCCATTGTAGAATTTTTTCCAGCACTGGATATGATGTTAGACCCAATGGATGCACATAGCTATCAAAGACAAAGTTGGCATAACGCTCAAATGAGCAACAGGCCAGAATGGCAAAGGGACCCCTGGCACAGTGTAATCTGTGGTGTTGCCTAATGGATCATGGATGGGGAAACTAGAAGTAAGGTAAATAGACAAACAGAATGTTGTTTGATTTATGTAACCCCTGGCCCCCAAAAAGCAGGTGAGCTGATGGTTGTCACCCATCTCGATGTAAAACTTTCTAATTCTTCAACAAGTTCCTAGACATGTAATAATTCTCAGACTGGAGGCCCATAGATAGAAGGAAGAAGCAGTTCTTTTAAGCCTTGCCACAGTGTAAAAAGTATGCACAAAAGTAATTCCTCCATTTCTTTCTTCAGCTATTTATCAGAGAAAGTACACTATAGAGAGAGAACTCTCTAGATTATTGAATATGATTCTGAGGTAATATTGACAGTTCTGTTGTGGGCCTGGTTAGAGTGATGAGTATGGAAGTCGAGTAATACATGTAGCTGTAGCCACATACTTATCAGGTTGTCCACCAAGTCTCTAGAACCCATCCCATAAGATGTAATCTTGAGACCTAATTGATGCTTAAAATGAATATACTTATTACCTGAGAGTCATCACTCATATTAGGTTCTCTACCTGTGAAATGAGAGTAATATGGCAGGAAAGGCTAAATTGAAGCCCCTGAGGGCTTCCCCAATTCCATCCTTGACCAAGACAGTAACTTAGAATCAATACTGAGGCCTGGATTCAAAGATAGAGAAAAATAGCCCCTCAAAGAATTACAAGGCTCAGAGGTGGTGGTCCCCATCACATCCTTATTTAATTTACTGGTCTGGCCCTCATGCTGCAGATGGATGACATCAATGAGCAATTGTAAACTGAGGAAAGTCATAGCCCAGGTAGCAAATATCAGTGGGATGTGTTCTCTTTACTTGCTGGATTAACACACCCTCAGGCAATAGTATGTAGCTATTGATCTTGTAAGTGTGTTCTTTCTTTTCTTATATGCAATGAAATTTTTAAAGCATTTTATTTCTTTTTTTTAATTAAGATTTATTTATTTATTTTTAGAGAGGGAAGGGAGGGAGAAAGAAAGAGAGAGAAACATCAATGTGCAGTTGCTGGGGGCCGTGGCCTGTGACCCAGGCATGTGCCCTGACTGGGAACCAAACCTGCGATGCTTTGGTTTGCAGCCCGCACTCAATCCACTGAGCTACGCCAGCCAGGGCTTTATTTTATTTCTTTTTTAACTGAATTATTCAGGTGACATTGGTTAATAAAATTATATAGGTTTAAGGTGTACAATACTGTAATACATAAAATCATGTGTTCACTGCCTCAGTCATGTCACTTTCCATCATCATTTGTCTCCACTTTACCCTTAACTGATTCTCCCACCCCATTTCCCTTTGATAATCACCATGCTGTTGCTTGTCTATGAGGGTTTTTTTTATATTCCTTCACTTTATTTACCTATCCCCCCAACCCCTACTTTTGACAGCTAAGACACTATATTTATTTTGTTGGTTAGTTTATTTTACATATTAGATTCCAAATATAAGTGAAAGCATATGGTACTTATCTTTCTCTGAGTGGCTGATTTCACTTAGCATAATGTTCTCCAGGTCCATCCATGCTGTGGCAAAAGGTAAGATTTCCCTCTTTTTTTTTTTTTTTTAGGTATTTAAAAAAAATTTAGTGCTGTCCAAGTACAGTTGTCTCCATTTTCCTTGCATCACTCCTGCCTGCCCTAACCATCCTTACCTCCCACCCACAATCCTACCCCCTTTTTTGCTTTGTCCATGTGTCCTTTACACATGTTCCTTGACAACCCTTCCCCTATTTCCTCCCATTATCCATCTCCTCCCTCCCCTCTCATAACTGTCAGTTTGTTTTTTATTCCAGTGTCTCTGGTTATATTTTGTTGTTTGTCTCATTTATAAGTGAGATCATATGGTATTCGTCTTTCATTGCCTGGTTTATTTCACTTAGCATAATGCTTTCTAGATCCATCCATGCTGTTGTGAAGGGTAGGAGCTCCTTTTTTCTTTCTGTTACCTAGTATTCCATTGTGTAAGTGTACCATTGTTTTTCAATCCACTCATTTACTAATAGGCACTTAGGTTGCTTCCAGCACTTGACTATTATAAATTGTGCTGCTATGAGCATTGGGGTGCATCGATTCTTTTGAATTGGTGTATCAGTATTCTTAGGGTATAATCCCAGCAGTGGAATTGCTGGGTCAAAAAGCAGTCCAATTTTTAGTTCTCTAAGGAAGTTCCATACTGTTTTCCACAGTGGCTGCACCAGTCTGCATTCCCACCAATAGTGAATTAAGGTACCCTTTCCTCTACAAACTCACCAGCACTTGTTACTTATTGATTTGGTTATGATGGCCATTCTGACGGTATGAAGTGGTATCTCACTGTGGTTTTGATTTGCATCTCTCTGATAGCTAGTGATGCTGAGCATCCTTTCATATGTCCCTGGATTCCTCTGTATGTCCTCCTTGGAGAAGTGTCTGTTCAGTTTCTTTGCCCATTTTTTAATTGGGCTATTTGTCTTCTTGGAGTGGAGTCATGTGAGGTCTTTATATATTTTGGAGATCAAACCCTTGTCTGAGGTGTCATTTGCAAATATATGTTTCCATATGTTTGTTCCGCCGTTTTATTTTGCTGTTTTCTTTAGCCATGAAAAAGCTTTTTATTCCATTGATTTATTCTTTCCTTCATGCCCCTTGCTCTAGGTAATATATTGGTGAAAATATTTCTGTGTGGAATATCTGCGATTATCCTGCCTGTGTTATACTCAAAGACTTTTATGGTGTCATGACATACACTTAAATCTTTTATTCATCTTGAGTTTACTTTTGTGTATGGTGTAAGTTGGTTATCAATTTTCATTTTTTTGCATGTAGTTGTCCAGATCTCCTAAACCATTGATTGAAGTGGCTATTTTTACTCCATATTATGCTTCTGCCTGCTTTGTTGAACAGTATTGACCATAAGGAAGGACATGAGTTTATTTCTGGGTACTCTATTCTGTTCCATTGACTTATGGGTCTGTTCTTATGCCAGTACCAGACAGTCTTGATTACAGAGACTGTGTAATAGAGTTTGATATCAGGTATTATGATCCCTACTACTTTGTTTTTCTTTCTCAAAATTGCTGCAACTATTAAAAATCATTTATGGTTCCATATAAATTTTTGAAATGTTAGCTGTATATGTGTGAAATATGTCACTGGTATTTTAATAGGGATTGCATTGGATCTAAATTGTTTTGGGTAGTATGGACATTTTGATTCTTCCAATCCATGAACATGGTATATGCTTCCATTTATTTGTGTCTTCCTTAATTTCTTTTTTCAGTGTTGTGTAGTTTTCTGAGTACAGGTCTTTTACCTCCTTGGTTAAGTTTATTCAGAGACAATTTTTTTTCTTGTTGCTATAGCAAATGGGAACTTTTTCCTGTTTTCTAATTCTGATATCATGTTGTCGGTATACAAAAATGCCATCAATTTCTGATTATTGACTTTGTATCCTGACGTTTGGCCAGATTCACTTATTAGGTACAGTAATTTTTGGTGAAGTCTATAGGGTTTTCTATGTAGGGTTATCATGTTAATTGCAAACAATGACAGTTTTGCTTCCTCCTTTCCAGTTTGGATGCCTTTATTTCTTTTTCTTGTCTGATCACTGTGGCTAGGACTTCCTGTACTGTATTGAATAGAAATGATGAAAGTGGGTATCCTTGTCTTGTTCCTGATCCTAGTGGGAACATTTTAGTTTTTGTCTGTTGAGTATGATGTTGCCTGTAGATTTCTCATCTATGGCCTTTATTATGTTGAGGTATGCTCCCTCTACTCCCACTTTGCTGAGTGTTTTTATCATAAATGGGCACTGTGCCTTATCAAATATGTTTTCCACATCTATCCATAAAATCATTTGATTTTTTCTTTCCTTTTGTTTATGTGATGTGTTACATTTATTGATTTGTGAAAATTGTACCATCCTTGCATCCCTGGGATGAATCCCACTTGATCATGGTGTATGATCTTTTTAATTTATTGCTGGATGCCATTCACCGATATTTTGTTGAGGATTTTAATCTCTGTTCATCAGCAATACTGACCTGTGGTTTTCTTTCTTTGTTGTGTCTTTCTGTGGTTTTGGGACTAGGATGATGCTGGCCTCATAAAGAGAGTTTGGGAGTCTACCTTCTTCTTGGATTTTTTGGAAAAATCTTAGAAAGGTGTGGTTTGGTTTCCCTTAAAAGTTTTGTAAAATTGTCCTGTGAAACTGTCTGGACCAGGGCCTTTGTGTGCTGGAAGTTATTTGATTACTGCTGTGATTTCACCAGCTGTTATCAGTCTGTTCATGCTTTCTGCTTCTTCTTCATTTAGTTTTGGAAGATTATATTTTTCTAGAAATTTGTCCATTTCACCTAGGTTTTCAAATTTATTGGCATATAGTTGTTTATAGTAGTTTCATACAATTCTTGTATATCTGTGGCATCAGTTGTAGTCTTCCCTCTTTCATTTCTGATTGTGTTTTGTTGGGTCCTTGCTCTTTTTTTCTTGATGAGTCTCATTAAAGACTTGTCAATTTTGTTTATCTTTTCAAAGAACCAGCTCCTGGAGTTGTCGATCCTTTGTATTGTTCTTTTAGTCTCTATGTCATTTAATTCTGCTCTGATCTTAGTCATTTGTTTCCTTCTACTCTCCCTGAGTTTTGTGGCTGTTGTTTCTACAGTTCTTATAGATGTAGGGTTAGGTTTGGTTTTGAATGTTTCTATCTTTTTTAGGTAGGCCTGTGTCACTACGAATTTCCTTCTCAGGACTGCCTTCACCATGTCCCACAAATTTTGAACTGTTGTGAGTTTATCTTTATTGTGTCCAGAAAGTTTTTGATTTCTTCCTTGATCTCATTCTTAACCCATTCATTATTTAATAGCATACTATTCAATCTCCATGAATTTGAGTGTTTTTGAGTTTTTTCCTTGAGGTTGGTTTCTAGTTTCAGTTTCTTGTGGTCAGAGAAAATGCTTGATATGATTTCAGTTTTCCTGAATTTGTTGAGGCTGGTTTTGTGTCCTATCACATAGCCTATCTTCAAAAATAGATAGTTCCATGTGATTTTGAAAAGAATGTATATTTTGCTTCTTTTGGATGAAAGGTTCTATATATCTCCATTAAGTGCGTTTGATCTAAGGCATTGTTCAATGCCATAATATCCTTCTTGATATTTTGTTTGGAAGATCTATCTTTTTTTACAGTAGGGTGTTAAAATACCCTGGTATAATTGTATTGCTATCTGTAACTTTCTTGAAGTCCTCCAAGATTTTCCTTGTATATTTGGGTGCTCCTATGTTGGGTACATATGTTTATAACATTTATGTCTTATTTGTGGATTCTTCTCTTGAGTATTATGAAGTGTCTGTTTCTCTTTTTATGGCCTTTACTTTGACGTCTATTTTGTCTGAAGTAAGTATTGCTACCCCAGCTTTTTTTCCTGTCCATTTGCTTGGAATATTTTTCTCCAACCTTAGTTCTCCTGTAGGCAGCATATGTGGGGGGTCATGTTTTCTTATCCAATCAGCTACCCTATGCCATTTGATTGGAATATTTATTTCATTTACACTTAAGGTCATTATCGATAGGTACTTATTCATTTTTTCTCCTTTTTACATGTGTTATTCTCTAGCTTACTCTTTTTTCCTCTTCTTAAAGCAGTCTCTTTAGCATCTCTTGAAGTGCACACTTTCAGTCTACTTTTGTTTGGGAAAGTCCTGATTTTGCCTACCATTTTAAATGATAGCCTTGCTGAGCAGAATAGTCTTGGCTGTAGGCCTTTACTTTTCATTACTTGGAATATTTCTTGCCATTGTCTTCTGACTTATAGTGTTTCTGTTGAGAAATCAGCTGCTATCCTTATCAGAGTTCCCTTGTATGTTACTTCTTATTTCTCTCTTGCTGCTTTTAAGATTCTCTCTTTTTCTTTAAAACTGACATTTTAATTATGATGTGTCTTAGAGTAAGCCTCTTTGGGTTCCTCTTGATTGTGACCCTCTGTGCTTCCTGAACTTGTATGACTTTCCCTAATCAGGTTCAGGAAGTTTTCTGTCATTATTTTTCCAAACAGGTTTCTATTCCTTGCTCCTTTTTGTCTGCTTCTGGTATTCCTATGATTTGAATGTTGTTGGGTTTCATGTTCTCTTTCAGTTTCCTTAATCTGACTTTATATTTTTTGAATCATTTTTGTTCAGCTGCTCTATCTGGGTATTCCTTTCTACCTTGTCTTCCAGCTCACTAATTCAGTCCTCTGTTTCATCTAGACTGCTTCTAATTTCTTCTAGTGTATTTTTTTTTAATTTCAGAAATTGAAATTCTTCATTTCTTCCTGGTTCTTGTTTATATTTTCTATTTCCTTTTTCACACTGTTGTAGTTCCCACTCAGTTCCTTGTAGTTGTCTGTGAATTCCTTGAGCATCCTTTTAACTGTTTTTTTTTTCTGATAGTTCTATAAAACAGAACTATCCTATAGTTCTATTAGAATTATATATTTAATAGAATTCTATTTTTGATAGTATGCTTGCCTCCCTTTCATTTAGCTCTTTTACTTGGGTTTCTTCCATTCCTTTTGATTGTAGGTTCTTTCTTCATCTCCCCATTTTAAAGGATTCTTTTTGTTTGTTTCTGTGATTCCTGATACTCTGCTTTGCTAGCTGTCTTTGAAGGGTGAACTTCTGTGGTAATATTTCTGTGAGACTCAGTGGTGCAGTATCTTTGATCTCCTTTTCTTGATGCTCTAGGATTGCCTTTTCTTCCATTTTTGTGGGCTCTCTTTTTGTACTCGGGCTTTATCTGTTGGTGGCTCCTTTATTGGTGGTTTCTCCTCTCCAGCAGGTTTACTGGTACTCACAACTCCCACCTTGTCTTGTATGTGATCAAGGACAGGGTGAAGGTGGAATGGAGTAAGACAAAAGGATAGTATTCTACGGGATTTAAAGTGCTAACAAGTAGAGAACAGATAGGAGATCCTTTGGAGAAGTACAGCAATAACCAAGGTATTTCACCCAACTAGCCACTTTTTATAAAATGTGAAAAAGAGATAAGACTCTTATTAGAAGGGAAAAATAATGCAAGCTGACTAGAAAACAGAGCATTTATGCAAGGTTAGATGGTGAGATATAGAGTAAGAAATAGAAACTTGGTATAGTGTGTGAGAGAATAAAGTTAACCACAACAGTAATAATGCTAAGAAGGAAGGTAAAAGGGATTAAGTCCTGGGGACGGTGTTGTGTGGGATTTGGAATAACAATTATATGATAAGAAATATATAATCTGAATAAAAAGAATAAAAAAGACCAAGAACAGCATTATTGGAATGTGAATGACATGAAAGAAGAAAAATTAAAATGCAATATGAAAGGGAGAGTAAGAAAACCAATCAAACAAAGAAATCACACAAACAAACAAAACAAAACAAAAACTAAACAGAAATAAGAGAAATAGTAAAAAAAAAATTTAAAAAATGTAAGTTCTGAAGAATAGCAAAGTGAAACTTGTCTCAGCTGTTGCTATTTGCCTTCTGTCTTCTTTCTGGACCTGTCTTTGGTTTTCTCACAGCTCCAGGTCTTACTTATAAACAAGAAAGCCTCCTGCTGACTTTAAACCTGCCAAGTGGGTTTTGCTGGTCTTCCTGGATTCTGCCAAGCAGAGGGAGACTGGGTTCTGATTTTTTCCTTTCCTGTGATTCTAGGCTGGTCTGGGCTACAATATTCACAGGTGCCTAGTTTCCAGGCCAGGCCCTTAGAGTGTGGCGCAGCCCACACTCTCCACTCTGTGGATATGTGCCAAGCCAGTGCCTATGGTCTACCTCCTTGTGCAACTCTTTGATTAGTCCCTGAGGTGTACTGAGTGGGATCAAATTGTACCCCTCCTCGTCCCTCTTTGTTGGCCTGGGCCTGTGTGCATGTGTGGGAAGTCCCTTCAGGGCAGTTAAGTTCCCCTATTGAATTAAGTCTCTCTGAGCACTGCTATTTCTCTAAGCCCCAACTGTCTCCCTTAGATCAATCCCTGAAGCACCCTGAGTGGGAGCAAATCAAGACCCCCACTCCTCCCTCTTCACTGGTCAGGCCACTACACACAAGATGTCCTTGCACAGCAGCTGAGAGTCTTTTTGAGTGATTTCCCCTTGGTTGTGGATAGCTGTTTCTAACAAACACCCAGCATTCCGCACAGACCAACTCTATGACCAGTTCAAAGACTATCAGGGTCACAGCTAGTCATGGCCCATTTCTTCCACCATCTCCAGGTGTCACCCAGCTCCCCAATTTCTCTGGTACTATCTCAGCCAGCCACTAGAGTCACAGCCAGACACGCAGCTGGCTGTGTGTCTCTTACTGCATCTCTATTCCCCCAGACCATCCAGGTCTCTCCTGGCTCAGGTCTGTGACTTCCCTGCTCTGGTCAGGGAGGGATCTGCTCTAAGTTACAATCACCCACCCAGCCCTCCTCCACTGCTCTTGTGGAAGCCTAGTCTCCAGCACAGGATCTAGAGACCTTCTTGTCAGCCTAAAAATCTCTGCACACATTTTTAAACATCCTCTGCAATGTTTGGATTCCAAACTTCATGTCAGCTGGGATTCTATTGGCTTTTCACTCTGTTCTTTGGAAGATTGGATCAGTGTCCCAGTTAGGTGCATGAGCAAGTGAGTTAAGCTACCTCACCACCATCTTTCTTCCTGAGATTTCCTTCTTTTTAATGGCTGTGTAGTATTCTAATGTGCAAATAAACCACTTCGTTTTTATCCACTCATCTTCCGATGGGCATTTAGGCTACTTCCAAATCTTGACTCTTGTAAATAACACTACAATGAACATAAGGGTACATATATTTTTTCAAATTATTATTTCAGGTTTCTTCAGATAAATTCTCAGAAGTGGAATTGTTGGGTCATAAGGCATTTCTGCTTTTAATTTTTGAGGTAATTCCATACTGCTTTCCATAGTGGCTGCAACATTTTCTAGGATAGACCATATATTAGAATAAAAAGTATGTTTCAATAAATTAAAGAAGATTGAAATTATATCAAATATCCTCTCTGACCATAATGGTATGAAACTAGAAATCAATCATAAGAAAAACATGTAAAATCATAGAGGCTAAATAAACATATTAGTAAGCAATGAATGGATCAACAGTGAGATTAAGGAAGAAATCAAAAGATTCCTTGAAACAAATGAAAATGAGAATACAACAATCCAAAATATATGGGACACAGCAAAAGGAGTCTTAAGAAGGAAGTTCATAGAATTATAAGCCTGCCTTGAGAAAAAAGAAAAATCTCTAATAAAAAAATGCAACTTTACACTTAAGGGAACTAGAAAAAGAATAAAATCCAAGGTGGGTAGAAGGAAGGAAATAATGAAGATTAGAGCAAAAATAAACAAATTAGAGTCTGAAAATCAATACAAAAAAATCAAAGAAACCAAGAGTTGGAAATGTATCTTTCTAATCTCTATCAGGAGGGAGAATAAGGAGCAGTTTCTATTCACTTGGAACAGAAAACACTGTACATTCATGTTCTCAGTTTCACAGGAACAATCACAAGAGACCTGGACCTGTTGAAGTACTGGATACAGATTGGGCTTCTCAGCAGGGGACAGAGATGATGAATATCAACTATCAGCAACTATAACAGAGACTGTAGCTTGTGTCACTAATCTTCCTCTTATAAAGATATTTTTTGTCTTGTTTTTTGTTGTTCAAGTCTAACAACAATTTAAGAAATAGGTGACAAGTTGGAGAAAATGCGACATGGGGGAGGCATGTTGGAATAGAACAGGTAGGTGGCAGAGAGGAAAGTAACTATAAAATACATGTTTTACTCTCTGTTACACTGACTTCTAAATTTCTTAACAGGATTAAAGGCTCTTATTACCCCCTGGGATAAAAGGTTTGCTTAAAACAAAGCAATTTTTGGCTTCTTTACCTTCCCAACTTCACTACTGGTGTTTCCTGGGATACCTCTGAGATCAACTTTTTGTTTTAATTGTATTTTTCCTGTTATCGTTCTGTCCCCTTGGACCCTCCTCCCACCTGCAATCACCACACTGTTGTCCATGTCCATGAGTCCTTTTTCCTTTTTTTTTTTTAAATCCTTGTCTTGGGGTATGCTTTTGATAAAACCCCAAATAAGAAATCAACAATTAGTAAAAAAGAATAAGAAACTGAAAAGGGAGAATGTACCTTGTGAGTCTTGAAATATCATGTTCAGGGAAAAAAAAAATATTAACCATGTGTTCTGATGCCTGCTTTCAACCCCGGTGAAGCAATTATTATTCTCTATTATGGTTGCCTGCTTTCTACCTTGGATTTGTGATTAGATCAAGCCCTCTGAATACTTACCCTGCTTTCTATAAATATTGATTAATTTATTACATAATCAAAAATCTCTTAAAATACTTTTGAAAGCTTTAAAGCTTCAGAAAATATGAAGAATAAAAGAAAATTGGAAAAAGTATACAAACATGACCTCTTGTTTCTAGAAATCAATAGTGGAGTTATTGATATGTCTATATGACTCCTAGTTTTTAGAAATTATATTTATATTATTGCTAAATATCCCTCTTTTATTACTCATATGCTTGGATTTCCTAGTTTTGCTACTGAAGTTTTTACATGGATTTTATTTTCTTCCAGGACCTTAAAACATTACTAAAACAGAGTTAAATAATAAAGAATAAAAACATAAAATGGCTATATCAGTAACACAATTCTGGAAAATATTTTAATCACTCCTATAAACTTGGAAGCAAGTTACCATCTAAGACAAGTAATTTTCTTGCTCTGTAACCTCATTCTGGTCTTCATGTTACTCACCTTCATCCTCCTACAGTTACCAAGAGAACTAAATGAGATCACTAGATGCTGTTCTATATACCACAGCCAAATTTAACTTACTTTCTGCTTCCTTTTAATTATGCTAAATATTTGTGATAAGTTCACAGCATCTTACTTTGAATATTCAATTATAGCTCCCAATTTCTAAGGAATAATTTATTTAAACCACCAGAACAAAAACAATAGTAGAGTCTTGATTTAAATATGACTTGACTTTGTGGGGAGATATGTAAGTTTTGATCTATAATATCTATAGGAAAATTCTTTGCCTAGCTAACATGTGAAAATAAACTCATTCTCCTATTTAAATCATAAAACAATATATTTTTTAGACTTTTATCACTCATCCCATGTAATCTTAAAGCCATTACCCTTTATATCTCATATGCTAGCCCTATGCTTTGGCATAAAGGCATAAAGTGTGGGAAAGTAATACATTTGATGAGTATCCTGATGGTGATATTTCATTCTGTGTAACCATAGAGAACCGAACACTGTAGAAAAACATATTTTGCTGCCGTTATTTTAATTAAATAAGCACAATTTTAACTTTCACCCATTAAAAAACCACTTTGGTTCTGGGAAACTGAGTATTAGAAATATGACAAACATATTGGACTAAGTTCAGCTCTGAACATCAGGAGTAATTAAGGGAATGGAGAGACTGATTTATGAGAAAAGATTAAAAAAGCTCAATCTGTTTAGCTTGGCTAACAGACAACTAAGTAGGGGATATAGTAATTGTTTACAAGTACTTACAGGATGTAAATATCAAAGCTAGAGCAGAAATATTCAGACTGGAATCAGAAAGCCTGAATCACTCCAAGTTAATAAAGTGAAAGTCTAGATTGACTGCTATCCAAAATTTGGTAATAGTTAAGGCCTTTAGCAGTAATTATCTCTAAGGGAAAATATGAAAACAAACTCTTTGGGATATTTAAATGTGAGATAATCTTTGTGAATATGTGGCTGCTGCACATTTATCATCAGCAATATTTAAGAAGTATTGAAGTAGTATCATTGTGTGCATGAGCTGGCTTTCTAGACTCTTTACATGAACCACAATACTTTAGAAAGCTATTTTCTAAAGATAAAATTCTAACCAATATAAATGAACTTAATACATTTACAGAAATATTGTTATTAAAAAACACTTTCTACTTTTGTTTTTAAATCTGTTTTAACCCAAATAAATTATGATTTAGTATGGCAATGATAAATAGCAAATAACTTCTCACAAATTTTAATTAAAATATAATCATGTATATTACCTTTGTTCACATAAACATGTAATCATAAACACAATCATATAAGATTATTAGTGTTATTAATGTACCCCTTAGTAAAAATTTTTATGAAATATTTAGAGAACATTTATTGTTGTTCAGTTACAGTTATCCCCATTTTTCCCCAATTACTCTTCCTTGCATTGCCCACTCCTCACTTCCCACATTCAGTTCTCCCCACCCTGTTGTCTTTGTCCATGGGTCCTTTATACATGCTCCTTGGCTGAACCCTAAAATTTAGTAGAATTAAGAAAGCTATAGTAACTCATTATATACATTTAAAGGTAGATTTATAGAAAAAAATCAGTAAGAGCATTGTGCTACTGAAATAGCTCATAAACTGGTCTTGCACTGTGTGGCTCTTCCCTGACAGGAAGTTTGTCTGTGGTTCATGTGGGAGGTGGAGTGACTGATGACCCCTGAAATGCAACCATTAGATTTGCAGCCTTCCCAGCCACTCGCTGGTATTGAGGACCCACTCATTCTGCACCTATTCTAGCCAGGGCACAATTGCCACTCTGCAAGGAAATGTTCACCTGGGCGCAGAAGCTTCTGTGTTCCTTCCCCCTCCCCTCCGAGAAACCAAGACCCCTAAGTCTGGAACTTGCTCCCCCTTCTGGTGCTCAGTCTCTACATCAATTTCCCTCATGAGGCAGTCAGTGGGTATTTGGGCAAAGGTTCACTAACAGTTAAAAATGCTCATGAATACATATTTTGTGATTATGTGATATGAATAGAAAAATAATCATAATAATTATTAAAAACAACAATAAACAGTAATCATATAACATTATTAAATATTTTTATGTTTACACATATATACCTCATATATATCATACCTATTGTCTCTTTCTCTCCCCTACCTTACTCCAGGTAGAATACATAATTTTATACTTCTTTATATTTCTCTATCAAGCAAGCACAATGGCCCAAATATTTTTTTATTTCTCATGGTCTCCTCTCTTAAGTTTTATAGGAAATAAATGAATTCGAGGCCATCTTTTCCTTTTTTTTATTTTAATCATTGTTCAAGTACAGTTTTCGCCCTTTTACTCCCAATCCAGCCCACCCACCCCTCCCTCCCAACTTACCTCCCATTACCACCCTCCCCCTAGTTTTTATCCATGTGTCTTTTAACTTTGTTCCTGTAAACCCTTTCCCTTTTTCATTGTTCATAATTTTATTACTATTTAGAAAAATTACAATTAAATATGTGTGCAATATTGGAAAAATAGCTGAAGTAAAATACAAATTCTACTTTTAGGTGTACATTGACTTTTAAATGAATGATTTCATATTATT
The DNA here is from genome assembly GCA_004024845.1 of Tonatia bakeri. Taxonomy (NCBI): domain Eukaryota; kingdom Metazoa; phylum Chordata; class Mammalia; order Chiroptera; family Phyllostomidae; genus Tonatia; species Tonatia bakeri. The sequence continues at coordinate 40,770 of PVIA01001914.1, forward strand.
ACAAATATTTAATCCATATTTATAAACAGTTTCTTTAATAATATGTTTTCTTGATAACATACCTTTGACTCTACTTAGAAGCTTTTAATTTGAACTAGTTAATATATTGCACATATATCCATTGCCTAATATTTCTTTACCTCTGAATCCATATATGTGCTGCTTATTTATTAGTTGCTCAGGGAAATTAAAGGGATTGAGGTAAACACACAGAATAGTTTGAATCCTTGCTACAACCACACAACATGGGGCTCAGCCACTTGTTACCCTTAATTGACAGGACCCAAACATTTGCATTGAAGGAAACAAGTTTTATTAACAGGGTTCCAATTTTGAGGCATCTGAGAGCACTCCTTCTCTGAGCTCTTCTCTTCCCTGAGACCCAGAACTTCCTTGCTCCCTAAAAGACTACAAGACAAAATCATGGCCAGAAGTTTCCCAATTCCATATCTCTTTTTAAGTCTGTCATGGAAATAGATGTCCATCCTCTCTGGAATGTGCACTCATGGGTTTCAGACTTGCCATCTTTTTACAGCACCTATTTCTTTCAGGACTTAAGGTGCACTACTCTCAATCTCCATGTAGCAGTCCCAAGATCCATGTGCTATGATACATTGGATTATAGTGATCCAGGGGCTGCAGCCCACTGAGGAATGCATCCCAGCGTGGGACTCTGTTTCCAGGATTGGCCTTCCAACCATGTGGGTCCTAAGGCCCTGGTGGGCCCAGCATCTACTTTGTCCCACAAGTGCTCCCTCCATTCAGAGAGCAAGGACCAGAGACCCCCCAGAGAGTCCAAGTGCCAAAGCAACAGAGCCCCAAACAGAGAGTGGTTACTTGATGTCTTTGCTTTAAAAGGGGTCATCCCCAAATCCCATGCATGCAGGAAGCCAATGGGAGTATTCACCTTTCCAACTAATGGTCTTTGCCCCTCTTTATGAGAATAGGCATGGGCAAAGTGTACAGTCACCCTGCTCAGAGCATCCAGGCCCCACAGCTCACACAAGCACTGTGTAGCCTGTATCACAAGCTAGTAATATAAAGGCATGTGTTATTAAGCTACAGCTCTTGTTTCAATAATGGGAGTTCTCTGCCCTTCCTCCTGCCAACTATATTGTTTATTATAGCATACTGTGTCAGGCAACACACCTTTTTTAGGCAGCACATCACTTTGCAGCTTTGGTGTACAGCCTGGTTCTTTCTGCACACACCCAGATCCAGCAGAGGAATCTTCAAGCTATGGGTTGCTGATAGTCACAAACAGGTTGCCCAGGTACAGTCACAGGCAGCATCTGACGTAAGTCTACACCAGATCCTTTGCAGATCTACCTAATATGTAGAAACAAATACAAGGAAGCAGACAAAATTGGGAGACAATGAAAGAGACACCAAATAAAAGACCAAGAGAATTCTCCAGAAGAAGAACTAGATGAAATAGATGCAAACAATTATTAGATAGAGAGCTTAGAGTAATGATTTTAGGATACTCAACAGCATAAAAAAGAGGCATAGAAACCATTGAAAAAAGATCAGTCAGAAAAAAGAGTGCAATATCTGAAAAAAAAAGTAACAAACAGGAAGAAAGAAACAGTAGATTAAATGAGGCAGAGTATCAAATCGGTGATTTGGAAGACTAGTTAGAAAACCCACAAAAAGCAGCAAAAATAAAAGAGAATTTTTAAAAAGGATAGGTTAAGAAGATTTTGGGATGATGTGAAGTATAACAACATCTGCCTCATGGGAATATCAGAGGGATAAGAAAGTGAACAAGAGATTTAGAAACTATTTAAAGAAATAATGGCCAAAAACTTTGCTAAGCTGGTGAAGGAAAAAGGAACATAAGACCAGGGAGCTCAAGTTGAATCCAAAGAGGCCAACACCAAAAGGCATCATAATTAAAATGGCAAGGCTTAAGAACAAGGAGAGAATCCTAAAAGCTGCAAAAGAAAAGCAGGTAGTTACGTCCAAGGGAACACCAATTAAACTGCCATCTGATTTCTCAAGAGAAACATTTCAGAACAGAAGGGAGTGGCTTGAAATATTCAAGGTGATAAAAATAAAAAACCTGCAGCCAAGGCCACTTTATTCAGCAAGGCTATCATTTAAAATCAAAGAAGAAATAAGGAAATTTCCAGAAAAGAAAAAGCTAAAGGAGTTTGTTAACACCAAATGAGTACTGCAACAAATGTTAAAGACATGCTTTAAGAAGAAGTAGAAGGAAAAAAAATTTCAAAAAACAGTCTAACAGTAAAATAGCCCTAAATACACATCTATCATTAATTACCTTAAATGTAAATGGCTTAACTAATCCTACTTAAAGTCATAGGGTAGCTGAATGGATTAGAAAACAAATCCATATATGTGATGCTTCCAAGAGACCTACTTCAGATCAAAAGATACACACAAACTAAAAGTAAAGGAATGAAAAATATATTTCATGCAAATGGAAAGGAAAAAGAAAAGCTGAGGTAGCAACACATATCCATCAAAATGCACTTTAAAACCCAGAATGTAGGGGGAAAAAAGGACACTACATGATGATAAAGGGAATAATCCAACAAGAAGATATAACCCTAGCAAACATTTATGTGCCCAAAATTGGAGCATCTAAATATGTGAAGCAAATCTTGATGGACATAAAGGGAGAGATCAACAGAAATACAATCATAGTCAGGAATTTTAACATTCCATTGACTTCAATGAATAGATCTTCCAGACAGAAAATCAACAAGGAGACAGTGGCCTTAAACAACACACTAGAACAACTGAATTTAATTGATATCTTCAGAACATTTTGTCCCAAAGCAGCAGAGTATACCTACTTTTCAAGTACACATGGAACATTTTTTGGCTAAACAATAAGTTAGGACACAAAACAAGTCTCAATAAATTTAAGAAGATTGAAATCATGTCAAACATCTTCTCTGACCATGGAAATCAATCACAGGATGAGCACTGAAAAACACACAAAGGCATGGAAGCAAATTAACATGTTATTAGACAATTAGTGGATCAACAACAAGATCAGTACAGAAATAAAAGCATACATTGAAACAAATGAAAATGAGAAGACAATTCAAAATCTGTGGGTTTCTAGGACAGCAATCCTAAGAGGAGAATTCATAGCATTACAGGCCTATCTCGAAAAACAAGAAAAAGGTAAAATAAACAATCTAACTTTATACTTAAAGGAACTTGCAAAAAAATAACAAACAAAGCCCAGTGTGAGTAAAAGGATGGGAATAATAAAATCAGAATAAAAATAAACAAAATAGAGTCTAAAAAATGATACAAAAGTTCAATGAATCCAAGAGATGATTTTTTGAAAAAAATAAACAAGATTGACATATCATTAACCAGACTTATCAAGAAAAAAAAGAGAGAGGACCAACATAGACAAAATCAAAAATGAAAGAGTAGAAATCACAACTGACACCAAATAATACAAAGAATTCAACTGTAAGAAAATATTATGGACATTATATGCCAACAATCTTGACAACCTGGATGAAATGGATAAATTCCTAGAAATACACAATCTTCCAAAACTAAATCAGGAAGAATCAGAGAATCTGAATAGACAGATTACACCAGGTGAAGTTGAAGCAGTACTCAAAAACCCCCAACAAACAAAAGCCTTGGAACTAATACCTCTCCTTCTTGAACTATTTCAAAAAATTTCAAGAGGGAGATTGGCTTCCCAGCTCATTTTAAAAGGCTAGCACTATTGTAATTCCAACACCTGATAAAGACACTACCAAAAACAATAGAAAAAAATTATGGGCCAATATCCCCGATGAACATAGATGCTAAATCCTCAATAAAATTTTAGCAAACTGAATACAGCAATGGATCAAAAAAATCTCACACCATGATCAAGTGGGATTTATTCTAGGAATGCAAGGCTGGTACAACATTCACAAATCAATAAATGTTATTTACCACATAAAAATGAAGTATAAAAACTACATGATAATATCAATAGATTCAGTAAAAGCACATGATAAAACCTGGTACCCATTTATGATAAAAACTCTCAACAAAGTGGAAATACAGTGAACATACCAAAACATTATATAGACCATATATGACCAAACAAATGCTAACATCATACTTAATGGGCAAAAACTGCAAGCATTCCTCTTAATATTGGAAACAAGATAAGGATGTCTACTTTCACCACTCTCATTCAACATAGTATTGGAAGTCCTAGCCATAGCAATCAGACAAAAAGAAAAAAATAATAAGCATCTAAATTGGAATGGAAGAAGTATAACTGTTTTCATTTACAGATGACATGATACTGTACATAGAAATCCCCAAAATTTCCACCAAGAAACTACTAGAACTGATAAATGAATTCCACAAAGTAGCAGGATACAAAATTAATATCCAGAAATCAGCTGCATCTTTATATGTCACTAATTTACTAACAGGGAAATTAAGAATACAATCCCATTCACAATTGCTTCAAAATGAATAAAATATCTAGGAATAAACCTAACAAAGTATGTAAAACAAGGGTCCCCACAGAGGTAAATGATCTGCGGCCTGTTAGGAACTAGGCTGCACAGCAGGAAGTGAGCAACAGGTGAGCTGGCAAAGCTTCCTCTGCATTTACATCACTTGCATTACCTCCTGAGCTTCACCTCCTGTCAAAGCAGTGCTGGCATTAGATTCTCATAGGAATGTAAACCCTATTGTGAATTGCACATGTAAAGATTCTGGGTTGTGAGCTCCTTATGAGACTCTAATGCCTGATGATGTGAGTTGTAGCTGAGGTGGTGATGCTAGTGATGGGGAGCAGCTGCAAATACAGATTATCATTAGCAGAGAGGTTTAACTCCAAAGAAATCATAATGAATTGATTGCTTTCAGACTCATATCAAAACCCTATCAGTGAGCTGCAAATGATAATTAAGTGCTTCGGGTAGTAGGCTACAAAGCTATCCCATCCCCACCCTCATTCATGAAAATTGTCTTTCATGAAACTTGTCCCTGGTGCCAAAAAGAATGGAGACCACTAATGTAAATGACCTATATTCAGAAAATTATAAGACACTGGAGAAATAAATTGAAGAACATACACATAAGTGGAAGCACATATTATGTTCCTAAAGCAATCTAGAGATTCAACAGAATTTCTCTCAAAGGGTCCAATGATGTATTTCACAGAACTACAACAAACATTTCAAAAATTTATATGGAACCACAAAAGGTCCCACATACCAACAGCAATGGAAGAATCATGCTACCTATTATATGAAATAAGGCCATAGTAATCGAAACAGCATGATAGTGACATAAAAACAGACACATAGATAAATGGAACAGAATATAGAAACCAAAATGAACCCATGACTTTATAGTCAATTAATATTAGACAGAGGAAGCAAGCACATACAATGGGCTAAATGTAGTTTATTCAAAGTGAATGGTGTTGGGAAAATTGGACAGATACATGCAGAAAAATGAAACTAGACCACCTTCTTACACCACAAGAATAAATTTAAAATGGATTAATGACTGAAATGTTAGACCTGAAACCATAACAATCATAGAAGAAAACATATGCAGCAAAATCTCAGATACTGCTTGTAGCAATATTTTATTGTTTATATCTCCCCAGGAAAGGGAAACAAAAGAAAAAATAAATAGGAATATATCAAACTAAAAATGTTTTTGCACAGCAAAGGAAAACATCAACAAAATAAAAAGACAACCCACAGAAAGGGAGATTATATTTGCAAATACCTCATAAGAGGTTAATATCTAAGATTTATGAAGAACTTACAAAACTCAACATCAAAAAAATCAACCCAATTACAAAATGGGCAAAGGACCTGAATAGACATTTCTCCAAAGAGAACATACAGATGGCCAGTAGATATATGAAAAGATGTTCAATGTCTGAGAAATGCAATTTAAAACCACAATGAGATATCATATATCTGTCAGAATGGCTATCCTCAATGTCAACAAATAGCAAGTGCTGGAGAAGATGTGGAACCTCTCCAATTTTTTTTGGAATTGTTGGTGGGAATGCAGATTGGTGCAGCCACTATGAAAAGCAGCATGGACATACCTTATAAAATTAAAAATGTATCTGCCTTTTGACCCAGCAATCCCACTTCTGGGAATATATCTAAAGGAACTCCAAACACTAATTCAAAAGAACATAAGCACCCCTTTGGTCATTGCAGCTTTATTTACAATTACCAAGATATGCCATCAATAGATGAGTGGATAAAACAACACAATGGAATATCACTCAGCCATAAAAAAGATTTTATCCTTTGTGACAGTTTGGATGGAACTGGAGAGCATTACACTAAGTGAAATAAGGGGGTTAGAGAAAAACAAATAACATATGATTAAACTCATATGTAGAATCTATTAAACAAACTGAACTAACAAGCAAAATAGAGATACTCATATAGAGCAGGATGACAACTAAGGGTGGAGAGGTTAAGAGATGGAGGGACTGAGCAAAATAAAAAGGATTCATGGACATTGATAATAGTGTGGTGATTGCTGGGGGGAAGGGGCATAAGGGGATTAAATGACAATGGGAAATAACTCAATAAAATAAATGAAATTTATGAAATTTACCATAAATAAAAATAGAAATGTATTATTTTCCAAACAGAGAATGAGAATATATGTATGTATATAATTTATAAAAATTTAAAGTAAATATAGTAGTTTCATAATGCACAAAAGCATTCCTTTATGAAAACTGCATGTACTAAAAATCATTAAAATTTTATATAAAATAAGTTATAACTTATATCTTAAGTTTTATGTTGACATAGAAAATATATTACTGATCTTTTAAGTACTCACGATGCTTATAGTAAATATGAATGTGCTTATTGAATTATAAAATTGTACATATTGTTTTCTTGTAGGTGAACATATAAATTGAACAGCATAATGCAAAGGAGTGTATATGACTCCCAAATGAAAACTGATGACTACATTTAACATATACCAACATTATACTAGAATAGGAAAGAACAAAGAAGTAGCAGAATTTGTAAATGTAAATGAATATCTATAGAAATTCATTTTTTCTCATAAGCTGTAATAGACATTTAGCTAATTTGGATGCTTTAAGAGAGGTAATTTAACATATTCATAACATTACCAGGCCATCTTATCTCACTTCTTATATGTCCCTGGGCACCTCTTCCAACAATATTACACAAAAATCATCTCTCTACAATTTAAGGATGTATTTTTGAAGTATCATCATTATTCTATCCCAGTTAATCTTACCATAATGTCCAATCAAAACACAATTTATGTTAGATTCTGTGTCCAGCATTATCTTTTCCCGGAGACTCTGGAATCCTTTGGGATTAATTTATCTTCGTGAGTATTAAAAAAAAATGTCCCTTTACTACAAACAATGAAGATTGTAATTCTAAATCTTAATAAAATTGATGTTAATGTAAAATTAATTACTGTCTAATTTCTATCAATTGCTCCCAAGAATCTAAAAATTTGAATAAAAATGGAATTATTCAATCCTAGAACAGAGTTAAACCCTGTGTGTTGAATAAAGTCTAACACTATCACATTGACAGCAAATCTTCTAGGACTCTACACTGATTTTAGACCATTGCTAGATTATGCTGATAGATGTATGATTGTCTAAAAATCACTCTGAGTTACCTGGAGCATGAGTGAACAGGAACTAGGGGTTTCAGTCTTGAGTACCAACACCTGAAGCCAACTTTCTGTAGTATATAGTTTCTAATCCTTTGCCAGGGGGCTGTCTCCATGAGCTCTATGCTTCCCAGGCATTGGAAGCCAGCTTTCTGAGATAATAATGCAAATAAGGGCCACACAAACCCAGGACTTCAGCTGGCCTACCAGACCTTTCAAATTCCGAATGGCAGGTTGCTCCTATATTCATCTTGTAAATATGAGAGCAAAAGGGGTGACATATCCAGCAGTGTGTTGCAGTCTGGGTATTCCTTTCTATGAATAAAATGAGAGATGAGGGTGGGGGACTTATGGCTTCTCTTCTCTTGCGGACTCTGATCCTGTAAGTTTTTTTAATGAAGCTTGTTTCTTAAGCCATACCCTGTGACATTGAAGAATTTTGGGCAAGTATTTTGTTGACGACCTAAAGAAGGCCTCATTGCAATAACAAAAATAGAGATCTTAAAGGTGTATGTGTAAGGGGTGTGATTGGGAAAACTAATTGGAAAAGCTTTTCTAAGAGAACATTTTATAAATTGGAATGTGAACCTAATATTCAGAGGAATGATGAATGTTGTCAACAGATGTGCAGTGGTCTTTTATGACTTGACTACAAAAAACACTCATATCTCCTCTATATTCCTTTTCAAGTTAGAGTGACATCTATTATTTCTCAAAGAGGAAAATGTAGAATGTACCCTGTAGGTGCTGTTTAGTCCAACTATTTGCAAGACTATAACTGGGTTGCATGGCCAAACCTGCCAACACAGAATTCTGAAAAACATATCTTTGATGTATTATCATCTATCGTGAGAGGAAGCAAGTGATAAGAGATGTAGACATAACTGTTTTGTAGCCAATCATCAATATTCACTTTTTGTTACCGCTATTTTAACCGAGTTTCTAGAGAAAATAGAGATAAGCTCACATGTTTATTCTAACATGTTTAACCTGGGTCATGAGTATAAATACTTCCTGAGATAGCTCATCACTGCCTTTTACAGTTAGGACATAAGGATACTAAATGTCATTCCAGTAGAAGTTGAAATTATATATCATCACATGAAAAATCATCTCTCTTCCAAGCAATATTGTGAAAAGTTTAGGTAAAAGGTGATCTGATTTCTCCACAGTCGTGAATGTTCTAGAATAATATTTTCATTCTTTTCTCCGTGCTGGACCAATGTCAGAGATATCTTAGATGCCCATGACCTGAAGCAACATGATCCCTTCCACATCCTTAAGTGAGTGTCTGTCTAACATCTATCCTTACTTTGGTCTCTAGATTAGTGAGAACCCTGAAGGTCCCATGTTTAGGACCCATCCTCGCCTGGTGCACCAGAGAGTCATTCTGTCTGAAGCTTATCAATTTATCTACCAGTGGTTCTGCTGCTGCCTTGAAAGTGGGTTATTGCACAAGAACCCACTGAGCCATGATATATTCCCCACTCCATAAAAGTGTTTTCTTGTCAACTCTGGCTTCACTTTGAATGCTTTAATTTTTAAAACTAGAAAATATTACTTGCTCCTTCTATTTGTTTTAATTAGAAAATCACATTGTTCATAGGATTACTCCACTGCATTTCTTTAGACTAACTTAGTTGTATCATCTTACTCTGAAATGACTTCTCCTGGGTGTGACCCATGGCTAATCGCTAACACTGATCTCCCCCATTCTTTCCCTTCTCTTCAACTTTTTTGACATATAATTTAGAAATATAAATTATATATTGAAAATGTAAAGCATGATTTTTGATGTACATGCACATTTTGAAATATTTACCACAGCTATTTAATTAAGACATCCATCACCTCCCATACTGGCTTTTGTGTATATGAGTGTAGAAGAACAATTAAGTTCTATCCTCTTAGCAAAATTCAAGTATATTATACAGCATTGTTAACTGTAGCTACCATACTATAAACTGGATCTCCAGAATTTATTCATGTTGCATAACTAAAACTGTACCCTTTGACCAACATTTCCTCATCTCCACATTTACTCCTTTTCAGCCCCTGGTAACCACAATTCTACTCTCTGCTAACATTGATTACTCAGTACCTTAAGCCAGGTGGATTCAATATGTGCTTTTAGAATATTCTTGAATTGTTTGATTATTTACCTATGGAGAACTAGAACAATGATTGCCACACAAAACTATTAGGACACACAAAAATCACATGCCATTTTATCTCAACAGTACAGAAAACATAAGAGCAAATCAGAGAAAAATAAACAGCAAGTTAAAAAAGGTAAATAATTTATGTGTTTTATCCTATCGCACAAATTCTAAACAACACTAAGTCATACAGGAAGAGAGGTGTGAAAATGTCATGGAAATTGGAACTGGAGTTTTTCAGTCATCCTTACACAGCCATCACATGTAACATTGGATATATTATTCCAGTTTCCTGAGCCTCCCATTTTACAGAGCTTTTCTGGGATTTGAGCTAATGCACCCCAAAGAGATCAGTAAACCATGTTTTATACATCTGTAAGATATTATAAGACACTTCTCACTTATTACAGCCCACAAAGATGTATCTTCTTATCCTACTTTTCCTCAAGAATTAATGGAAAATCATTTATCTTTCCCCCCCAAGTTCCAAGAAAAGATTATAACAGAAAATGTCAAGAAAGAAAAATGTTAAAAATAGAAATTGAACATCTGTAGGGAAAAAAAGGCAAAATGCAAGAAAGATAAAAAACTTTGGATTATTGCTTCTGTTATTGGAGGGTGAGAATAAGGTCAAAGATTTTAAAATCTTGGGCAAGGCCTGATCAGAGACTAATGGTCCAGGCAGACTTTCACATCTGGTTAGGCTCAGTGGCTTTCATGGCTGTGGTGCACTGACAAGTTTTCAAAACTACCAAATAGGAATGAATTCATTTTAGTTAAGTCTGGATAATAGCCTGTGAATTATCACTTTGCTGATTATACTTTGTTGACATCAACAGTGTTGTAGTTTACACTAGTCCAGTGGTAGCTAGTGAGGGGAGAAAAAATCTTTTAAGTGTATTAATTATTTTCTCTTCTCAAAGAAGGTGGGAAATATCAAATACACTAAGCCAGAATTATTCCATTTCAGGAAGAATCACCAAATTTGTTGAAAAGAAAATGAGAATTCAAGAACATGGAATGTGCTGTGTGGAAGGAAATTACCAACAGGATGACACAAACTATAGATTTGACATTCAAATCTATAAAATATGATATATGAATCAAGTTTTAGTAATTGCTTCAATATTAATTAACTGGATATTCTCCTATACAAAGTAAATATGTCATTTGATCTAGTTATTAAAACATAGAGCTTTCATCATACGGAATTCTAATTCAATGTGGGTGGTCTTACCAAGTCTGTGAAAATATACCATCAGAAAAAAAAAGAAAAAAGTTAACCAGGAAAGTAGTTCTCACTTGTCATGAGAAAGCTAATAGCAGCAGCAGTAAACAAGTATTCAGGGGTGTATACAAATAATGACCAGATATAAATTGATAAGCCACTGTCATCATCTACACAAGAGAGTACAATCAATTCTAGGAAGAAAATAATATTCATTGATGGTCAGTTTTGCTGTCCAGAATTAATTTGCTTTCTTTCCTGTTAAGAGCCTTCCAGGTTTCCATATTCATATTTAAACCAAGGTGGTTTTCCAGAGGTGGGCCCCAATAACTAGATCAACTCAAGCCCTGATTAAAATCAAGTCAATCAGTAAGGCTCATCCTAATGGCCAGGATAATTTGTTTGCAGAGCAGCATGCAGTCACAGTCAATGAAGTACCTTAGGATACTTAGCAGTAGCTGAATGTTAATCTTACCCTTTTTTTCTATAGGAACTCCTGAAGGAGACATTCACTCTTACACTGAACAATAAGACTCAAGAACCTTCCATATAAATTTTTTAAGTGTTTGTTCTATGTCTGTGAAATATGTCATTCGTACTTTAATAGGTATTGCATTGAATCTGTACATTCTTTTGGGTAGTATGGACATTTTGATGATGTTAATTCTTCTTAACCATGAACATGGTATATGTTTCCACTCGTTTGTGTCTTCCTTGATTTCTTTATTCAGTGTTGAGTAATTTTCTGAATACAGGTCTTTTACCTCCTTGGCTAGGTTTATTCCCAGGTATTGTATTTTTTCTTTTTGCTATATAAAATGGGATCACAAATGACCCCAAATAGTTGCTGCAATTTTGAGAAGCAAAAGCAAAGTAGGAGGGATCATAATACCTGATATCAAACAGTATTACAAGGTCACTGTAATCAAAACAGCCTGATACTGGCATAAAAAGAGGCACATGGACCAATGGAACAGAACAGGGAGTCCAGAAATAAACCCAAGCCTCTGTGGTCAATTAATATTTGACAAAGGGGGCAGCAAGATAACATGGAGCAAAAATAGCTTCTTCCACAAATGGTGTTGGGAGAACTGGACAGCTACATGCAAAAAAGTAAAACTCAAACACCAACTTACACCATACACAAAAATAAATTCAAGGTGGATAAAAGATTTAAATATAAGCTGTGACACCATTAAAGTTCTAGAGGAGAACATAGGCAAGAAAATCTCAAACATTTTACACAGCAACACTTTTACTGATATGTCCCATAGAGTAAGGGACATAAAGGAAAGAATAAACAAATGGGATCTCATCAAAATAAAAAGCTTCTGCACAGCTAAAGAAAACAGTATTAAAATAAAAAGAGAACTAACTATATGTGAAACCATATTTGCCAATGATACCTCAGACAAGGGTTTAATCTTCAAAATATGTAAAGAACTTACATGACTCCACTCTGACAAGACAAGCAACCCAATTAAAAAATGGGCAAAGTACTTGAACAGACACTTCTCCAAGGAGGACATACAAAGGATCCAGAGACACATGAAAAGATGCTCAGTATCTCTAATTATTAGAGAGATGCAAATTAAAACCACAATGAAATACCAGTTCACACCAGTCAGAATGGCCATCATAAACAAAGCAACAAACAAGTGTTGGAGAGGTTGTGGAGAAAAGAGAACCCTTGTGCACTGTTGGTGAAATTGCAGACTGTTATAACCACTATGGAAAACAGTATGCAATTTCCTCAGAAGAGTAAAAACTACCTTTTGACTCAGTAATTCCACTGCTAGGATTATATCCTAAGAACCCTGAAACACCAATCCAAAAGAACCTATGCACCCCAATATTCATAGCAGCACAATTTACAATAGCCAAGTGTTGGCAGCAACCTAGGTGTCCATCAGTGAATGAATGGATCAAAAAACTATGGTACATTTACACAATGGAATTCTATGCAGCAGAAAGAAAGAAGGAGCTCCTACCCTTTGCAACAGCATGGATGGAACTAGAGACCATTATGCTAAGCGAAATAAGCCAGGTGGTGAAAGACAAATACCGTACGATCTCACTTTTAACAAGAACCTAAATAACAAAACAAACAAACAAGCAAAATATAACCAAAGACACTGAAATAGAGAACAGGCTGACAGTGACCAGAGGGGAAAAGGGATGGAGTTTCAGGGGAAAAGGGGAAGGGTTTACAGGAACAAGGATAAAGGACACATGGACAAAAACTAGAGGGGGCTGGAAATGGGAGGGAGGTGGGGAGAGCTTAGGGGTGGGCTGGGATGGGAGTAAAAGACAGAAAACTGTACTTGAACAAGAATTAAAAAAAAAGACTTGAGAACCTGAGATAAGGGATATTCACACAATGTTGCTACTTTGAGGAAAACAACCTGAAGATAATATTGAACCAGAGAAAAGAAAACAAATTGAAGGAAAGAGAATTTTTTTTTAAAAAGTAGTTTAAAACCAAATGATAAAATGGCAAGTTTTAAAACAAAACACATTTAAAACTAATTTTCTCCATAAACTGTTCAAATAAAAGGAAAAGTAAAATCTCTTTTTTCATTTCTAGTTTTATTTTTTTCTCGCCGGCATTATAAAAATTGTGATGTTGTCACTTAGGAATACAAGTATAATAAAAATGTTCAGTTGACTCTGTTTATGGAAATTAGGTTATATTGCCAGCCCTATCATTAACTTGCTGTAATGCTGAAAATTATTTCACTTCTCTTGTCATAGTTTCCTGCTTCTCTATTTCTTTCTTTGTTCTTTCCTTCTTTTTCTTTTTTTTCAATAATCATTTTTGATGCAAGTACAAAAGGCTATGGACTGAGATTTCAAGTATAAAAAGAAAACACTTTCAGATCTTGAAAGACTTACAGAAGAATAGAAGTGACAGTCAAATAAATAAACAATTTGATAGAGCAATGTTACCAGTACTATAAAGTCTTTAGTCTTGTTAAGTGCTAGGGAAGCTCTGAAAAGTCATTATATTATCCTATCAGTAGAAGTCAGGGAATCTCCAGTGGACTGTGGTAATTCAAATTATTCCACTTCCTTTCCTCTTCTTGAAACAAATGTCTTTTTTGTAAGATGTTCAGCCCCCATCTCATTTAGTTCCAGCGGGATTGACCACATCTCCTCATTCCCAGCCCATGGTGGGCACATAATCTAGGCCCAGGCAATCCTCTACTCCATCTTATTCTAAATGTTATTTAAGAACATACACTTAGTCAACATAACCTAACCTTTAACATTTGCCACTAGTGTAAGGAAATAGTAAAATATTTTGTTTTCTATATAATTTATAAAGAAAATTGATATGCAAAGTTGCTACCCAACAGGGAAAAGCCATATGGAAAGATTAGTTAAAAGAAAAAGAAAGACAACACAAAGGAGAGAAAGATAGACACCCAATCATGCCACATAAATGCTTTGATAAAACTGTGCTATAAATTGACTTAAACTGAGGAGTCATATGATGCTTCTGTAAGTGGGGCTTTTTGCCAGTAGGCCATAAAATAATTTAAAAAATAAAGATAGGTTTATATTAAATGATATTTCAAATAAATCATAAACGATGAGATTCCCTCTTTTTATTACAATACAATAAAATATATAGACTGAAATTGTTGTGCATCTAACATAAGAGATACTGGTTGAGGATAACATGCTGAAGGAAGATAGGGAAATTCATAGTGACAAAAGGGAAAGTATCTTAGACTGAAAAACAAAGTTGTTCATGTAGGAGTTGGTCCTCTGATTTCCTCAGGTGTGTGTGTGCACATGCATGTGTGTGTGTGTTTGGTCAATGATGGGGGAAGTCTCAGCAATATAAAGGCCTGGGTTTTAACACAATGACTAGATAGAATTTAAGATCTTGAAGGTTTGTGAGATGGTGAGTTCAAGAAATCTCCAAGTAAATGTCAGTCCTTAAAGATTACACCTTTCTAGAAATAATAAGACAGAGAAAATTATCTCAATGTAAGGAAAGAAACAAGGACTAACCAGTATTGATTAAAGGTAAAGTGGGGAAATCTTCTATGATAATTTTAAATTTGGGTTCTGTCATCTTTTTGTTTTTGAATTCTATTTATACTACCAGCATGGGTCAAGAACTCTCAAACTAGATATGCAAGCTAGAAATTAGCAAAGTTACTCTCAAGAAAGACATCCTTAATTCAGGCCACATAGAGTTTATAAAGCCATGATGTAGAGAAAGTCACATGCAAATAACTCTACTTTGAAAAAAAATGAACAGATACGATAAACATAAGGATGATAATAAAAGTTCTTTGGGTAATAGGAAATATAAAAGAAACTATAAAATGAGTATGTTAAAATTAAGCCAGTCAGAGAAAGACAGATACTACATGATATCACCCATATGTGGAATCTGATTCAGACTCCAGTTCATGGGGTCCACAACATTATGGATGAGGAAGAGACATTCACATGGACTACCGAGTCCTGTGGAGGAAAAGGGTGGGCAGCTTTGCTTTACAAGGGGAGCAAAAGCTGCCTTTGCCATGACAGGCCTTTATTTATTTTTCTGGGTACATTACATGATGGTCCTCATTTACTATGCACAGGTTGGCTTTAGGTGGTTACCTTTTTCAAAAAACAAAAGAGCCCATGCTGCTAATCACATCACAGAAGAAGGATATTTGTAAAAGAAAAGGGAAAAGTAGTTGAGCCAGTTACACTCATCCTTGGAAGGTTTAGTATGGATTTTAGAAAGTTATAGTAAGCACTTGCTGTCTCAATTCAGGGTGAGGGAGTTTTAGCAAAAGCAAGTTTCAAAGTAGCCTAGATACATTGCAGGCTTGATTCCCCACAGGATAACTTATCCAAGGGTGTGGGTCCTGTGCATCTTCAAGTGGAAACTGGGCCCACACAATGCAGAACAGTCTCCTGCAGGAATCTAATGAACAAACTAAGCTAACAAGCAAAATAGACACAGGTTCATAGGTAGAGAGCAAGATAACAGCTATGGGGGGACAGAGTTTTGGTGGTAGAAGGATCAAATAAAAAGGTAAAAGGATTCATGGACATGGACAACAGGGTGGTGATTGCAGGGGGAAAGGAGTATAAGGGGGCTAAATGGCAATGGAAAAAAATTAAAAAGAGAAAAAAAACCCAAGGCTAGGTGCAGTCAGCCCTCCCCAGAAAGAGTTGTTTGAGTCCATCTATGCTGCTTGGTCTCCTGTGACACCTGCAAATAAATAATAATAATAATAATAATAATAATAATAATAATAATTTACTTTATTATTATTATTATTATTAAAATAGTTATTATTTCTTTTAAGATTTTATTTTTTTATTTTTAGAGAGGGAAGGGTGGGAGAGAGAGAGAAACATCAATATGCAGTTGCTGGGGGCCATGGCCTGCAACCCAGGCATGTTCCCTGACTGAGTACCGGACCTGCAATGCTTTGGTTCACAGCCCGCACTCAATCCACTGAGCTACACCAGCCAGGGCAGTTATTATTAATTTTAAAAATAGAATCAAATATATAAGAACTGAAGAGATGCTATAAAACAAGAATATGTGAAAAACAACTGACAAACAGAATGTATAAAAATTTAAAAAATAGAAGCAAATTAGAAGATTCAAAATATTATGTTAAAAAAGTCATCTAAAGGGCCAAGAAAAGCACAGACAACTAGAAAAGGGAAAAACAAGTGTAAGTTAAAAAAGATACTGAGCATTATATGTCATTAATATACTGCAGATTAAAATGAGATACCACTACACACCTACTTCAATGGCCCAAATCTAAAACACTGACAACACCGAATGCTGGTAAGATTGTGGAGCAACATTGCTGGTGGGAATGCAAAATAGTACCTGTGCTGTATAAGATGTTTTTGCGGTTTCTTACAAAATGAAACATCATCTTACTATATCATCCAACAATTTCTCTTCAATTGAATGGAGAAAGACCAGATAAAATGTCTGCACATAAATGTTTATAGCAGCTTTATTTTTTACTGCCTATTTTGGAAGCAGCCAAAGTATTCTTCTGGTACACCCAAACAATAAAATATTATCCATCTCTATAAGAAATTGAACTGTCGAGCCACAAAAAGACATGGAGAAAACTTAAATGTGTATTGATGAGTGAAAGAAGACAATTATGAAAAGGTTATATGCTTTATGATTCCAATTATATGAAATTCTGTAAAAGAAAAAACTATGGAGATTGTTAAAAGATCAATGGTTTCCAGGTGGTAGGGGGAGAAGGAGAAAATTGTCAGAGCACATAGAATTTTTATGGCAGTGAAATATTCTCATGTAGGATTCATGTATATATTCATTTGACAAAACTCATAAAATGCACAAAACCATGAGTGAACTGTAATGTAAACTAAGGACTTTGGGCATCAGTCAACATAGGTTCATTTATTGTAACAAAATGTATCATTCTAAAGCAAGATGTTGATAGTGGGGGAAGCAATGCATGTATCTGGTCATGGGGTATATGGGAAATCTCTGTACTTTAAACTCATTTTTGTTGATCATCTAAAACTTCTTTAAAAATAGTATTTAAAGCAAAGGAATATTAATAGAGGACTCCTGGGCACAGACAATGAGGGGATTGACTGTGGGAGTGTGGGGGACAGGGTAGGGGTGAGCAATGGAGAAAAAGGTGGGACAAATGTAGCTGAACAACAATATATAAAATAAAATAAAAATAGCATTTATTTTTTAAAGGAGAAGGAAAGAAAGAAGATGAGGAAAATTATTCTGTTATTAGGAATATTAAAAAATAAGTAAATAACATTGTATAGTATTAATGAAGGAAAAACTAATAGGTGAGTGGATCAAAGTTGGGAGTCATGAAACAAACAAGCAAATTTGTATGTGTTTTAACTCTCTAGATTCTGCCTCATATCAAATATAAATTCCACTAATTTAATTAAGTATTTGAATAACAAATCTATAATATTTAGAAGAAAAGATCATAAATATATTTATGATTTAAAATTTGAAGGATTTCTTAGACAAGACTCAAACATACACAAGTGAACAACATAAAAAGAAAAACTACCCACATTGATTTCAGTTTAGAGACCAAGGAGGCTAAATGCCAAATGGATCTTTGAAATATTTTAACCTCACTGAGAGGCCACTTTGATCAATAAATAACACATCCAATATTTCTATCACATTAATCAGGTGAATTTCTTACATAACCATACTATTATTTTAGTAGGATATAGCTACATAAATTAATTCAATCACATTAGAAAAGTTTGGTAGTATTGCGTAGAAAATCTCACTTTTATATGTCTACCCTAGGGAATCTGTGCTTGTCAACAGAGGAAGATTTTCACATTAATGATCAGTGCATCACCCTTTATAATAGCAAACATATGTAGAAATCTTTTAACTAATTCTAATAGATTTGAGGTACGTGGCTTCTGTTTCATTAATGCTGTGGAATATTCCAGAGGAGGTAAATTAAAAAGCACTGTGAGTCCACATGCATAAGATAGAAAAACAATTTTGAGTAAAAAATAAAATTTGAAGTAGTGTATTTTATAACAACAGAAATAAAAATTATAATATGCATAGTTTATAAAAAATAATTAACAACTTGGGTGTTCATCTCAGAGACTGGTGAAGATAAAAGATATTGGGATCTATAATGTTTCATTTCTCTAAACAATAGAGAAACTCAAAACATATATAGCACAATGTTAACATCTGTTGAATCTTTGGGGTTGGAGTACTGGCATCTGTTATTTTCTGTATCTTTCCGTATGTTCAAAGTGGTTTGTAATTAAAATAAAACACGGATGAGTAGGAATTAGTCTGGTAGAAAAAGAGAGAGAATGCATTATAGGCAGAATGAATTGGGAAGCTCTAAAAGCACAGGATGGCTTCAGAGAACCACAAAAAGAACCCCTCAATCTTGCTTTGGTCTAAAGTTCTGGTACAGAATTAGAAGAAGGTCAGGATAAAAAAGTTGATCATAATTTGTAATAAGAGGGTGTAGGGTATTATTCTATCAAATTTGAACTTCATCCAATGGACCTTCGGGTGGTCAGAATAATTATCACCCATAGCTTTCCACATCCTAATCAAATAATCAAAAGACATGGAGGAAAGGTAAATGCATATTACTAAGTGAAATAAGCCTGTATGAAAGGTTATATACCATATGATTCCAATTATATGAAATTATGTAGAATACAAAAGTATAGAGGTCACTAAGAGTATGTGAATATGGGACATTATATGGCAAAAAGGACTTTGCAGACATGATTAAGTTAAGAATCTTTTAATGAGAAAATCTTGGATTTTTTGGTTTGGGCCAATGTAATCACAAGGGTCCTTATAAGAGGAAGCAGGTGAGTCAGGTCAGGGAAGGAGATGCCATGATGGAAGCAGATGTCAGAGTGATGCGGGACCTTGAGCCAAGGAGTATGGGCTCCCCAGAAGCTGGAGAAGGTGAGGAAATGCATTCTCTCCTAGAACTCCCTGAAAGCATACCTGCCAACCCATTCTAAACGTCGTACCCCAGGATAGTAAGATAGATATGTGGTCACTTTTTACAGCAGCAATAGAAGACACGTACAACAGTGATGATGATGCCTTGTCCCACAGAGGAACAAGGAGAGGGTCCTGCATTGTGTGTGTATGCCGGCATTGGGGGTGAGGGCAAGGTACCACATCCTTAGTGTTGCAGTTTATATATGTAACAGAGTGATAACACACACTTTTTTAACTAGATTAAAGACAAATCAGAATGATATTGTCAGGACTAGTTTATGTTGTGGCAGGAAGACAAGACAGTATACGAAAAATCTAAAGCAGTAAAACAAATAAACAGAGTAGAATGATGGCTGTTAGAAGCTCAAGGGAAAGGAAAATAGTTGTTCAAGGCATATAAAGTTTTTTATCCATGATGATTAAGTTCTAGAGATCTGTTATACAATACCATGGCTATACATAACGGTATTATATTGTACACTTAAACATTGGTTAAGACAGTAGGTCTCCTGTTAATTGTTCTTGCCACAGTGATAGATGATAGAAAGATAGATAAATAGACAGATAGATAGATATAGATAAATAGATCAATAGATAGTAGATAAAGGTAATCAGAAGCAAAAACAAATAAGTAAATAAACCAAAATTAAATCTTGAACTCATTGTTTGGGTATAAAAAGAATATGTACAAAATGTACCAGAAAAAAATGCAGCAGTTACTTTGAATTATTAAGGGAACATTAGAGAAAAAGTCATGGCTATGGGAAATAGTTATAAACAAAAGTAAATAAAAATAAAAAGAAAGAAAATTGTACATGTTCTATTGTGTATCAATTCATACTGAATTTACCAAAAGTATAGAACTTACTCATTTTTACATTTCTCTATAAAGAGTTAAAATTTATTTGCATGATTTATGTTTAAGTCATAAATGCAAATTTAAATTATTTATTTAATTTAATCCTGAGCAAATGTCAAAGCCAAACAGTAATTTCTCACAGAATCCCCAAAACCTTGAAACCTTTGAAACATGGATTGCATTGGGGGAATTATATTTTAATTACTAAAATTTTAATTATTTAATCTTTAAATATCATATAGCCCTAAATATTAAAAAAATATTATGAATACCAGTTTTCCCATTAATTCCTCACCTATGATCTAATTATTTTGTTTAAAGTTGTATTATTTTCCACAGCAAAACTACCAAAATGAAACTATTTTTCTTTAAATTGATTTTTGAGTGAGAGAGAAAGTAGGGGGAGAAAGAGAAGAAAAAAAACATTGATTTGTTGTTCCATTTATTCCTGCTTTTGTTGGTTGCCTCTTTCATGTGCCCAAACCAGGGACTGAATCTAAGGACACTGGCATATTGGAATGATGATTCAACAGAGCTACCGTGCAGGAAAAAAGCATATTTTTATAAATAGAATGGTAATAGCTAAAAGGCAGCAAATAAAATGTATATATATAGATATATAGATATATTTGTATTACAGCTGCTATGTTTTTCTTATGAGGGAAATTTTTTAATTGAGAGAAAATCTCACCATTGTTAAAACATCCCTTTTAAATTTATATCCAATTTGAACCTTAAAATTGCTGGTGAATGAAGGGAATATATAAAACTCTTGCATGAAATTTGAAAAACTCCACAAACTTCCAAACAAAATTAAAAAATCAAATATGTAACAATCAAAATTTTAGCATTTATGAATAGTGAAATAAAAAGTAAATCAGTTGAGTTTAAATCAAACTATGGGTTAGAAAGTAAAGTTTTAGTTGATTTCTGTTTAAGTACGTCATCTAATGTCTAATGTAAATAAGGCTTAAATCCTTGCTGTTGTAAGGATTAAATAAGATATGCTAATGTAAAATCACTAAATTATAAAATGGGTCATAATTTCAACAATCATAACCTACTGATTATGATAAACTATGTCATAAGCAGTATTAAAGAAAATTAAAAATTGATTTGCAAAGAATCTTTGAAATGTTACAGAGAGCAGAATGCATGCCATACTTAACATTTTAAAAATTCTTGTTGTCATTCATTCTTGTTGTCAAGCTGGGCAAGATATCTTGTAGAAAAATAATGCCAGTATCTATGAGACTACATAAGGCAGTGTGGTAGATTTTAAGGTTAGATCTGACTGATAGTAATTTTTAAATCTTTTTTTTTTAGTGTTGAAGTTTCAGCTTCATCAGAATTCATACAAAATGGTTCCCCTAGGCCTAATTTCTCTAACTAAGTTTCAATCCCTTAAATTTTAGTTTTATTTGCATGTATAAGTTGCAATTTTTCACACCAAAAAGTTTTTCTAAAAAGCTAGATTCAGGAAAATTTAATGAACAGTGAATTTATAAGTTCTGTGTAAGATTCATCAGCATATACTCAAAAGTTCAAAAGTAGATATTACTCAAAAGTAAACATTCATACAAATTTTGATATTCTTTTCTTGTTTTATCCCATTATTCAATACTCAATAGCTTAAAATATAGAACAACAACAAAAAAAAAGTGAAAAAGAAAAGATTGAAATATATTTCTTTGGCACCTGGAAAAATGTTTGTTTATTATGTTTTCAGAGGCATCTTCAAAAATTCTATTTTTAAAAAATAAACTCATATAGTGAAATAATTATAGATATACAGATAAGCTGCAAAGAGCACAGAGTTTTCAAAAATCCTTCACCTAGTCTCCACTAGTGTTAATATCTTAAATAATCATGGTGCATTTGTCCCAACTATGAAATTAACTTTGGTACATTCCTATTGTACTAAATAGTATAATATTATTAATTGTACTATTAACTATACTCCAGACTTTATTCAGAAATCACTAGTTTTTCCACTATTGATGCTTTCTGTTTATTTGTTTGTTTCAGGATTCAGTTTAGGATACCACATTGCATGTGGAGCAATGTTTCAAAACTACAGAAAATCTTAAAGTCCTGCCTTTGACATATTTCCCAAAATGCCTATAACCAAGAGTAGTTCTGATGCATGCTGCACAGTTCTACCTTCTTCCTCCAAAATGCAAGCATTCCAGACTCAATGCATTGTTGTATAGCCCACTGCATCAATGAATTAAAGCTACATGTTACGTTTAAACCTGATAGATGCTCCTTACATCTGCATAAACTGCCAGCCTTTAAAAAATATGAAGTGTGCATTTGGCATTTTTAATACCATCTCCCTTTAAATATTTGTTCTATGCTACAAATGCTTTGAAGCAAACACTATTCCATAACACAATCTGATACAAAGCTTCCCCTTTATTGTCCAAAGTTTTCCCTGGCCTTCTTCAACTGACCCCATATTTTATACCTTTGTTTCCTGTTTACCGTATTAAAATTATTTTGGCCTATTTTTCTTTCCCTTGGGACACCTCTCTCTGTTTACCAAATACACTAATTTATAAAGAAAAAGTAGATAAAACATCAGGTTCCCCTTAATGTAAAAGTTTCACTTCATTCTCCTATGATCACATCTTCTGCCATTTCTCAAAGACACAGATGTTGCTTCAGGAAACCAAGAACTGACTATAGTTCTCTGAAAAGCCCTCCTTGTGCAGTGAAATCAAAAGAACAAATCCCACATGCCCAATACAGAATATAACATTATGTAGATACTTCTATCAATGATAACAGAACAAGTAACAGTAAAAATAGGTGATAGTTCTATACTATTCTAAATACTTCAGATATATCTGTTATTGTATCAGTTTAGCAAATGAGAAACCAGAGGCTGAAAGTAACACTCACTCTTTAAGTTCATGGAAACAATTTTTCATTGTAGTGGAATATTTCCATTGTAGCGGAAAATTGCCCTTATGCTTTTACCAAAGGGCAGCAATTCTTATTAGCTGAATTGTTTATCAGACTCAAAGCTTGGCATAACTCTTGCAGGGGACTCCCCTAGTTTGAACCTGTCTCTTCAGTGATGATTCATTTCATCTCACACTAAGTGCTATGCTTTTCCTAAAAGACAAGGCATGATCTTGTGTCCTGTCCCCAGTGGAGGCAGATCATGTTATCTCTGGCAAGGCTAATGAGAGATCACAGCCAGCCCCAGGAATCTGAAAATATTGTTCCTCTTCCTAGATGGTCTAATATGAGCTATTAGTTCTTCCTTTTCATTTTTCTATGTCAACTCAATGTTCTTCTCAATTCACATGTTTTTCTTTCCTCAGTTTTTAAAACTGGTTCTACATTTGTTTCTTTTCTCTAGCTGTTATCAGTCCCATTGGGAATGATTCCAAGTTACTGGGTCAAGCTACTGGATTTCTGCCCTTTCATATATTAGTATCACAAAGAACTAATTTACAACTTGTGTGCACAGCATTTCTTCTCACTAAGACAAATAGCAAATACTTGTAAGCTAAAACTCTCATCCTAGACTGAGTTCACACATTCGTCCCAAGCAGAAAAGAAATATAGCTTTGTACAGGATCTCTTTGATCCTACCTAGAGGACTAATTTGCAAGATAGTTGACATTAATTTGATAACCTATCTGGGAAAAAATAGAATTATGATATATCAAAGATTATTTATTCATTTACTTACTGAAGTGTGGGGGGGCTCTGACCACAGGGTGCCCCCAGCCACCCTGGGGATGAGAATAAGTCTACCAAGACATGATCTGTTCAGGGAGGAAAGTTGGCCAATCTCTCAAAGGAGAAGGGCCAAGAGCCTTTCCTCAATGGGCTTTTATTGGGTTCATTTTGCACAGGAATATAGGTTAAGCTCATTAATCATTGTCAGGAAGTAAGAATCAAACAATAGATGACAAAGAACTCTGAGGGCCTATTTTGAGTCAGGGTCAGATTACTAAAGAGCCATAAAACTTCGAGGAACAAATTCACTTCTTTCTCTTTCTTTTTTTAAGATTTTATTTATTTATTTTTAGAGAGGGAAGGGAGGGAGAAAGAGAGAAAGAGAGAGAAACATCAATGTGCGGTTGCTGGGGGACATGGCCTGCAACCTAGGCATGTGCCCTGACTGGGAATTGAACCTGCGATGCCTGGTTTGCAGCCTACACTCAATCCACTGAGCTACACCTGCCAAGGCCAAATTCACTTCTTGCTTGGACCTTTATCATCTACTTGAGAGCATTATAAACAAAGCAGGTTTAAGAGGATTTTACATATTCTATCTCAGGCCTGATCACTCCGGGGAACCTGCCCTTTCCAGCACAGGGCTGCACGCCCTCTGTCATTGTTTCAGGCTTAAATCAAGCAGGGGAAGTAAGGCAGCCAAGAGATTAGGAGACTTCTCACAGACAGAATGAGGACTCAGGCTTTATCAAAGCCGAGAGGTGAGGGTCCATCACCTCCTTTCTCCATAGCCCCCCAAGTCTTTCCCTGAGGGCCTCCATGTGACTGTGCCTGTCTTAGGTCATCCCCCCCTCTTGGGGAATCTTACCCATCATTGGCTAACCAATTAAGCATTGGGGGCCAGGCAGGGTGAAGAAAAAGAGCGGAAGCAGTGATCCAGCCAGGAAGATAAGCTTTGTGTCCTTAGTGGCTTCTGGTCTGAAGATTGCCCACTCAGCCTTAGCCAAGGGGCACTCAGTTCTCAACACTGAAGCACATCTTGGTTGCTTCCAATATTTGGAAATTATGAATAAAACTGCTATAAACATTTGTGTGCAGGTTTTTATGTAGACATATATTATCAGTCCATCTGGGTAAATACCAAAGTGTGCTATTGCTGGATTGTATGTTAGAAGTTTGTTTAGTTTTGTACGAAAACATCCAACCATTTTTCAAAGCAGCTATATCATTTTGCATTCCTACCAGCAAAGAATACGAATTTTAATGCTCAACATGTTAACACATAACAAAGCAGTGCCACAGCTAATCCTGGATAATTAAAATTGGTTTCTCTCAATGCAAAAAATTGAATGTCTAAGAAATTGGGTTAAAAGGGAAATTTGACAATATTTATATTCTAATATCATCTAAATATAACACTTTGTGAATTTCCAGTATGTTTCTTATAAATCCTATGAAGATTAATGAGCAACATGAGAAAATAACATCAAAATTAAATACAAGAAAACTATTCTAAGAATAATATAGAAATCATGTAAAATATTCTAAGAAAACACAAAAGTGATAAATTTTCTTTCAGAGACAGGGGATTATATGTAATTTTATATGTAATGCATTTCTATTTTATGTATGTATGTATGTATTATATGTGTTTTTTCCCTCTATCTTATTTCAAACAAATGTTAAAGTTAAAATAATAGCTGGATATGTTTTTCTGATAACATACTAGAATGAACTCTACCAATGTCACACCAAAATTGAAGATTGATTTTATATTCTGAAATATGTCTCACCCTGAAGATTGTTATACACTAGTATCAACTGGCAGAAGTAGAAAGCAGTTTGGATTCTTGGAAGCTATACAAGCAATCTGTGGAAATCACTGGGGGCCTACATAAATCCTGGTCTGAAGGACCTAACACTTGGTTCCCAGTAACATACAATTAAAAATTAGGTGACCTCATTGATCTGGAAGGACTCCACGTTCATAGTAGTTTGTCACCATTTCAAACTAACTTTCATCTTTGTGTAACTGTCATGAGGAGTTATCTATACAATTATCTTGTTGACGTCTTCCTGAGACACCACCCAGCAAAGCCTTAATTATGATACTAAATTTTACATTGGTTTTGTATTTAACTACTTAAAAATGTTAATGGTTGGAATTCTGGAACTAGAACTGAGATGTTATTACAAGGGATATTTTTCTTCCTCACTAAGGGGTAATGTGTCCACAGTGAGGTTTGACTTTAAGCCATGGTTGCATCAGCAGTAAGCAGAGTGTATTCTCAGGGAGCTAACATGTCACAGTTGGTATATTTGAACAGAAGGGCTGGCTTCAGCTTTCTGCTCAACTAAGTTTCTGGATACTCTCAGAGGTACATTTTTGGAAAGGCTATGGGCTAGGGCTACAACTTGTGAAAAAAATATCAGGCTAAATTAATTATATTTCTGGAAATCATGAAAGAAAAGAAAAAATCAAGAAATTCTGAGAGCTTGGAGAGTAATTTACTTTTGAATTATTGCTTGGGAATTCTTAGGTGATACTAGAGCACTAAAAAAAGGAAGTGTTTTCACTGATAACTCCTAAAGAGGACTTAATGAAGTAGAGCTGTGACCTAATACCACATTGAGGACTGCAAAGAATACAGATGACTTATATGGCATGATCCCTATCTCAAGAGATTTATAACTGTTGAGAAAATTACCCCACATAATTAGTTTCAGGGAAAATAGGGCATGAACTGTGTCTTTTTTATATTATTTAATAGGTAACCTAGCAGTGGGACAGTGATCTAGGCTAAAGTCATATATTTTAGAGTCATTTCTGAGTGTTAGGGGCCCACCATAGGTGAGGAACAGGTCATTCTCAATAGCTGTGCAAAGTCGAGGTTATTATCCTACTCTCAAGCTACCTTACCTAAACATAGGTAAATTACCTATGTTTACCTTACACACTTTTAGAGGTGCTGGCAGAAAGCACAGGGAATAGGGCTATCTCCAGTTGATCCAAAACCATGTGGTAGCTTCTCATGGTCCACCAGCAAGAGTGCTTTCACCCCATTTCTTCCTGGAAAAGTCTCTCCTGCTTCCTAAGCTATGTGACAAAAAGGGAACAACCTAAAGCTGCATGGTCCCAAATTTCATGAAAGTCACAAAGCCCCAATAATCCCCAGCATGGTTGCTGTGCCTTGGTTTAAATCCCAGCACCAGTCTTCCTCTGCAGCATCATTTCCAACTCCTCCCACAATCAGTTACACCTGCCAGCATTCCTGTGTTCTTCTAGCTTTACTAGGCTGCCAATAGTAAGTCAGGGCAGGTGTGACCCCATAGTGTGTAGCCAATCATCTCTAAGCTCTCAGGGGGAGTTGACCCCCAGTTGTATCACTTGTTGAAGTCACTCCTATCCCCCTGACTCAAAGCATGGCCTCAGGTATTTAACATATCTATGAAACCAGTTAAATGTTATAGATATGTTAAATAACCATACTAGAGGTTATCTGCCAAATTGTTGCTATTCAAAACAACTCTCAATGGCCCTGCTCCATGTGTCCCATCCCCCAGCTCAGACTTGTGGGGCTGAGGACATCCTATACATTTTTTTTTTCTAATATTTCCTGGATACCCTGAGTTCGGGACCCCATTACAAATCCCCATTTGTGCCCTACCCCTTAGCTGCACCCTGTTAAAAATTCCCAGCCCTACTCTTTCTCTGCCAGATGCATTGGTGACATTAATTAATTTTACCAATCTCATCAGAAAATTATCTAAGAATTAAGTAGTGTCAGACTTACAGTGGTGGATACAAGTTTACTAAATTTCTAATTTGCATTTGAAAGATCAAATTTTATCATTAGCAAAAATACTACTAGAAGTTTTTCTTATAGTGGCAACTTCAATTTTTTGGTTATCAAGAAAATATCTACCAAAATACTCAGCTCTGAATAAACATAGCTTTCCTTCTATCTTTCTTTCATGTAAAAATGGAGCTTCATAAAAAAAAATAAAAAAATTAGTTTGGCTTGCCCCTCAGATACTTCCTCAAGCCATCATACCCCATTATGCAACAGCAGTGCTTCAAGAGCACTTCCATTCCATCATTCAGTAAATTAAAACAGCATTACAAGAGAGTTAACAGTTAATAAACGTAAAAATCTCCATGTTTTATTTAGCATATTCTTAAACATTTTTGTTTTGCTTTCCTTACAAATTCCTGCCTGTGAAGAATATAATGGCTACTAGTAGTTTGGTGGCACTCCCTTTATTCATAGTAAGAAACCAGCAGTTTCACCCAAGTTGCTTTTGCAATGTTGTTACAGAACAACAAGGGGCGCCAAGAGGGCCGAGGGTGATATACTCTTACCTGAAAGGAACCCCTAGGTTCATTATGTCCGCCGCCAGAGGAAAGACGTCTCTCAATGCCAGAGATTCGTGAAAAGAAAAGGAAATGTTTATTTAATGCTATACAGACTCAAAGTAGTGACCTAATGTCTTTGTCAAAATCCCAAAGTCCCTTAAAACATCCACAAACACACACAGTCCTTCCTTCCCTTCTTTGCCCAGGCTGGGGTACCATATCTCAGGGAAAGAAATAGAAGTCTGTGGCTCAGGCAGCCCTTGGTTCTTCCCAGTAATCTGTGCTCAGCTGGTAGGCCTCCCTCTGTTCCCGGCACCATCAGCTGTGTTGCTGGGATCTCTGCTAAAGCTGGTGGTGGTTCCCCCTTCTAAAGCTGCATGGGTCCCCACTCTGACAAAGCCCCAAGGATCTCTCTCCACTGCCCCAGCTGCATGGTCCTCTCTGCACAATGGCCTTGGGAGTCCCCACTCAGCCAAAACCCCATGGTTCTCCTTCCTCAATGGCTGCGAGGAGGGGGGCTACCACTCTGCCAAAGCCCACTCTGCCACAGCCTAGTGGCAATTCTCTGCCACAGGGCTTCGTGAGTCTCCATTCTACCAAAGCCATGTGGTTCTCTCTTGCAGGGCTGCAGGAATCCCCACTCTGCTAAAGACCAAATGGTTCTCTCCCTCTGCACAATGGCTGTTGTGTCTGGATTTAAATACCTGTGCCAATCTTCCTTTGCAGCCCCATTTCCAACTCCTTCCATGATCAGCTACACTTGCTAGCCCTCTTGTATCCTTCCAGCTTTACTGGGCTGCCATCATGGGTCTGGGGAGGCATAGCCCTATGTCATGGAGCCAATCTTCTTCAAGCTCCCACACAGGTGCTGTAACTCGGGGAACCTGCCCCCCCAGTTATGTCTTGGTGGGGAAGTTACTTCCATTCCCCTGGCTCAGAGCATGGCCATAGCTATTTAACATATCTATGTAACCAAAGGTTACATAGATATGTTAAATGACCACACCAGAGGTTAGCTGCAAAGCTGTTGGTATGCAAAATAGCTCTCAATGGCCCTGCTCCATCTGTCCCTTCCCCCAACCCATACCTGTTGTGGGGGTGGTGAGGACATCCTAATATTTCCTGAACACCTTGAGTTCTGGACTCCATTTCAAATCCCTGTTTGGGCCCCCCTTCTTGGCTGCACCTTTTTACAATGTTAGTGTATTTGCCAACACCATAAGAAAGATGAATAACATCTAACTCATTATGAAAAACAGTTTGGGAATTACAATGAATTCTCAAGGCATCTATAGGAGTCTGAAAACTATATTTTAAGAACTGTTATTTGAGAAAATGAAGTCAAGCTTGAGGCCTCTTCTTCAATTAGTAATCTAGCTTTTGTTTATTATTTTTATATTTGCTTTAAGTTCTGCTCTCATCCTCTTGATAGCAATGGCCTGACCACACCACAGGGAAAGGAGGGGCCACAGGAAGAGACTTCCAACAGGAGGCATTGGGTGAGTCTGCTCTGCCCCTGTGCAAGTGTCCTGCTTTTTCTAGATATCCCACACCAGGGGAGACTTGGTAGCAGGAGGAAGCATTACACTGAGCATGTGCAAAGTTTGTGAAATAATTAGATGGGGAAAAAGCCCTCCTAGCCCTGTCTTGTCCCTGATTAGATGTGGGGCCAGGAAAAGTCAGGGACATGTGCCATTATAAGTCAAAATGGTTGCAGGGGGAGGTGTTGTACCAGAGAAACTGTTATGTTCAAGAATGTGTGCTATGAATCAGAGTCTAACTCTTAGAGAAACATAAACAGGGACAGAGACCCTGTCAGCACTTAGAACAAAGAGTTCAGCACAAAGTTGAGCGAACTTCCTGCATTCCATGAGTTAGAAACCCTTATCAGATGTTTTTGTTTGAAATTCTCCACTGAGCTAAGACCCTTCCCCTGTTGCTATGCTGTACGCGATTTTTCCTAGCAAACTGCTAATAGCCACGTATGCATGCTTGCCTAGCAGTATATAAGGACCTAGCTGTAAGCGTTCGGGGCAACTCCCATTTTCAGCCTTTGGTTAGGCACCTGGGGAGTTTCGCCCCTGCGCAGGTTAACTTGGCCAATAAAATACCATCTTTGGAAACCCAAAAAGTCTCCAGCGTTTGTTCTCTCGCTCTCTGAATACAACAAAATCTGTCAGTCTAACCTAAGGAATAAAAAAGGATTGGTTGGGGTGCCTGGAACCTCCCTGAGTGTGAAGAGTTTTAAGAGGAGAAAAGCACTGGTCCAGCCCACAGGGAAAACTGGTATAAACTCAGAGTAAAGAATGGATGGCCTTTTTGCCCACCACATGAATTACTGCCCTGTACTTCGCAGGATTTTCTCGGCCTTGCAACCTTGTGACCAACAACTGTGCTGACAACAGAGACAGAGTCCAGGAGGAAGACTGGAGCCAGACAGCTGCCTGTTTAGCTACTTTTCAGGCTCCAAAGAACTGAACTTTAAAGATAGAATGGGAATTCTGGGCACTGCCTTTAGTTTTGGTTTGCAGGGGGTGGCTGATTTTGCCTGTTTTGCAGAAGAGATGAGCCTGATGAGCCTGGAGACAGGGAGTCCCTTGTTCTCCCAGGTCATTATGCATTTGAATAAAGACCTCTTTCCTTTTTCACCAACCTCTGCCTCTGGAATTTTGCTATTGGTAGTGACCAGCAGCCACACCTCAGTTTGGTTTAGTAAATGTTTGAGGGAAATTCTACAAGTTACTATACAGAGCCTTACAAAAATTGAAGAAATACCTCATTTTCCTAATGCAGAATATTTTTAAAAACTCTTTGTCTTTTTTCACTAGTTTTGTAAAAAATATTTTATTGTTAATGCTATTATAATTGTCCCAATTTTTCCTCCATTGGCCCCTTTCATCCAGCCCACCCACCCGCACTTCCATATGAAGTCCCTTCACTGTTGTCCCTGTTCATGGGTCCTTCACATAGCTTCTTTCACCAATCCCTTCATCTTCTTTCAATAAGTACCCATCTCTACCATCCCTCTTAACAACTGTCAGTATGTTCCATGATTCTATGCCTCTGGTTTTATTTCATTTAGTTTATTTTGTTTATTAGGTTACCCTTGTAGGTGAGATCATATGATATTTTTCTGTCACCAAATGGCTCATTTCACTTAGCATAATAATCTCCAGTTCCATCCATGCTGTCACAAAAGGTAGCAATCACTTCTTTCTTTCTGCTGCATAGTATTCCATTATGTAAATGCACCACAGTTTTTTATCACTCATGTACGGATGGGCACTGAGACTGTTTCCAAATCTTGGCTATTGTAAATAGCACTGCTATGAACAATATGGTGTATAAATTCTTTTGTTTTGGGGTTTTAGGATTCTTTGGGTATATTCCCATTAGTAGAATTACTGGACCAAAAGGCAGTTTCATTTTTAGTTTTTTTAAGAAATCCCATACTGTTTTTCACACTGCTTGCACCAATCTGCATTCCCACCAACAGTGTACTAGGGTTTCCTTTTCTCCACATCCTTGCCAGAGCTTGTTTTTTGTTGATATTTTAATGAAAGCCATTCTGACATATGTGAGGTGATATCTCATTGTGGCTTTAATTTGCATCTTTCTGATGGCTAGGGATGTTGAGCATCTTTTCAAATGTCTATGTGCCACTTGTATGTCCTCCTTGGAGAACTGTCTATTCAGGTCCTTTGCCCACTTTTTTAAATTGGAGTACTTGTCTTCCTAGTGTTGAGTAACATATGCTTTTTCTATATTTTGGAGATTAAACTCTGTCCAATGTATTGTTTGTAAATATGTTCTCCCATACAGTGAGTTCCCTTTTCATTTTGGTGATTTTTTATCTGTGCAGATGCTTTTTAATTTGTTGTAGTCCAATTTGTTTACTTTTTTCCTTACTTCCCTAATTGTAGGATATATATCTTCAAAAATATTGCTGCAAAAATATGTGAGATATACAAAAATTTTCTGTGATTTCCTCTATGATTTTCTAGTATCATGACTTATATGTAAGTCTTTTACCCATTTTGAGTTTATTCTAGTGTATGGTGTAATATAATGGTCTAGTTTCATTTTTTACATGCACCAGTCCAGTTCTCCCAACACTATTTATTGAAGAGAATGTCTTTACTCCATTGTATGTTCTTTCCTTCTTTTTCAAATATTAATTAATCATAAAGACCACACTTATTTTTGGGCTCTCTCTTCCATTTATTTATGTGTTTGTCCTTATGCCAGCATCAGACTGATTACAGTGGCTTTGTAATATAGTTTGATATCATGTATTATTATTCTTCCAACTTTGTTCTTCTTTCTCAGGATTGCTGAAGCTATTCAAGATCATTTTTGGTTCCATATAAATTTTTGGAATATTTGTTCTAGATCTGTGAAATATGCCATTGGTATCTTAATAGGAACTGCATTTCATTCTATAGATTGCTTTGGGTAGTGTGGATATTTTAACAATATTAACTTCCAATCCATGAACACAGTATATGCTTCCATTTACTTGAATCTTCCCCAGTTTCTTTCTTCAGTTTCCTATAGTTTTCTGAGTACAGATCTTTTATCTCCTTGGTTAAATTTACTCCTAGTTACTTTATTTTTATTGTTGTTGAAGTAGTAAATGTTTCCTTAGTTTCTCTTTCTGACAGTTCATTATTGGTGTATAAAAATGCCATAGATTTCTGAATATTGACTATGTATCCCACTACTTTACTAAATTCATTTACTAAGTCAAGTGAGATCTTAGTGGAGACTATAGGGTTTTCTATGTATAATATAATATCATATTCTAACACTGAAAGCTTTACTTCTTTTTCAATTTGAATGCCTTTTATTTTTCTTCTTGTCTGAATACTCTGGCTATGACTTTCAGTACTATATTAAATAGTTATGGTTTACTTTATATTAGTAGAGTACGTTTTTCTTATTATTAAGACTTTATTTTTAGAGCAGTTTTAGGTTCACGGCAAAATTAAAGTAAAGGTACAGAGGTTCTGCCAACAAATGGAAAGGGCAACTCCACACATTTTCAATATTCCATACCAGATGGTACATTTGTTACAATGAATGAATGAACCAATATTGAGGCAACATAATTACCCAAAGTCCATAGCTTACATTATTGCTGTATCTTGAGGGTCCAAGAGACTGTCACTCCCTTTATTTACTTGTCTGTCTCTCTGACCTTGTGGGCCATGGTTTGTTTTGTGCCCTCCCACCCCTTTTTTTATGGATTCAAGAAAATGGTTGATTTTTCAGACTGTTCAGTTTTGTTAAGATAGAGTGTGACTTTCAGTCTCCTTTAAGGGAAAGTGAAATTTCTCTGCTTTAAAGAAAAATATTCTAAAAATCTCTGGTTTTGATTATACTTAAAAAAAAAACAGTTACCAAGTTTATGTAACTATTTTCTCGATGTTTAATAATCTATTTTTTAAAATTTTGGAAATTTTACCCCAGCACAGAATATAATCTTATATATGCCAAAATATTAATGGGGAACAAAAGGATCAATCAACAAGGCCAGGATAAATCTTATTATTATGTACTATGAAGACTTGGCAACTAATTGACACTTTTTTTAGCATAAACCCATCCAATTGGAAAGGCATGTATTATACCTATTAGTTGGATTTAAATATAACATTTTTACATAGTTAGACAAATATCATGACATATAGAAATACAACAAATATAAAGTATTAAATTAGAACATAAAAAAAAGACATGAACCCTGGCCAGTTGGCTGGGTTAGTTGGAGCATCACCCCATACACCAAACTGTGGGTTCAATACCCCAGCAGGGCACAAACCTAGGTTGCTAATTCAATCCCCGTTCAGGTTATGTACAGGAGGCAACCAACTGAAGTTTCTCTCTCATATAGATGTTCTTGTTTTTACTCTCTCTCTCCCCCCTCACTCTTTAACATCAATAATTAATTTTAAAAATATTTCCTCACATGAGGATTTACAAATTGAGATAAGGAAAAAAGCAAACTGTATTTCTGGGTTTCTTTGGAATCTATCATAACCTCAATATTTACCACAAAAGAGATCATTTCATTATACCGTAAGCAATTAAAAATATAACAGCTATTGGGAATTTTACAAGTCTCTGAGAATTAGGTTAATATATTTTATAATAATTTATAATAAATATCATTTGTATAAATGTTAGGTAGCTCATTGATTACCAAAAACAATAAAAAGTATAACAGTCAATAGTAGATAGCATTTGCAGCATTTTTTAAAATTTATTTTTCTTTATTTTATTTATTTATTATTGTTGTTCATGTACAGTTGTCTCTATTTTCACTGCACCTTGGCCCCTCACCTGACCCATTCCTTCCTCCCACGTTTGAACCTGTGCCCTTTGGCTTGGTCATGTGACCTTTATACATGTTCCTTGATGGATCTCTCCCTGTTGTCCCCCATTATCCCTCTCCTCCCTCCCCTCTGGTTACTATCAGTTTGCTCTTTATTTCAATGTCTCTGGTTATAATTTACTTGCTTGTTTTGTTGATTACATTCCACTTATAGATGAGATCATATGCTATTTGTCTTTCACTACCTGGCTTACTTGACTTAGCATAATGCTCTCCATATCTACCCATGCTGTCATGAAGGGTAGGAGTTCCTTTTTTCTTTCTGCTGCATAGTATTTCACTGTGTAAATGTACCATAGGGTTTTTATCCACTCATTTACTGCTGGTCATTTAGGTTGCTTTCAGCACTTAGCTATTATAAATTGTGCTGCTATGAGCATTAGGGTGCATAGGTTCTTTTGAAGTGGTGTTTAAGGATTCTTAGTTATAATCCCAGCAGTGGTATTGCAGGGTCAAAAGGCAGTTCCATTTTTAGTTTTCTGACCAAATTCCATACTGTTTTCCAAAGTGGCTGCACCAGTCTGCATCCCCACCAACAGTACAGTAGGGTTCCCTTTTCTCCACAACCTTGCCAGCACTTGTTTGTTGATTTGATTATGATGGCCATTCTAACCTGTGTGAAGTGGTATCTCACTGTGGTTTTAATTTTCATCTTGCTGATGGCTCGTGATGCTGAGCATCTCTCCATATGTCTCTGGGCTCTCTGTATGTCCTCCTTGGAGAATTTTCCATTTAAGTCCTTTGCCCATTTTTTTTTAACTGGCTTGTGTGTCTTCCTAGAGTGGAATTATGTGAGTTCTTTACATATTTTGGAGATCAAACCCTTGTCTTTCAACACTTCTATTCAACACAGTATTGGAAAACCTAGCCAAGCTTTCAGACAAGAAAGAGGAATAAAAGGCATACAAATTGGCAAAGAGGAAGCCAAACTGCCATTGTTTGCAGATGATAGTGTATACAGAAAATCCTATATACTCTACCAAAAAACTACTTAACCTAATAAGTGAATTTGGCAAAAGAGCAGGATACAAAGTCAATATTCAGAAATTCAAGGCATTTTTATATACCAACAATGAAATACCAGAAACAGAAATCAGGAAAATAAATCCCATTTGACATAACAACAAGAAAAGTAAAGTACCTAGAGATAAACCTAACTAAGGAGATAAAAGACCTGTACTCAGGAACTTACACAACACTGGAGAAAGAAATTAAGGAAGATACAAACAAATGGAAGCATATATATCATGTTTCTAGATTGGAGGAATCACCATCATCAAAATGTCCATACTACCCAAAGCAATTTGGGTAGCTTCAATGCAATCCCTATTAATGTAACAATGACATATTTCACAGATATAGAACAATCATTTCAAAAATCTGTATGGAACCATAAACAACCCCGAATAGCTGCAGCAATTTTAAGAAAGAAAAATGAAGTAGTAGGGTTCACAATACCTGGTATCAAACTGTATTACAAGGCTACTGTAATCAAAACAGCCTGGTACTGGCATAAGAACAGACAGATAGACCAATGGAACAGAACAGAAAGCCCAGAAATAAACCCAAGTCTCTATGGTTAATTAATATTTGACAAAGGGGAAAAAAGCATAAAATGGAGTAAAAATAGCCTCTTTAACAAATGGTGTGGGGAGACCTGGACAGCTACATGCAAAAAAATGAAATGAGCACCAACTTACACCATACACAAAAATAAACTGAAGATGGATAAAAGACTTAGATGTAAGTTGTGACACCATAAAAGTCCTCGAGGAGAACGTAGGCAGGAAAACGTCAGGTATTCCACACAGCAATGTTTTTACCAATATGTTCCCTAGAGAAAGGGGCATACATGAAAGGATAAACAAATGGGACTTCATCAAAATAAAAAGCTTCTGCACGGCTAAAGGAAACATCAGCAAAATGAAAAGGGAACTGGCCATATGATGAAATGTATTTGTAGTATTTTTCAGTTGATTTTTTCATCTTCTTAGTTACATGTTATCTTGTGTCTTCTTGACTGTAAAGCATAATAAATACATTTCCCTGATAAGGGAAAACTCAAAGAACTGTATATGAACAAGTAGCCAAATAATTGACATTGACTTCCATAACTGGTTTTTAAAATTAAAAAAAGTAACAAAATCAAACAAGCAAGCAAAATATAGCCAGATACATTGAAATTAAGATCAATCTGACACTAACCAGTGTGGAGGTGGGAGAGGATAAAGGGGGGAATGGTTTTCAGGAACTTCTATAAAGGACACATGGAAAAAAACAAGGAGCAGGTGGAAACAGGGGAGGTAGGTGGGGATGTCTGGGGTGGGGTGAAGTGGTGGGGGGTAAATGCAGACAACTATACTTGAACAACAATAAAATAATTTTTTTAAAAGTAACATTTTGAATATACGTTTTTAAAATTGAGTTTATTGGGGTGACATTGGTGAACAAAATTATGTAGGTTTCAGGCATGCAATTCCATGACACATCATCTGTATAATGTATTGTGTGTTCACCATCCCAAGAAAAGTCTCCTTCTATCACTATTTATTCTCCCTTTACCCTCTTTTACTTGCCTACCCCCTTTTCCCCTTGTAATTACTATTTTATTGTCTGTGTCTATGAGTTTTTTCTTCTCTTAATCCTTTCACCTTTTTCACTCAACCTCCAGTCCCCTTCCCCTCTGACAGCTGTCAGTCAGTTCTCTATCTATGAATCTGTTTATACTTTGTTTGATTTAGTTCATTAGATTTCATATATGAGTGAAATCATATGGTACTTGTCTTTCTCTGACTGACTTGTTTCATTTAGCATAATACTCTCCCCTTGCTGTCTACCCATGTGTAAGAGACCATTCAGCATGGCATGGACCTAGCTCCCACTTGGAGATGCACAAGGCCCACACATACGGATAGGTTCTCCCATGGGGAATCAGGCCTGCAATGTACCTAGGCCGCTTTAAGACTTGCTTTTGCTAAAACTCCCTCACCCTGAATCAAAGCAGCAAATATTTACTGCAAAGTAGCTTCCTAAAGTCCATGCTTAACCTTCCAAGGATGAGTGTAACGGGTTCAACCACTTTTCCGTTTGCATTTGCAAATATCCATCTTCTGTGATGTGATTAGCGGCATTGTCTTCTCTGTTTTCTGTAAAAGGTAACCACCTAAAGCCAACCTGTGCATAGTAAATGAGGACCATCATGTAATATACCCAGAAAAGAATAAAGACCTGACATGGCAAGGGCCTCAGCTTTTTCTTTCCTTGAGAGAAAAGCCATACTCGCCCTTTCCTCTACAGGACTCGGTAGTCCATGTGAATATCTCATGTCTCATCCACAATATGGAGGACCCTACGAGTTGGGATCCACATCACCAATGCTGTACAAAAGGTAAGATTTCCTTCTTTCTTATAGCTGTATGATATTCCATTGTGTATAATGTACAACAGCTTTTTAGTCCACTCATCTACTAATGAATACTTAGACTGTTTCCAAATCTTGGCTATTGTAAATAATGCTGCAATGTACATAGGTGTACATATATTCTTTCAAATTAGTGTTTCATGTTTCTTTGGATATATTCCCAGAAGTGGAATCACTGTGTAATAAAGCAGTTCCATTTTTAATATTTTGAGATAATTCCCTACTGCTTTCCATAGTGGCTGCACCAATCTGCATTCATACCAACAGTGTCCAAGGGTTCCCTTTTCTCTACATCTTCACCAGCACTCACTGTTGTTGATTTATTGATGATAGCCTCTCTGACGGATGTGAGGTAATATCTTATCGTGGTTTTAATTTGCATTTATTTTGTGTTTACTGATATTGAAAAGAAAAGCCACTACAAAAATGAAAATTATAGGCCCATTTCCCTGATGAACACAGATGCTAAAATCCTTAACAAAACATTAGCAAAATGGATCCAGAAATGTAATAAAAAGGTCATACACCATGATCAAGTGTGATTTATTCCAGAGATGCAAGTTTAGCAAATATCCACAAATCAATAAACATGATACAGCACATAAATAACATTAAAAATGAAAACCACATGATCATATCAACAGATGTTAAAAATAGCATTTGATAAAATCCAACACCCGTTTTTTTATAAAAACTCTCAGCAAAGTGAGAATATAGGAAGCATACCTCAGCATAATAAAGACCATATATGAAAAAAATAAAGCCAATGTCACCCTCAATGGACAAAAACTACAAGTGCTTTCTTTATGATCGGGAACAAGAGAGGGATGTGCACTTTCACCACCCTTATACAACACAGTACTCAAAGATATAGACACAGCAATCAGACAAAAAGGAAAAAATAAAAGACATTAAGACTGAAAAATTAGTAAAACTGTTATTATTTGCAGATGACATGATACTGTATATAAAAAACCCCTAAAGATTCCATCAGAAATATTAGAGCTGATAAATAAATTTAGTAAAGTAGCAGGATACAAAATAAATCCAGAAATCAGTTGCATTTGTATCACTGATATTTGTATCAGTTAACTATCAGAAAGGGAAACTAAGAAAACAATCCCATTTACAATTGCTGCAGACAAAAAAAATAGGAATAAATTTAACCAAGGATGTAAAAGATCTATACTTGAAAAATTATGACACTGAAGAAAGAAATTGAAGGTACAAATAAGTTGTAGCACATACTGTGTTCATGGATTGGAAGAATTAACATCTTTAAAATGTCCACACTACCCAAAGGAATCTATAGATTCAATGAAATTTCTTTCAAGGTACCAAAGGTGTGTTTCACAAAACTAGAAAAAAATAGTTCAAAATGTATATGGAACTAAAAAAGACCCAGAATGACCACAGCAATTTTGAGGAAGAAGAATAAAGTTGAAAGAATCATATTATCTGATATCAAACTATAATACAAGGTCATAGTAATCAAAACTGCCATAATAACAGATATGTAGCTTAAAGGAACAAAATAGAATTTCCAGAAATAAACTCATGTCTTTATAGTCAATTAATATTTGACAAAAGTGGCAAAAACATTAAAAGTGGTAAAATTAGCCTATTCAATAAATGGTCTTGGGAAAATCAGACAGATTCATGCTTATACATATATAAGAATAACTCAAAATAGATTAAAGGCTTAAAAGTTAGACTTAAAATCATAAAACCTTAGAAGAAAACATAGGCAGTAAAACCTTGGTTATTTCTCATAGGAATGTTTTTTTTTTCTGTTATATCTCCTCAGGAAAGGGAAACAAAAGAAAAATTAAACAAATGAGATTATATCAAACTAAAAAGTTTTGCACAGTAAAGGAAACCATCAAGAAAATGAAAAACAACCTGCTGAATGGAAGATCTTATTCACTGATAAATCTGATAAGGGCTTAATTTTCAAAATTTATAAGGAATTTATAAAACTCAATACCAAAAAGTAGATCCAATTCAGAAATGGGCAAATGGGCAGATGGCACTGGAGAAGGATCATCACAATCCATCCCTCAGCTCTATCTAGTGATAAAGAGCGAGATTACATGTAATTTTAAGGTAAATATGAGAATAGGGCAGAAGTCTTCTATATTCTCCATGTATAGCCCATGAATGTTCAAATTTCCACATTAAGAGAAGCTCCACATTAACCTATAAGTGGAACGTAATCACCAAAACAAACAAGTAAGCAAAATAGAACCAAAGACATGGAAATAAAGAACAAACTGACAGTGACCAGAGGGGCAGGGGAAGGGGGATAATGGGGAAAAGAAGGTGAAGGGTCATCAAGGAACATGTGTAAAGGACCCATGGCCAAAGACAATGGGGGAGGGGTAGGAGAGTAATGGGGGAGAAATTGGGACAACTGTAATTGAACAACAATAATTAAAAAAATAATAAGCAATCTTATTAAGTTAAAGGAAAGAGAGAGAGAGAAAAGTTTCATGTTAAGTATGGTGCCAAACCAATAAAATAGATAGTCTATGGGCCTGAGGGCAGCTTCAAAAAATTCTGTGTGAATTTGACGGTCCTGCCATCAAAAGATAGAATTGGCATTTCTTCTTGAATCTGAGGTCTACGAACATTAAAAATGACATTATATGATTCCAATGCTAAGTAACAAAAGAGAAACAACTTGCTGCCTATTTCTCTTGGACTTTTTTCCCTCTTCGAACCCAGCCTTTCATATGTCTTCAACAAAACCACTTTTAACATAAATTATTTCTGCTTCCACTTTTTATACTTTAGTTTAATTACAGTAAAAGAAAAAGAACATTTACCATCTTTTTTAAATATACAACTCATTAGTTTCTGTTTCTACTTTCAATGATTTATTCTGTACTTTCACTCTCTCTGGAAAATTGATATTAATTTTTTAAAGAGAAGTCTTGGGAAAATAACATTAATTATTGCTCATAAATTACACATTCTCAGTCTAAGTTTCTGCTAGTGATAATTGATTCATATCCATTTAACAAGACTCCTCTACTGAATATTATTTTAGACTTGTGTTAAAATTTGTAAGATAAAAATGGCTTGATTGGGATGCATTTGTTGCCCCAATTCAAAACAGAGTTAATTGGCCTGACTGGGTGGGAAATGAGTCCATGCAATGTGTGCCAATAACCTTAATATATCTGATATAATTGAATAATAAAATACTATCAGGGGAGTGATATTGACTAAAATTTATAAATTGTCAATATGGTATAATCAAAAATGTTGATTCTATCAAAAACCCAATTTGCATCCATATTTTAATTATTTGATATTAGTTTAATTCATTATACACCCATGGAATTTGTACATTCACTTTTAAGATAAAAAGTAAAGATGCCAGTTAATTATGTTATTTAAAACTTGCAATTTTAGGCAAAGATCTTCCCATTCTCATGCAAATACAAAGGGTGTTACATTTATGTTATTTCTTATTCCTTTCTCTAACTCATAGCTCACTAACTTTGATTCTTCCTCAAAGCCTCATCTCTATTCCCTTTCTGGGATTTTGGGCTTCAGTTCCACAGCACCAGCTTTTCTCAAAATGACATGGTGCCACCAATGAAAGAAAACTGAGAGGGAGATTTAAGACATTATAGTGCACAAAAACATTAGCTATGAGGAGCACTAAAGAACTTGAATCTTTGGAAAAATTATACAAATTTTGAGCAAATATATTGTAGTATTCATTAACCAGTAGACGGTACTATGAAAGATGAGTTCAGAGGCTTCTCATGCAAATAAAAATTTAAAACCAGGCATTCAAGTAGTTAGTACCTACCTTTGCTATTTTGTGATAACTAGATTATTAATGATTGCTTGGTTCAGTTCTTAGATAATAAAAGGAAGAGGAAAATATAGCAGTTTATATTTCAGTTTCCCGTCTAAACTTGAGAAGAGAGTTTGGGCAAACTATGGCACTAATGGTACTTACAATTTATTCCTATTAAGTCCAGATGGAGAGATAAACATATATAAAGCATTCTTAATATTTCCTTTTAATGACTTTTTGAGCCATGGATCTCTTTGGAAATCTAGTGAAAATCACAAATCTTTAATGTTTTTAAATGTATGAAATAATATACATATGATTACAAAGAAAAGAATTTACTGAAGTGTGGTTAACATATTGACAATAACCTCCATAATTTCAAAGTAGGGGTGAGCATACACTGTTTTTTTTTAATATCTTCAATAACTTGAATATAATTTGAAAGCTTCTGATTTCTACTGGTGATAGAGTCCTATAATTGCTTGTACTATTGTGGTTTAATGACCACATTTAACATCAAAAGAAATGCTAAATTTCAGTTACAGGACAGTAAAAATAAAGATGTGTTTTTTTTTATTCAAGCTCATGAAACCCCAAGAATCTATTTGCAAATTCTGTAGGGTTCATGACAGCCCAGTTTATGGGACCCTGAGTTAAAATTAGGCTACAGCTTTATCTATGGAATTAATTGATTTGTGTTTCTTACTAATGTCCAGAATAACTGTTGTTCATAAAATTCTAACTAAACTAAAAACAAAAACAAAAACAAACAAAAAATCTCATGGTACTCAGCAGTAATAAACTTGCAAACATAACCTGGCCTAGTCAAGAGATGCAAGGCTTATATGCATTAGACTTCAAAAGGAGTATGGGAAAAAATGTCATTTTAAACTTAGGTTACTTCCACATTTGATTAGAGTTGAAAACAATGAAGGAAATTTTTGGACATATGTGAACCAGATAATATCTGTGCTTAACCATATATTCTTAACCTACTGATGTTTTCAGTGACAAAAGTTCTTTTGGTAATTTTCTGTGTAAGTTTATGCCAGTTACATAGAAAAGGTCAGGTTAATTAAACACTCAGTGCCTCAGTTTTCTCTTGTGTAAAATAAATGGGTTAAGTTAAATGATCCTTTAGGTGAACTGCAGTAGAAAAAGAATTAATTTTGAAGTTAATTATAAGTTACAATGCCCATTGGAATGCTATTAAATAAAATATAATTTTAAAAAGTTGGGACCTAGTTCATTACAGTTATCTTTTTTTATCTGCTGGTTTACATTCTGCAGTTACAGTTACCTGTAGTTAACTATGGTCTGAAAATATTAAGTATAAAATTTTAGAAACAAACAATTCATGAATTCTAAATCACAGGCTTTTCTGAGATGCATGATGCAATCTCTCACCACCCTACTTTGCCCCAATCAGGACATGAATCTGTTCTTTGTCCAGAGTATCTAGGCTGTAAACACTATTGCCCATTAGTTGCTTAGTAGCCATGTAAATTATCAGACCCTCTACCCCGGTATCATAGTGCTTGTGTTCAAAGAACACTTGTTTTATTAAAAAAAATGACCCTGAAGCTATTCACATAACTTAATTATAGTACATTATTATAATTGTTCTATTTATTCATTAGTTGCTGTTAATCTTTTATGGTGCCTAATTTCTAAATTAAACTTTATCTTAGGTGTATATGCATAGGAAAAGCAATATATATACTACTAATTTTACAAAATCAGTACTATCCACAATTTCAGGCATTCACTGTGGGTCTTGGAATATATCCCCAGTGGAGAAAATTGTATAGAGTTGTTATCAGGATCCAATAAGATAAAATAATGTTTCCACAAGGCATACAGTAAGCACTAAATAATGTGACTTCATACCCAGACTTTAATATACTTAAACCAGAAATGCCTAATCCATGTGTATGAAATCTCAATGATTATTTTCAAATAAATGCTTTTTATGAACATTGTGCTACAAAATACATGTATATTTTGGAAAAGTAAAACTACTGCCCTGGCCTGGTGGTTCAGTTGGTTGGAGCATTGTCCTGTTCACTAAAAAGTTGCTAGTTTGATTTCTTATCAAGGTACATATCTGGGTTGCAGGTTCCATCCCAGCTGGGGTGCATACAGGAGGCAAACCATTGTTGTTTCTCTTTCACATCAATGTCTGTCTATCCGTCTCTGTCTTTCTCTCCTGCTCCCTCTAAAAAATCAAAGAACATATCCTTGGGTAATGGTTGAAAAAAAAAGAAAAGTAAGACTACCAAAATTTCTCTTAATTTCTTATATCAGAAACATGAGTGTGCAATAACAAGACTGTAGACAAGAAATGTGTAGAAGATTCAGGAAAGGAACAAATCATAAAAGACTTTTTATGACATGTTAAGACACATGGGTAATAAATCTTTAAAATGTGAGGCAGAGAACTAAGAATATAATGCAGCACTGTGATAACATGTTTAGATTGTTAGTTTGAATGAGTGCTTTCCAATATTTTTATAGTGCA
Source organism: Tonatia bakeri (assembly GCA_004024845.1). Lineage (NCBI taxonomy): Eukaryota > Metazoa > Chordata > Mammalia > Chiroptera > Phyllostomidae > Tonatia > Tonatia bakeri. The sequence goes on from PVIA01001914.1 coordinate 85,423, forward strand.
GAAACATGAAGAAAATGATAAGGTGTGTTTGGTGTACTGGCATGAACAAACCAGGCTCCTTGGGGTGGGCACCAGCTCAAGGGGCAAAGCAGTTACTACCATTGCTCCCCACATGCATCCCCAATTCCACTGGTGGTAACTCTCACTTCAGTATGCCGTATGCCACCTGTGGGTTCCCTTCCAGAGCACAGCAGTTGGGCACCCTTTCTAATATATACAAAATAATTTGATAATGGTGAATTTTTAAACTAATAAACTAGAACACATCATATTCAGCTTTTTAAAATAGGTTCTACCAGTTAAAAGCTATTATTTGAGAATATTCAGTGTTACTTTAAATGAGAGAATGTCCCTAAATTCCAACTTATACTGTGAAATGACTTATACTGTGAAACCTGTTTTGCTAAGAATACCTTCAATTTAAATGATAAGCATTTAAGCATAAAATGAGTTTGTTTCCCAAAGTTTTATGGCCCTTTGATGTCACTCTATCTATTTGACCCTGACTCAAAATAAGCCCTCATAGTTCTTTGAATGCTATCTATTGTTTGATCATTACTGCCTGACAATGATTTATGAGTTTATGTATATGCCCTGTATTCCTATGCAAACTAAACTAATAAAAGCCCATTGAGAAAGAGGCTTAAGGCCTTTCTCCTCTGAGAGATCCACTACCTTTCCTCCCCAAGCAGATCATGTCTTGGTGGACTTTTTCTCATCTGTGGTGGAGCGCCCCCCACAGGCTGGTATCTGGTCCTTTCTGGTTAACACTGTACCTATGTTTTAAAATGTCACAAGAAAAATAAACATTTAAAAAGAGATAGTTTGGAACATAACATGATACTATATGTAGAAAACCTGAAAGATTCTACTAAAAAACTACCAGAGCAAAGGAGCAGAATAAAAAATAAATACCCAGAAGCCAGTTGCATTTTTTATACATCAATTATTAATTATCAGAAAGGGAAACTAAGAAAACAATCCCATTTACAATTGCATCAAAAATAATAAAATACCCAGGAATAAATTTAACCAAGAATGCTAAAAGACCTGTACTCAAAAAATTATGACACTGAAGAAAAAAATTGAAATAATATACAAATACTATGCATATACTACGTTCAGGGATAGGAAGAATTAGCATCATTAAAATGCCCATACTACCCAAAGCAATCTATAGATTCAATGCAATTCCTATCAAGATACCAATTGCATATTTCACAGAATAGAACAAATATTCCAAAAATGTATATGGAATGACAAAAAAACTTAAGTAGTCACAGTAAATTTGTGAAAGAAGAACAAACTTGGGGAAATTATGCTAACTGATATCAAACTGTCCCACAAGGACATAATAATTGAAACAGCATAATACTGGTGTAAAAAATAGACATAAAGATCAATGGAACAAAATAGCCCAAAAGTAAACCCACACTTTTATGGTCAATTAATATTTGACAAAAAGGTAAAAAGATACAATGGTGTAAAGACAGTTTTTTAAATAAACGCTCTTGGGCAAATGAGACAGATATGTGTAAAAAACCTGAACTAGACTACTTTTTTACATCATGCACAAGAATAAATTCAAAATGGATTAAAAACTCAAATGTGTAACTCAAAATTATAAAAATCCTAGAGGTGATGGGAGATTATCGGCCTTCAGTGATCACGCAACACTATGGATCATTGAAACACGAGAAATGAACATACACAGAGACAGGCAATTTTCTGTGGGGGTATAGGAATGGAGTGGCTACTCTCCCAAGTGGAAAAGCACTTTGCCCTTCTGCACAAGCAGGGTTTTATTCTTGAATACCAAGACAGTTTGCAAATTACAAGTAGTTAGCTTTTGAAAGGTGCTGGCAGATTTCCTGCTGGGATTCTAAGCCAGAGATTTTGGGGTTTTATCATTTAAAAAGACTACAGGACTTAGAGCTTAGTTCTGTTTCCTGCCCATGACTTCATATTCTAATTAAAGAGCATCCTCCAGCAAGCAGATCTCACAGGGTCTTTCATTTTCTATGTCTTAGGCCTGATTACCCCGGGAGTCCACCGTTTCTGGTCTGGACTGCATCGCCCTTGTTACTTCCACAGGCCTCAGTTGGGCAGAGGAGACAAAGGCAGCTGGGAGACTTGGATTTCTCAAGGACTCAGGCTTTGGCAAAGCTGAGGGGGCAGGGGTCGATGTTGATCACGCCGTCATTTCCACAGTTCTGTGAGTCTCTTCCCTGAGGCCTTCTCATGATTATGCCTCTTAGGCGATTCCCTCCGTGGGAAATCTTACCCGTCATTGGCTAACTGATCAAGCTCAGAAGGCCAGCACAGAACAGGCAGTGTTCATGCCAGGGAAATAAGTTTTGTCTCTTTAGTGTCTCCTGGTTCAGAGGCCTCTTACTCAGCCATAGTTACAGGCAGTTACAGATTCCTGAGACCAGGTAAGGCAGTCCCCAACATAGAGGAAAACATAAGAAGTAAAATCTTGAACACTGATAATATTTTTCATAATATATTTTATGATATATCACCTTGGGCAAGGAAAACAGAAAAATAAAAATAAACAAATGAGAATACATCAAACTAAAAAGGTTTTGCATGGCAAATGAAACCATCAACAAAATGAAAAGACAACCTACTGATTAAGAGAACATACTTGCCAAAGACCATCTGATAAAGGCTTAATATCCAAAATTTATAAAGAACTTACACAACTCAACACCAAAAACACAAACAACTCAATTTAAAAAATGGACAATGGGCCTGAATGGGGACTTTAAAAAAATGTATAGGTAACTAATATACATATGAAAAGATGACAATGTCACTAATCATCAGAGAAATGCAAATTAAAACCACAATAATATAGCAACTCACACCTGTCAGAATGGCCATCATCAATAAATCAACAAATGACAAGTGTCAGTGATGATGTGGAGAATAGGGAGCCTTAGTGCACTGTTGGTGGAAATGCAGACTGATGTAGCCACTGTGGAAAGCAGTATGGAATTTCCTCAAAAATTTAGAAATGAAACTGTCTTTTAACCCAGGGGTTCCACTTCTGGAAATATATCTAAAGAGTCCAGAATGCTGTTAGGAAAGAATATATGAAGGAGACCCCACCAGTAATAGAAGTATCTTCTGGAGGGTGACGCCTTATAGTATAAACTTCCTCGACTACATTGAGGGGGTTTCTAGAACCCCATCTGTATCAGCTGTATCAGTGTACTAGCTGGCATTATTGTGACAGGTTGCATTTAGCCTCAGTGATTTTTTTTTAAGACTCTTTCAATGTGTTTGGACATTTCATCATGGGTGATTTATGAGTGCGCCTGCCCACACAGTGCTGAGTGTTCAGCAGTCTTTGACCAAAAAATGGGCATGACCTCAATACCCCACCTGATCTTGCCCCTAGTAACTTTTTTATGTATCCCTGAATGAAAAAAGTCCTCAAAGGAAAACTTTCACAATGTGGAAGTGGTGAAACAAAAAACAGCAGAAGCACTGAAAGGCATCAAAATTGATGAGTTCAAAAACTGTTTGAGTAGTACAAAAAGTCTTGATAGGTATATTTCATTAAGAGAGTGCTTTGAAGGTGACTGAGTTTAACATGTAAGAATAAATGCACAATTTTTTAATAAATAAATTTCTCTTTCTTCCCCCTTTGATATGCACCCTTATGTTCATTACAACATTATTTACCAATAGCCAATATTAGGAAGTAGCCCAAGTGCCCACCAATAGATGAGTGGATGAGAAAGTTGTGGCATATTACACAGTGGGATAGTACTTGGTCCAAAAAAGGGTGAGTGGGGGTGTTAATCATACCTTTAGTGACAGAAGGGATGGCTCTGGTGGGTATCGCCCTAAGTGAAATAAGCCAGTCAGAGTGAGGGAAATATAATATGGTTTACAATATGTGGAATCTAATGAACAAAATAGAAACATATATATAGACAAAGAAGGGACTGGCAGTTCTCAAAGAGAAGAGGAGTTGCAGGGATGGGTGAAAACGGTGAATACTTAAACAAACAAAAAAAAAATTATAGGTACAAACAACCGTATGGTGATCACCAGATGGCAAGGGTGTAGGAGTATGAAGAATAAGGTAAAAGGGGAAATGAATATTGACAGAAGGAGACTTGACTTTGGGTGATGAACATGCAATACAATATACACATGATGCATTAAAGAATTGTATACTTGAAACCTATATAATTTTATTAATCAATATCATCCCAATATATTCAATAATGTTTTAATAAAAATATAGTTTGGCAATAGGTATGATTGTGTGTGTGTGAAAAAGATATCACACTGTCTATGTCAAGTTCTTTCACTGTATTACTTGCTAATTCTGGAAACATAAAAATTAGCTTTATTGTACCTCAGTTTTCTCAAAATTAGGGATACTGATACTACCTCATAAGATTAGTGAAAATAATCATAAGAAAAAGTGTATGTAACATGCTAAGAACAATATATGCTATATATTAAATACTATGAAAACATTAGCTATGACTGTTATTATTAATACCACTATTATTCCCACCAAACTAAGCAGATATCCAAGAAACCTAATATCTCTTTTCTTACATCAGTGATTGTTGTAACACTGCATTGGCCATCAGTGCCCAATGACCTCACTGTGCTCTCACTGATGGCCTGTATGATTTCTGCAACCAACCATAACCACCCTGGTGATCACACTCTTGCAACACACTGTCCACTATCACAAATTGTTCTTCCATTACAATGGTTTGGTTTCAATGAGGTGAAATGTTTGAAATTATTTTTCCTGAAAAGTAGTTGTTTGGATGCTTTTGGTATTTATAATTTTATACCTAAATGAGGATCAAGTTTGGCTTCATAGTTGGGTAGTCAGAATCTTGAAACAACAAATGGATGAGGACTTTTAAATCTGATGGCATGGGATGACTGGGGTTGGGGAAAGAGGTGGTGGAAAATGGAGACAACTGTACTTGAACAATAATAAAAAATTAATAAAAAAATAAAATAAATCTGATGGCATAAATTGACTTATATATAAATCTAAAAAGGAATTCACTTAACTGAACCAAAAATTGATCATGTTATAACAATGTTGAGTAGATATCTCCCCCCCTTACACACAGAAATCTCAGTATATTGCTAACTTTATAATTTCTAAATTGTGTTGATAAATAGTCAGTAATCAGGGCACTAGACACCAATTGCTAAAATAAGAATATGGACCTGACTGGTGTGGCTCAGTTGGTTTAGTGTCATCCCATGAATAAAAAGGTCACTGAAATGATTCCTGGTAAGGTCACATGCCTTGGTTGCAAATTCATCCTTGGTCAGGGCATGTTTGAGAGGAAACTAATCAATGTCTCTCTCTCACATTGATGTTTCTCTCCTTCTCTTTCTTCCTCCTTTCTTCTCTTTCTAAAAATAAATAAAGTATTAAAATAAATATATAAATAAACAAATAAATAGAATAAGAATATGGAGTGCTCATAAAACTACACAATACTCAAGAAAGAAGTTAAAGAAGACACAAACAAATGGAAACATACACTGTGTTCATGGATTGGAAGAATTATCATTGAAATGCCCATAGTACCTAAAGCAATTTATAGATTCAAGGCAATCTCTATTAAAGTACCAATGACATATTTCACAGATATAGAACAATCATTTCAAAAATCTGTATGGAACCATAAATAATCCTGAATAGCTGCAGCAATTTTAAGAAAGAAAAACAAAGTAGTAGGGATTTCAATACCTAATATCAAACTGTATTACAAGGCCACTGTAATCAAAACAGCCTGGGACTAGCATAAGAACAGACACTTAGACCAACGGAACAGAATAGAGAGCCCAGAAATAAACCCAAGTCTCTATGGTTAATTAATATTTGACAAAGGGGGAAGAAGCATAAAATGGAGTAAAAATAGCCTCTTCCACAAATGGTGTTGGGAGAACTGGACAGCTATGTGCAAAAAAATGAAACTCAAGCACCAAATTACACCATACACAAAAATAAATTCAAGGTGGATAAAAGATTTAAATATAAGCTGTGACACCATTAAAGTCCTAGAGGAGAATATAGGCAGGAAAATCTCAGCTATTCCAAACAGCAATATTTTCACTGATATGTCCCCTAGAGCAAATGACACAAAGAAAAGAATAAACAAATGGGATCTCATCAAAATTAAAAACTTCTACATGGCTAAAGAAAACAACATTAAAATGAAAAGAAAACCAACCACATGGGAAAACATATTTGCCAATGATACCTCAGACAAGGATTTGATCTCCAAAATATATAGAGAACTCACACAACACCACTCTAAAATGATGAGCAACCCAATTAAAAAATGGGCAAAGGACTTGAACAGACACTTCTCCAAGGAGGACATACAGAGTGTCCAGTGACATAAGAAAAGATGCTCAGCATCACTAGCTATCAGAGAGATTAAAATTAAAACCACAATGAGATACCACTTCACATTGGTCAGAATGGCCATCATAACCAAATCAATAAGCAACAAGTGGTGGTGAGTTTGTAGAGGAAAGGGTACCTTAGTTCACTGTTGGTGGCAATGCAGACTGGTGTAGCCACTATGGAAAACAGTATGGAATTTCCTCAGAAAATTAAAAATGGAACAGCCTTTTGACCCAGCAATTCCAGTGCTAGCATTTATCCTAAGATCCCTGAAACACCAATCCAAAAGAACCTATGCACCCCAATGCTCATAGTAGCACAATTTACAATAGACAAGTGCTAGAAGCAACCTAAGTACCCATCAGTAAATGAATGTATAAAAAATCTATGGTACATTTACACAATAGAATTCTACCCAGCAGAAAGATAGAAGGAGCTCCTGTTACAGTCTACAGGGGGTTCCTTCCCACCTATCTGGGTTTGTTTTGCCTGCCGCCTGAGGAAAGATGTCTCTTAATACCAGAGATCAGTGAAAAGGAAGGGAATTTATTATTCATTTGAAATAACACAAACTAAAGTTCCCCACAAATGCACACAGTCCTCCCAGCACCCTCCACATGGCAAAAGGGAGCACCTCCAAAGCCTTGTGGTCCTGACTCTCACCCAAGCCTCATGGTTCCAGCCAAGACACCAAAGCTGCATAGTCTTAGACGCATAGTCCCCAAAAAGAAAGATACCCAATGGCTGCTGTGCCTCCTCCATTTAAATCCCAGCACTAATCTTTCTCTGCAGCCCCATTTCCGGCTCCTCTCGCAATTGGCCACAACTGCCAGCATTCTGGGTAGGTGTGGCCCTGTGGTATGGAGCCAATTATCTCCAAGCTGTTTTGGACCCTATTACAAATCTTTATTTGGGGCTCCCCTCTTGGCTGCACCCTGTTACACTCCTACCCTTTGCAACAACAGCGTGGATAGAACTGGAGAGCATTATGCTAAGTGAAATAAGCCAGACAGTGAAAGACAAATACCATATGATCTCACTATTAACAGGAACCTAACCAACAAAATGAATGAGCAAGCAAAGCATAGCCAAAGACATTGAAAGCGAGAACAGGCTGATAGTGATCAGAGGGGATGGGGGGAGATAATGGGGAGAAAGAGTGAAGGGTTTACAGGAACAATTATAAAGGGCATATGGACAATAACAAGGAGGGGTGGAAACAGGAGAGGGAGGTAGAGAGGGCTGAAATGGTCGAGAGGGGTGGGGGGAAGGCAGAAAACTGTACTTTAACAACAATTAAAAAAAAAGAATATGGAGTGCTTGTTAAGAAGCCACCTCCAGTTTTTCAGAAATGGCAATTGACAGCTTCTTGAATTATTGTTCTAGATTCCTTCAGTATTGACATGGGACCAATATGATATCACCCGGTAAATTATAATGCATGCTGCAAATATATAATTAACTGGATAATTTAGTAGCCATATATAAGCCACTCAAGACTTGCTCTTTTGAAGCCATTGAACACAACTGCAGACCATATAATTTATCATTTTTCCAGGTTCATAGCATTAATTAAATATATCTTCTCCTTTGAATATTAATTATTCTGTTATCTAATGATATTTTTTTAACTTACTTTTCTTTTTCAAATTTTTATGTCTTGTTTTCCAACTAGAGTGTACAGTTAATAGGGCTCATCATATTTTATTTTATTTTTTTAATCCTCTCCTGAGAACATTCCTAATGATTTTAGAGATAGAGGAAGTGGGAGAGAGAGAGAAACATCAATGTAGAGAGAAACTTGTATGCACTTCAACCTCAGATTGAACCTGCAACCTAGGTGTGTGCCCTGACCCAGATAGAACCTGCAACCTTCTGACATACAGAATTATACTCAACCAACTGAGTCATTCAGCCAGGGTAGGGCTCATCCATTTTTAAAAACACTCTGCACATACTAGGAATTAGCTCACCAGACATTTTTTTTTTTATAGCATTGCTTTAATGTGTTATTGAGTTTAAGTTAGCTGGCTTAGTTTTAATATGCTCTGGTTAATTTCCTACCTGTATATGTCAGAATACTACTAATTGGTTCTATCACAGGCAGAAGAGAGACAAAATACAGCATGGTGGTGAAACTAATATCTATTCCTCAATAATTATAGCCTGAATCTTTGGTTTTATTGTCAAACAGATTTAAACATCATTTTCACATAGGTACAGAATATTTGGTTGGCATAATGTCTTTACTAATTTAATAACTATTTATAGAATACCTCAAAAGTCTGGTACTATTTCACTTATTTTCAATATAAATAACTATTCTATATGTCATATTTTATAAAGGGGGAAATTAAAAGGTGATTTTTAACATGAACACAATTCTTTTCAGTGGCTTATTACTGAATTAGCATGGAGTCCATTCTAAGTAGGGCATTAAGAAATGACTCAATTGTTTTCCTACCTTTGACACTCCTTATAAAGTTTTTAGTTTAAATCTTTGCATTTATAATGAGGTGAAAACTAAATATAGGACTTTTTATATGTAATATTCAGATTCAAGGGCTGCATGACCATCTGGCAAAGAACTTTCCAAGGTAGGGTAACTACTAATGAGGGAAAGAGCTACTCCTTGGCACACTGTGACTGTGATATACAGCAGACTCATGGCATGTGTGTGATACAAGTTTCATGCTTTTAGTTGCCACCTGTCTTTTCTGATTATTCCTGGTACCAGATAGTTGGACTGTAATTGTCAACTGTGACCTTTAATAACACTGTAAGAGTTTATTTAAACTAGATCTCCATATTTTTTGAATAATTAAAGTTTTCCTTGAGAATGAAAAAATGATATTAGACCCACATGCAGTTTATTAAATGATTAACTGAATCAGAAACATTTTCACTTTAACGTACAAGTAACATGAAATGATTCTAACTAGTGTTCAATCCTCACATGAAAATTGATGCAATTCTTATCATATTATGACCACATTTTATCCAATCATCTCCTCATCAAAAGCTACTTGGGTTTATGTTCTGATATTCTTAATTTACATTGTCCATGTCTCAAATTGTTAAATTTGGAAAAATTAATATGAATTCAAACTAAAGGATTCTTTTTTAATATATTTTATAGATTATGCTATTATAGTTGTTCCATTTCCCCCTGTTAATTCCCCTCTGCCCTGCACACATCCTCCCACCCACATTCACCCCCTTTACTTCATGTCCATGGGTCATACATATAAGTTCTTTGGCTTCTGTATTTCCTATACTATTCTTAACCTCCCCCCGTCTATTTTCTACCCACTATTTATGCTTATTATTCTCTGTACCTTTCCCCCCCTTTCTTTCTCCCCTTCTCCACTGATAACCCTCTGTGTGATCTCTATTTCTGTGATTCTGTTCCTGTTCTAGTTATTTGCTTATAGTTTTTGTTTTTTGTTATTTTTTAGGTTCAGTTGTTAATAGCTATGAGTTTGTTGTCATTTTACTGTTCATATTTTTATCTTCTTTTTCTTAGATAAGTACCTTTAACATTTCCTATAATAAAGGCTGTGTGATGATGAACTCCATTAACTTGACCTTATCTGCGGAGTACTTTATCTGCCCTTCCATTCTAAATGATAGCTTGGTTGGATAGAGTAATCTTGGATGTAGGTCCTTGCCTTTCATGACTTTGAATACTTCTTCTTTCCAGCCTTTTCTTATCTGCAAGGTTTCTTTTGAGAAATCAGCTGATAGTCTAATGGGAATGCCTTCATAGGTACCATATTTTTGGACTATAAGATGTACCCCCCAAATTTGGGTGTAAAGGGGTGTATGTCTTATAGTCTGAATGTAGCTTACTTTGCTCATTGTGGGGGGAGGGTTGGCAGTGGAGTGGGTCACAGGTTATTAAATATTTTACCATATTTTTGGCTTAAATTTTTTTTTCCTATTTTCCTTTTCTGAAACCTAGGTGTGTCTTATGGTTCAGTGCACCTTATAGTCCTAAAAATTTGGTAACTCTCCTTTTTCTCTTACTGCTTTTAAAATTTTCTCCTTATCTTTAATCTTGGGTAATGTTATTATGATATTACTTGATGTGTTCCTCCTTAGGTCTAACTTCTTTGGGACTCTTTGAGCTTCCTGGACTTCCTGGAAGTCTATTTCCTTTGCCAGATTAGGGAAATTCTCCTTCATTATGTTTTCAAATAAGTTTTCAAATTGTTGTTCTTCCTCTCCTCTTTCTGGCATCCCTATTATTCAGATGTTGGAATGTTTAAAGTTGTTCTGGAGGTTCCTAAACCACTCCACATTTTTTTTCTTTGAATTCTTGTTTCTTCATTCTATTCTGGTTAAATGTTTCTTTCCACCTTCTGCTCTAAACTGTTGATTTGAGTTCTGGTTTCCTTCCCATCATTGTTGGTTCCCTATACATTTTCCTTTATTTCACTTTTCGTAGCCTTCACTTTTTCCTCTATTTTGTGACCATACTCAACCAATTCTGTAAGCATCCTGATTACTAGTGTTTTGAACGGTGCTTCTGATAGATTGGGTATCTCTGTCACTTAGTTGTATTTTTTCTGGAGTTTTCATCTGTTCTTTCATTTGGGCCTTTTTATTTTTTTTGTCTCGGTTAGCCTGTTATGTAGTAAGGGGTGGAGCCTTAGGTGTTCACCAGGGCAGGGCCACCCATGACTGTGTTTTGATGCTGTATGTGGGGGAATAAAACAATGCCTCTTGGTCTGCTCTGCTTGTTTTCAGTCACTTCCCCCACTGCCCACAATCAAATTGGGCCCTTTTGGTGCTGATTCCCAGGTTGGTGGGCTTGTGTACATTCTAGGATCCTGTGGGTCTCTCCAACAAACTCTCCTGTGAGGCTGGGAGTTTCTCCCACTGCCACCTCAACCCCCACAGTTGTTTTCAGTCAGAGGCTTTGGGGCTTTTGTTCCCGGTGCTGGGACAGTGGGTTACAAGGTCTATCTCACTCCCCTGTTGTTCTTCCCAGTTTATCTGCATGCAGATGTGGGACCACCCAGCCTGCCTCACCTGGTCTGCTAGCTGCCACCTTGCTGTGAGTCCTCTACACTTGGCTGCCCATCTCTGCCCCTCCTACAGGTCTGGATGAATGTTTCTTAACTCCTTGGTTGTTGGATTTCCATACAGTTTGATTTTCTGTCAGTTCTGGTGTTTTGTTTTTGAATTTATTGTTGTACTTCCTTTGATTGTGCAAGGAAACACATTGTGTCTACCTATGCCTCCATCTTGGCCAGAAGTCTCAAACTAAAGGATTCTTGATTTATTTCATATACTAATGTTCAAAGTTCAAGAAAAATGGCCATATTTATCAAATATTTATTTATTTAATGTTAGCAAAGCCTGTTACTACTAGCTACTTATCGATCTATGTGACACAATATTATAGGAGCATACAGTCTCTTTCAATAAACTTCCTACAGAATTCATGGCACAACTGACAGTTCCCTTAACTGGTAAGTGTGCTATCAGCATAGCTCGCTAAGTTTTCTTTCCCCATTTGAAATCTGATTTGTGATGAGGCATCAAGAGAAACTTCATAGTTGTGTGTGTGGTTTTTTTTTTTAATTTTGGATCTGAAGAAAACTATTGCCAGGATAGTATATTCTGATCAAATCTCCCCTACTATCTTTATCTCTAGGATACTTTCTGGATTCCAGTAGCAAATATCTCTCCTGTCTATTTCAGTCCAAGAGTCCAGGACGTTTATTTTTACTTTTTCATTCTCAAGACTTTTTCATATTTAATATTAAACATTACTTACAATTATATCTTAACTAAGCTATTTTGAATAGAAATTTGTTAAATAAATATGATATTTCAGGAAGATAAAGCAAGAAGCCTTATTACATGCAAAAATACATGCATTTCCTCCTTTTATCACAAGAAAACTTATTACTTAGAAAGATACAGAGAAAATGCAAATAGTTCATTTTAATTTCCCCTTCAACCTAGTTCATCATATTGATTTGTGAATAGAATAAAAAATTATATAGGAATAAAGCAGTACTTTTCAGTAAGAACATGGCATCTTCCTCTTATTGCTGCTTAAACAGAATCTGAACAACAGATTCTACTAAAGCAAATTGACATAAATTCTGTTATGGTATTAATTTAATTTAATTTAATTAAGCACAATGGTGCTAAGCCTGTGTTATGCCAATCATTCATTCACTGTAATAGGAAAATTTGTTATTTTATGTAGGATTTGCTCAAAATAGAATGATAGATTCTACTTGAGAAAAACTATGCAATATATTATCCACCAGGATTAGCTGATAAACTTTATTGAAGATGCTAACTAATCCTTAGTGCCCTAAGTATAAATTTAAGGCTGACGACATTCTTTCAATAAAAATATTTGAATATTTTATGGTTAATTAGTAATAATTTTAAAAAGACTAATTTTGTTTCTGCTTTTATAAAATTCATTCAGGAACATTATGGAAGGTGCCATCTTACTCTAAGAGTTGTATTTTCATATGGTTATTGTCTTGAGAAGCTTCACTAACTCTAGTTAAATTCTGTATATTTTATAAATTGCCTTTTATATCTCAAAAGTGTTTTTCCTGAACAGACTAAAAAGACTTCTTCCTCTTCTAATGTATCAAGCTAAAGTCTAGTGGACAACAGTGAATAGATCAGAAAGAGCTCACAGCAGCAATATACTTCAATTAATTAGACAAGATAAATATTTGAGGAGCTTTAAAGTTTCATTTCTCATAAAGATTTAGATAACCATCATATTTTATATAATTATCCTCTGAAAATCCCTTCAAATTAAATGTAGATATATTTTATTTGACATGTCCTCCCAATATAACAATTACTTTGGTGAATTTAATGGTCTTCCTCCTAACTAATAGAACTGTACAATATTCTCCATTTTGCTATTAAAATATTCTAATCAAATCAGTTGCCTTGGTTCCATATGTTATATACTGATCTCATGTGGAGAAGCTGCTGGAATCTTTCCAGGGCAGTGAAGGTACTCAGTTCATTTCATGGATCACTGGATGTCACAAGCAGGAGGACCTTGTTCTTGGTTTGAAATTGTAGCTGAAGCTCTGGGTTTATAATAAACCATGATGAATATTATGTATATTAAATCAACTCTTTATCATAATACTCTCGGAATGCTTGAAGAGTAAAAAGAATTGTGGACCATGTCACTGTCTAGCTATCTACTCTTCATGATGGTTTGGATGAAAGGAATGAGGAGAATCCCTGGACATTCTCCACAGTTCTAAGTATTAGGGAATAGTCTCAGGAACCTAGGTGTTTGGGAGCATCATGAACTGCTTAGTTCACTATCTAAGGCAGGAGGGACCCGAACAGGACACCAGAAGTCAGTGATGAAGCTAATTTCTTAAGTGCAGATGATCTATATTCTCTCCATAATCATGGCACCTTCTATTAGTGTTTTCCAACATATTTACTTGTTTTTAACATTTTATTTCTTGGCTGACAAAATGCAGGTTTCCACAAGTGATAGATGAGAAAACTGCATTTAATCCATACTTGCCATTGCTATTTTTTAGCTCTAGTTGATCTGTAGAATAATAGAAGTCTTTCACAAAAAAAAATCTTATTTTTATTACCATGATTTCATAGTTAGTTAGGTTGGTCTACCTGATAATGTTGTTCCCTGAAATGTAGGGCTATACACTATTATTTCTGAGGATGCATTATTACAGAATTCTATTCATATCTAAGATCCCTTTGGGAAGTAGGAAGGCCACAATTTTAAACAAATAAAACAGCTGAACACATAACATATCTACATGTATATATATAAACAAGTGTATACTTTTTATTATCCTTATTCTATTCTTGTTTTAGTATTTCAAATATTAAATAGTTTCAATTTTTCAAATCAAAGTTATTCGTGCATATGAACAATCAGTTCTAACAGATGTAAAAATAAAATTTTGGCCCTGGCTGGTGTAGCTCAGTGGATTGAGCGCGGGCTGCGAACCAGGCATCGCAGGTTCGATTCCCCATCAGGGCACATGCCTAGGTTGCAGGCCATGTCTCCCAGCAACCACACATTGATGTCTCTCTCTTTCTCTCTCTCTCCCCCTCCCTTCCCTCTCTAAAAATAAATAAATAAAATTTAAAAAAAAAATAAAATAAAATTTGGTCCTTTTAAGAGGAAAACAGCTCTTTTTCCTAATTCATTAAATATTCATCCCTTTACACAAATCTCAGGTTTATTAGTATTTATTACCCTTCTGCTATGGATCTTTTCTCCATTTTTTCTCTTATTGCATCATTCCACATACATAAACCATTCTCATCTACCCTTTCTCCTGACAAAAAGAGACCCCATGTTGGGTCTGATCAATACTTGGTGTTAGTGCTTGTATTGTTCTATATACTATCCAAAGCTCATTTCAAGTTTACTTGGTACATTCATTTTCCTACACCCTTCAGACTACCATTTCAAATTTTCTCTCTTTTCAAACCTGTAACATCTGTCTTTGTGTCTTACTCACAAGTGATCTTGCTTTCTATTTTCCTAAAAGAATTGATGTAAGTAGAAGAGATAACTTTCACAAGCTCTGAGATATGATGCATCTACCCATATCCATCAAGCCTTCACACTGTGTCTTGTAAAGACAGATGAGCTGTGTTCCTAACTATTATTCCATGCAAGAATGAAGATCCAAAGGTAAAATTAGGAAAATTTAATTTAGAGGAAAAGAAAACATGAGTGAGCAGAGGTAAGCTATCTAAAACAAAATTACACTGAAAAAGAGCATCCGTATTCCTCTTATAGAACACTGGAATCTCAGTGGGAAATTCTTTCTAAGTAAACATTTTATATTAGAAATCTTTCATATGTCTGAAAGCTTTTAATGGGCTATGCAGTCTGTTAAAATATGTTTTGATGCAGTAACACACATATATGTATGTGTGTGTGTATATTTACTTATGTATACATATGCTGGTAATATGACGGTGGCCTAGTAGAGAAACTAGAGATTTTGTTGCCTGTTCCCAACCACATGCATCATTATACTAAAAAACAAAATAATTGAATTTTCTATAGCCATACCAAATCATTCTTTAGCATATACACAGTGCTGACTAAACAGACATTTAAATAAAAATTATTGCTCGGTGTAGTGTGTAAACTAAAACCATGAATTTATACTTCAGTGATTATTTATAGTTAGTAATATTTCTTCCAGAAAAATAATAAAAATGACACATTCCAAATGTGCCTGAATGAAACCATAATTTGAAATAAAAAAATTACCATCATTGTCTTTTAAGAGTTTACCAGAATACATTACTTTTCTAACACTAAATTACAAGATCTCCATCCTGAAAGTCATTCAGTTAGGCAATCATTTAATAATAATTATTATTTTCACCAAATTTCCAAGGTTTGTGCAAGATACAAATAAGGCATAGGTTTAATACTCACATTTATATTTGATTAATATCTATATGACCAATATGAACAAATCAGAGAACATTTAACTAGAAGAGTGTCTTAGAATAAAAATAATAATCACTTTCTGGGGTGGGAGGGCAAGTGGGAAACTTGATTCAGATTTCAAGAAATGAGTAGGTCTTAAAAGGTAGAGACATGGGCCAGAAATAAAAAGAATCTTGCTATATCACTAATGGAATAACCTCATAACATTTTGCTTAAGAACATAGTTGATATTTAAAAAGCATATTGCTAACTAAAGATATGTTGAAATGAGAATGCAGTTTTGAGAGAGCTCGAAAACATGTCTGATTGTAACAAATATTATGTGTTGCTAACCAGTAAGAAGAGGCTCCTTCTTCAGGCAAGCTTGCAAATAAGACCCCTAGTCTTGGTCAATATCTTGTTTGCAACCTCATGATGGATACTGGAGCATATTACCCAGATAAACTGTATCTAGATTCCTGACCAATTAAAAATATGAAATATTAAATATGTCTCATTTAATGCCACAAATTTTATGGTATTTGTTCCACAGCAATTAATAACTAATATAGGGATTGTTTTTGTGAACTGGTAGGCAATGGATGGTAGTATTGGTGTTCACCAGAGGAAAATATTGTTGAGCTGGTGTGCAGGTATATTAGAGAACAATACAATATTACAGAAGGAAGTCATATATTTAGACTCTGATGGAATTATTTAGACATGAAATATTAAATCTCTAATTTTATTAGAATCCATGGGAATTGAAATATTGTACTTTTGTTTCTGTTACTACAACTCAAGTATTAAAAACCTTTTTCAGTTCTAGACACACTTTTAAGAACCTTATGTGTATTGACTGAGTTAAAATGTATAATTTCCTTAAAATATTTTTTATTTTTCCATAAGTGCTTAATAATAAATGGACAAAACTAGTGGATGTTAGGTCCAGGCACATGATCTGTCATCCTGAAACCCATGTTCTTGAGACAAGGTGCCTTTATAGCAACTTAGGATTCAGAGAATATGTGCAGAGGCACTCCACCTTGGGAGCAGTAAGAGGCTCCACGTTTTAATGGTAACAAATAATGCTCACTACTAATACAGAAAAAATATTTGGTAGTATACATAAATCTGATTCTAAAAACACAAAGATATTTTAGTGAATTTGGTCATAAAACAGAAGTTTAGTTACTATTTCATTTATAACAATAACAAAATTATTTTAAGAATCTCTTTTTTAGATTGAAATTTATATAGAGATATGCAGAAGATGCTCTGAGTAGAACTTACGTCATTTATAACTTACACAGAAAATAATATGTGTTTCACAAATTATGTTTTGTGGCTAGAATAGATTCCCAAGTGATTTTATGGTTTGAGGTAGCAAAAGCTAGGAGGGACAAGGAGTAAATTAATAGCATCATGGTTGCTTTATTGCAATATAACTTTTATCCATGGTGAGTGTACCATAACAATAATAAAAATTTCAGAGATGATGGGACATTTATACTGTCAATGAACCATATAAGTAGTTATGTATATCATATTGCTGGCAGAGGATACAATCTTATATTTCATAATGAACAAAGCACTCGGATCTGTTTCAGACTTTGAAGACTTTTGGTTTATTGGACTGCACTATTAACTTCAAAATAATTATTAAGAACCTACTGTTTATAATAAGATTTTTAGAACAAGTACATGAATAGGACTAGATCATCCAGAAGTAAATCAGCCTGTGTTTGTGGGTTGGCTTGCATTTGGAAAATTTTGGTATAACTCTATGTCCAGGGACTAAAATGCATTTTATATTACATCATTTATGGCTCAGGAAATTCCTGACTGCAGAAAAGTGAGGGATGGCTAATTTTCTTACCCTGAGGGAAATGGTGGTGGCATATATAAATAAGATAGGCAAAAAGAAGATAGAGTTGGTTGCATGAAACTCAAATCTCATCAAGACTATACCCAAGTTTAATGGTAAGAAAAAATAACAAATATGCCATTAAGGGTAAAGGCAGTAAGTACACTTTTTTTAAACCTTATGTCTAGTTAGAAGGGGAAAAAATTTTATCTGAAAATGATATTTACAAATCATCCCTGTATGATTTTGAGGTATAAATTTGCATTACTTATTCCTTCCAAAAGTCCTCAAGAAGTATTTAATGTAGAGAGATCTCAGATTGATATTAACCTCAGGCATTTTCAGAAGTAAATGTAATCAATCCTTCTCTAAAAACAAACAAACAAACAAACCTCAACCTGGGCCTCAAAGAACTTTTACAGATAAAATGGGAAGACACTAGACTCAAAGTGAAAGATTACAGAATGCCCAGGACAGCATGATATCATGAGTGAGAGGTGACACAGGAGAGAGCAGGATCAGACCAAGGAAGATTTTGAAGTTTTCATCCACAAAATATAGAATAAACATGTTTAATGGGTTTTGAGGAAAGCAATTATTAAAATATAATAAATATTTTAAAATAATCCAACAGGCTTTAAAAATAGTAAAAATGGTATCTAAAAGTGAAAAATATAATTGAAAAATTAAAAATCATTAAATTAGATCAAGAGATCCCCCAAATGATCAGAATATAGTTCAAAGATAGAAAGCAGATATGGAACTATGAAAGAAGTGCTAAAAGTCATATAGAAAATAGAAATGTTCTCATATATGTTTAATTAATTTTCAACAACAAAAATGGAAACATTTTTAAAGGTGGTATTCAAATAAATAATGTCTAAAAGTGTTATAGCTAAAAAATAGTAAACTTCAGATCCAGGAAATATAAAATAAACAAGTGAGAAGAAATCCAAATGTAGACATATCATGTTGAAATAAAAGAACCTCGAAGATGAAGAAATTATAAAGTCCATGGAGAAAAAACAGATTAATTACAAAGAATAATTAGGCAGACAGCTGACTAACTGGCAGCATCAGCAATAACCAGAAATCAGTAAATAATAAACTGAATGTTCTAAGAGAAAATAGCCATCAAGTTAAAATTCAAAATTTCAGATATGAAGTAAATTTTAAAATTATTGTAATCTGCCTGGCTGGTGTAGCTCAGTGGATTGAGCGCAGGCTGTAAACTAGGCATCGATTCCCAGTCAGGGCACATGCCTAGGTTGTAGGCCATGGCCCCAGCAACCGCACATTGATGTTTCTCTCTCTCTCTCTCTTTAAAAAAAAATATATATATTGTAATCTAAATGTATTTATCACCAAGATACTTTAAAAGAAATTATGAAAGACACCTTTTAGGAACAAGGAAAGGGCTTTCAGAATGTAGACATAATACAGAAAACACTGGTTAAAATTTGGATTTAACTATATAAATATATACAAATGACTTTTGATTCTTTATAACAATAGTATATTAAGTTTAGTTTGAGAAGTCATAATAAAGCAGTGGAGCACAGATTGGAGGTGGAGACTCAAGGCTAAGTGGTATGATATTATTTCTCAATTAAACTAGAGGCATACACAAGTCATAGGAATGAGGGAATGCAAGGCAGCATAGATGTCAGAGGGACAGGAGTTAAAGAATGTGTCTGGACATTAGAGTCCTAGGGAAGAAGAAGCAATCCCTGAGGGCTAAGTCTGCCATAAGGAATATAAATTCCTGGCCAAACAAAATAAACAACCAAGTTAAAGTGCCTTTACATTGGAAGTTCTTATGGTCTTTTACATGTTACAACAGTACAGAGAGATTAACAAGTAAAGGAAACTACACACTCAGGAAGAAAAAATGTTCTTTACATTCTGAAGCTGCCAGGGCTGCTATGCACTCTCTTCCCATTAACATATCATTCCAACTCTTTATTGGTCTCATTAAATGTTAAAAAAAATGAAAAAAAAAAAAAAAACCCTGTAAGCCTCATGCTGCAATTCAGGGTTTTATATCTGAATGTATTTATTTAAATAAGTCAGAAGGGAGGAGGTCATTATTACTCAACTTAATTTCACTTTGAAAGGAAAGCTCAAGCATCAGATGCTAATGTGTTCAGTTTCCTAAACAAGTCCTCTTTGAACAGTAAAAGCATTTCTTTGTCAAAGACTTCTCTTTTTTTTCTTTCTCCATCAAAGGACCAGGAAAACAATGTTGACTTTTTAAATTTTTATTTCCTACTATATTAATTAGTTATAAATGCATTTTAGAGATAACTTTTATTTTCCCAGATATGTTCAAAATATAACCATTATGTGGTTAATTTATATTCTAAAAAGATGACTCTGCAATATATATTCATAATAAGGCAGAAAACCAAGAATAAGAGAGTTGGTCATCTCATTTACAACTATTTGATTTTTTTCCCAAATTTTTGCATTAAGTCCTGTTCCTAGTAGTCTTTACCCACAGGCACTGTAGAAAAAGCCATTTGTACTTATTTAATTCCTTATAGCTTTTTAAACCTCACCTTGTGACCACTACTACTATAATTTACTTTGTGGCCCTGACCCTTGTGGTTCTATAAGTTGTACCCTCAGGTTAAGAACCCTTTCATCTTGCATATCAATTGAACATTCTCTGTTAGATAACACTTCCCATTCTTAAAGAGCATCAGAGCATCCTCAGTACACTGATTTTGCTGCCCTTTATCCTTATCTACACTAGAAGAAATAATCCTACTTTTCCCCCTTATCTAAATCATTTTCTAACTCAAACTTTCTGCCTCTGAACCTTGTGTATCCCCATAACATGGTTCTTGGTCACCTGCTTGTCTCCAAAACCCCTTCCCTCCCTCCATGTGCTTGCCTTATGTTAGACTACTTTCTCTATAATTTCCAAGGTGTATTGTAGGTATCTCTGAAAATTCTCAAAAAAGTAAACTTTTACATGCAATTAGGTCTAAACTTAAGCAGTTTGTCTGGACTCTTTCTTTGAACATCTAAAATAGGAGTAAAATTATAATCATTCAAACTTGAACATATTATAAGATTAAGCAAACATAGTTAATGCTCTAGAATAAAGTGATACACTAAGATATTAGACCTTATTTATATATATGTTCTATACTTACTTAAGAGTTTTAAAAATAATACAGACATATAACACCATACCAACTTACTCATCAGTGATCTTTTCTTCTTGTTCCTTCATAATTTTTGACATTACTGAATCATGTAGGAGAGAACCTCATAATTCTCTCCTTTCCTGACTTCCTTAAATGTTAATGCAATGAGCCTAAGAGCAGGTTCAAGAAGAATAAATTTTAGTTTGGCCTTTTTCTATAAGAGTCAAAGTCCTGTTGTGAAAATGTCTGTAAGATTTTTTTATTTTTACATTTTATTTAGTTTTTATAGTTTTATAACACATCAAAAATGAAAAACAATGGCAATACTTTTATCAGCAAAAGTAAAACAAACAAACAAAAAAAAACACTTCAATCAACCTTTTCCTCAACTTTGCCACAGATGGATGTCTTCCTTGGTTCACTTAGCACAGACCCTGGAAAATTTCTAGCTTCCCTCTCCTAACAAATATTGTTAAATAGATTCCCATCATTTCCTTGTAAAAAAATGAATTAGATACTTCCCATTTTATAAATTCAGAAACTGATGTACAGTCATATATGTGACCTCACACCAGACCACACCTTGGTCAGTAAAATTAAGCCACTAAACAGCCTGAAATAATCACTCACTTATTTACTTAATTATTCATGAATTTGTGTATTTAAGAAAAAAGTATTAGGCTTATTCTAAGACCTAGAATTAAGTTAGATGATGGCTATACCCCTTTTACATATAAAAATAAACATATTCAATATTTTAGAGCATTCTAATTCTTGTTTTGTCTACTGATTTTCTTTTTTATTATTTTTAGTTGAGGTAAAATTAACATACAGTTTCACATATACAATGTAATGATTCAATATTTCTATATATTACAGATTGATGATCACAGTAAGTCTATTAAACATTCATTACCTCATTTTGTTGTTTTCTTTCTACCACTCCCACCCTCCCCAGTCATCCCCACATCCCTCCCTTTATCAGTGTACTACTGATAGGCACTTAGGTTGCTTCCAATACTTGGTTATTGTAAATTGTGCTGCTATGAGCATTGGGGTGCATAGGTTCTTTTGAATTGGTGTTTCAGGACTCTTCAGGTATGATGTCAGCAATGGATTTGCCTGGTCAAAATGCAATTCCATTTTTAGTTTGTTGAGGAAATTTATACTATTTTCCACAGTGGCTACACCAGTCTGCATTCCTACCAACAGTGTACTAGGGTTCCCTTTTCCCCACAACCTTGCCAGCACTTGTTTGTTGAATTATTTATGATGACCATTCTGACCGGTGTGAAGTGGTCTCTTATTGTGGTTTTAATTTGCATCTCTGTAATGGCTATTAATGCTGAACATCTTTTCATATGTCTCTGGGCCCTCTGTATGTCCTCCTTGGAGAAATGTCTGTTCAGGTCCTTTACCCATTTTTTTCATTCTATTATTTGTCTACGTGGAGTGGAGTCATGTGAGTTCTTAATATATTTTGGAGATCAATCCCTTGTCCAAGGTATCATTTGAAAATATATTTTCCATATGATGGGGTCCCTATTCTATCTGCTAATGTTTTCTTTAGCCATGTAGAAGCATTTTATTTTGAAGTCCCATTTGTTTATACTTCTCTTTATGTCCCTTGCTCTAGGGTACATATCAATGAAAATATTTGTGTGGAATGTCTGAGATTTTCCCAGCCTATGTTTTCCTCTAGGACTTTTATGGTGTCATGACTTATATTTAACTCTTATATCTATCTTGCATTTATTTTGGTATATGGTATAAGTTGGAGCTTGAGTTTCATTTTTTGGTGTAGTTGTCCAGATCTCCTACATCATTTATTGAAGAGAGTGTCTTTACTCCATTGTACATTCTTGCCTTCTTTGTCAAATATTAATTAATCATAAAAACCTGTATTTATTTTCCGGCTCTCTATTCTATTCCATTCACCTATGTGTCTGTTCTTTGCCAGTACCAGACTGTTTAGATTAATGTGGCCTTGTAATATAGTTTGATGTCAGATATTTTGATCCCTCCTACTTTCTTCTTCTTTCTCAAAATGGCTGCAGCTATTAGGGGTTGTTTTTGGTTCCATATACATTTTTGAAATGTTTCTTCTATATCTATGAAATATGTCATTGGCATTTTAATAGAGAATGCATAAATCTATAAATTGCTTTGTGTAGTATGGACATTTTGACAATGTAAATTCTTCCAATCCATGAACATGGTATATGCTTCCATTTATTTGAATCTGCCTTAACTTCTTTCTTTAGTATTGTGTAGTTTTCTGAGTATAGGTCTTTTACTGCCATGATAAGTTTGTTCCTAGATATTTTATTTTCTTGTTGCTATAGAAAATTAGATTTTTTCTCCTACTTTCTGTTTCTGATAGTCCCTTGTTAGTTTAAAAAAGAAGTCTTTGATTTCAGAATATTGACTTTGTATCCCCCTGTTTTGCCAAATTCACTTATGAGGTCTAGTGGTTTTTTGGTGGAGACTATAGGGTTTTCTATGTACACTGTCATGTCATCTGCAAACAATGACAGTATTATTTCCTCCTTTCCAATATGGATGCCTTTTATTTCTCTTTCTTGTCTGATCACTGTGGCTAGGACTTCCAATACTATGTTGAATAGAGTTGGTGAATGCAGTCATCCTTGTCTTGTTCCTGATCTTAGTGGGACAATTTTTATCGTGTTTTTCAGACTATAAAATATACCACCCCCCAAATTTGGGAGGAAAACACAGCGGTTACCCTGTTTCTGCCCCCTGTGACCCTACTCTATTGTCACACACCCCCACAGCAAGCCAGTTAGGCTATACTTGGACTATAAGATGCACCCCCCTTTTCCTCCCAAATTTGGGGCGGGGAGGGAAATGTGTCTTATAGTCTGAAAAATACAGTTCTTTTTGCCCTTTGAATATGATGTTGTCTGTAGGTTTGTCATATATGGCCTTTACTCTACTGAGGCATGCTACCTCTACTCCCACTTTACAGAGTGTTTTTATCATTAATGGGTACTATACCTTATCAAATGTTTTTTCCACATCTATTGATATGATCATGTGATTTTTGTCTTTCCTTTTGTTTATGTATATCATGATTATTGAATTGCAAATATTATACCATCCTTGCATCCCTGGGAGGAATTCCACTTGATCATGGTGTGTGATCTTTTTAATGTGTTGCTGGATGTGGTTTGTTAATGTTTTGTTGAGAATTTCTATGTTCATCAGCAATATTGGCTTATAGTTCTCTTTCTTTTTCGTATCATTATCTGGTTTTGGGATTAGGGTGATTCTGATTTCATTAAAAAAAGGTTGCGAGTCCTCTTCTTGGATGTTTTGGAATAATTTGTGAAGGATAGGGGTTAGCTCTTCCTTAAATGTTTTGTAAAATTCTCCTGAGAAACTGTCTGGTCCAGGAGTTTTGTGTGCTGGAAGTTTTTTGGTTATTGCTTCGATTTCACCAGCTGTTATTGGTCTGTTCAGGCATTCTTCTTGATTAAGTTATAGAAGATCATATTTTTCTAGAAATTTGTCCATTTCAACCTAGGTTTTCAAATTTCTTGGCATATAGTTGTTCATAGTAATTTCTTAAATCTTATGCATTTCTATGCTATCAGATGTAATCTCTTCTCTTTCATTTTTGAGTTTGCTTTTTGGGTCTTCCACTCTTTCTCTTGAAGACTCTGCTTAAAGGTTTGTTGATTTTTTTAATCTTTTTAGAGAACCACCTCCTGGGTTTATTGATCCTTAGGATTGGGTTTTTAGTCTCTATGTCATTTAATTCTGCTTTGATCTTGGTCATTTCCTTCCTTTTGCTCACTCTGGGTTTTGTATGTTCTTGTTCCTACAGTTCTTATAGATGTGGTGTTAGGTTATTTATTTAAAATGTTTCTATCTTTTTTAGGTAAGCCTGTGTTGCTATAAATTTCCCTCTCAGGACCACCTTCACTGTGTCCCATGGGTCTTAGACTGTTATGAGGTCATTTTCATCCATGTCCGGAAACTTTTTGATTGCTTCCTTGATCTTGTTTTTGACTGATTCATTGTTTAATAGCATGCTATTCAATCTCCATGAATTTGAATGTTTTTTAGTTTTTCCTTGAGTTTTGTTTCTAGTTTCAGGCCCTTGTGGCCTGAGAAAATACTTGATATGATTTCAGTTTTCTTGAATTTGTTG
Organism: Tonatia bakeri; assembly: GCA_004024845.1. Lineage (NCBI taxonomy): Eukaryota > Metazoa > Chordata > Mammalia > Chiroptera > Phyllostomidae > Tonatia > Tonatia bakeri. Next base: position 110,503 of record PVIA01001914.1, read on the forward strand.
GGGCTTGTTTTGTGTCCTATCATGTGGTCTGTCTATGAAAATGTTCTATGTGTATTTGCTTCTTTGGGATGTACAGTGCTATATATATATATATATCAGTTAAGTCCATTTCATCTAGGGTATTGTTCAATGCTGCAATATCCTTGTTGATATTTTGTTTGAAAGATCTATTCATTCTTGCCAGTGGGTGTTAAAATTCCCTAGTGTAATTGTGTTGCTGTCTATGTCTTTCTTGTAGTCCTCCAAGACTTTCCTTACATATTTGGGTGCTCCTATGTTGGGTATATATATGTTTATAATGTTTTCGTCTTCTTGATGGATTCTTCCCTTGAGTATTATGAAGTGTCCTTCTGTGTCTCTTTTTATGGTCTTTGTTTTCTTTGTTTTGAAGTTTCTTTTGTCTGATATAAATATCACTATGCCAGCTTCCCCGCCCCCATGTCCATTTGCTTGGAATATTTGTTTCTAGCCCTTCCCTTTCAGTCTGTGTAGGTCTTTTGTTCTGAGGTGGTCTCTTATAGGCAGCATATGTGCAGATCCTGTTTTCTTATCCAGCCAGATACCCTATGACTTTTGATTAGAGCATTTAATCCATTTACATTTAAGATTGTTAATGATAGGTACTTATTCATTGCCATTTTACTCTCTTCATTGCTATTCTTCTCTCTTTCACTCTTTCTTTTCTTTTTCTTAAAGCAGTCCCTTTAGCATATCTTTCAGTACTGGTTTGGTGGAGGTGTATTTTTTTCAGTCTTCTTTTGTCTGGGAACACCTTATTTCACCCTTCATTTTAATTGAGAGCCTCATTTGGTAGAGTATTCTAGGTTGTACTTGGAATATTTTTTGTGATTCTGTTCTGGCTTGCAGTGTTTCTGTAAAGAAGTCAGCTGCTAGCCTCATTGGGGCTTCCTTGTATGGTACTTACTGTTTTTCCCTTGCTGCCTTTAATTCTTTCTTTGTCTTTGAATTTTACCATTTTAATTATGGTGTGTCTTGGAGTGGGCATCCTTGGGTTCCTCTTGATTGGGACCCTCTCTGTTTTCTGGATTTGTGTGGCATATTCTCTCATCAAATTAGGAAAGTTTTCCATCATTACTTTTTCAGACAGATTTTCTATTCCTTGCTCTTCTTCTTCTCCTTATCATATCCCTATTATACTGATATTATTATATTTCACATTGTCTTGCATTTTGATTAACCCCTCTTGTGTGTGTGTGTGTGTGTGTGTGTGTGTCTTTTTCCTTTTCTTGCTTTTTCTGGGAGTTGTTTTTTACCTTGTGTTTGAGCTCAATGATTCAATCCTATGCTTCATCTATGCTGCTTTGATTCTTTCTACTGTGTTTTTCAGTTCAGAAATTGTATTCTTTATTTCTTCTTCACTCTTGTTGATTATTTCTATGTCCTTTTGCATGATGGTGCAATTCATAGTAACTTCCTTGTAGCTTCCTTGTAGGTTTTCATAATTCTCAGTGAGCTCATTGAGCTCCTTGTAACTACTGTTCTGAGCTCAGTATCTGATAGTTGACTCACTTCTATTTCATTTAGCATTATTCCTGCGGATTCCTCCTTTCCTTTAGATTGGGTGTTTTTCCTTTGTTTCCCCATTATTTGTCAGACTCTTCTTGTTTGCCTGTCCTTCTTAAATTGATCTATTTTAACTCCCTGAGTTTGTGGTGTGAACTTTTATGGTAGGAGGCCTGTGAGATTCAGTGGTACAGTATTCTTGATCTCCTGAACTTGATGGTCTTGGGATACCCGGTATGCTTTTTATGTTTGCTCTCTAGATGTAATTAGGTTTTGATCCTTATTGGGTCATTCTTTGGTGGGTCCTTTCCTCCAGCTGGTTGATGAATGTCACTCCACCCACCATGTCTTGTATGCTGTTGTGCAAGTGTTGCCAGAACAAAATCACAAAGCCCAGGGAACAAACCTACATCAGCAAAAGTATCTTGCCCCCACCCCACAATCCCACTACCAACAGTAAATGATCCAATATTAATAAGGGTATAAAGAGATTAAGACTATTTTAAGAAGGGAGAGAAATGAACTATAGTATAAAATCTAGTAACTTAATATGCATAAACTTAATGGACAAGAAGTGAATGTTAAAAAGCTATGGAGGAAAGAAAATATCACTAATAATGGAGATGACCACAGTGGATTTCATTTTGGTAGACTTCAGTATTTACCACTGTTTTCCTTTTCTGGATCTGCCTCTGGTGATGTCATATGTTGACCCTGTCTGACCTTAGGCACTCTGCTCCTAGACTGCCAGGTATTTACTGCCTGTGGCTATTTCATTCAGTTGTTAATTTAGTCGCTCTGCACTCAGCAGTCAGGCTTAGGCACCACAGATCTGGGGCAGTCTTTCTTGGGGGTGGAGTTATTGTTTCCCCTCAGGATGCTGCCACTCCTAGGGGAGTGGCCTGCCTGAACAGGATGGCTACTGCTATATGGGGGATGACTTGGCATTGGGATCCCAGCAGTTACTCCATCAACTCTCTCCCCAAAGCTTCTGTCCCCAGTCTCTCCTCCAGTGTTTCCAGCCCACTCTGCCTCTGCCTTTGCCAGAGCCCCGGGTAAGTGAATACAAATGAAAATTTGTGTGTTTAAACAGCTCTTTGTGTCTCCAGCCAGCCATCTGTCTCTGGCAGAGAGCAACCCTGCCACTTTTTGCTGCTGGTTGTTATCTGTGTACCTTTTGGGCTCTGGTGCTCTAGGCTGCGGATCCTAGCTTAGTGTTTAGACCCCAGACTTCTCAGAGGGATTCAACCAGTTGCTTAATTATCCCTCCAGTTATGCCACCTGTGGGCACCTAGCCAGTCCTCTCAAGTCTCCGCCATACTCCTTACCAGTCAGTTAGTGCTGAAGATGATTCTTCTGTCTGTCTGAGGTTAAGCTTCTCTCTTGCTATTGTTCAGTTGTTTGTTTCAGTTGATTACTTCTGATTGGAGAAATTTAGTTGTAATTCCTGATTGGTCCTGAGAAGAGGTTAGTGTGGCTTCCATTTACTCCTCCACCATGGTGCCTCCCTAGGGCATTTTAATTCAAGCAACACATATTTAATGACCTATTTTTCATGCAATATTTTGTTAAATAAATTGAGTTACCACATCCATTACATAGAGTCAGTACAAGAAAGACTGTGGCTACTACAAAAAAAGTTTACATTTTAGAATATCAGAGAATTTTTTTTGATTACTGTAGGTACACCTTTCACTTTAAAACATGGAGATATCTGTAATCTAATATTTGAATAAATTATCATTAATTTTTGACTTACTAAGAATATTTATGAGGGAAAAATTATATCTAGCAGTTTCTATCCAACACGCTCAAATGTTCTTCTTTATGAATATTTATTTTCTGATGCCTCCATAAAATTTTACATGACTAGGATAACTATTTTGCTCCTTGAGTATTTAGAGAAAAAAAATATCCATTGCTAAAGAAAAAAAAGTAATATATCTTAAAATTAAGAAACAAATAGAAAAAAAGAGAAAATAAAAACGTAGCATTTCCCTTTTTACTTCAGTCCCCAAGATTATTTAGAAGTTTGACCATATAAAATCCAATTTAGTGTGATAATTATATAAATATTTTTAATTTTATGAAAATAATTATTTGTGGACAAGATACATTTCTTAGGATAACTTTTTCATGAATCTGTGCATGTAGAGTTATGAAATTCTTGAAGACTATCTAAACCAATCAATTAGAAATTGCAAACTGGTCATTTCTTACATCAGAAGCACTACTATAAAGTTCCACTCTTACTGATAAAAATATAGCCTATCACTCAAAGGTTTTGGGGCAGAAGAGTGGTTGGAATTTATTGATTTAGTAACATGAAGTACTTCAAGCAATCAAACAGATGTAAATTCAAACTTGCTCATGCTTGCAGTTTTTATATAAGCTCCACATTGAAACCTCAATCTTTATGTGTCCAGTTTCACTGTTTATATTGCCTATAAAAAATTTCACATTTTTAAAGAAAACATTCCATATCACTAATCCACATTCTTAAAAAAATTCCATTGTTGAAACTAAGTCCTTTGAAAAAACAACCATCAAACAAAAATTACTTGAAAAAACTAGTAAGTCCATTATAACAAAAAATATGTTTAGAAATTATTGGATTCATAATATATGTTGACTGACTAATGATTATAGAATATGGAATATAAAACAATAGAATCAAATAAGGAGGAAAATTTAGAAATTATAGATATAAAATATATTAAAGGCAGAGATTCTACAGTTAAGATAGAGTTGGTTTTCCCTCCATACAATTTGGGGCTGACATCTCTGAGACACTTCTGTGGTGCCATGAGAGTTTAGGAAAGAATTTTACAGGAAAGAAAAACTCAATTAAAGAAGAATACCATTTAGTCCACCTTGAATTTATGAGTAGGTAGTACTTGAACCTAGGTCTTATGACAATAGTGCCAGGGCTTCAGTATGCTTTTTATCACTGGGTCATTACTATTTAATAATGTTGCATATTTAATATTGTATTTAATTATTTCATCTTCAAGTGGGGTACTGGGGAAAGCAATAGAAAAGACAAGGACAGCAAACAAGTGTATCATCACTGAGAACTTGGTAATTATGATTTGTTATGATTGTAAAAAAGGAGAAAAAAGTAAAATTATCATATATAGTTTCCTTAATCATATTTGTTTATAACCCAGAAAAATACTTCCCTAGTACTTAAAACCTTAGTCGGTATACTAAATATGCAATACCAACAGCCATTTCCCTCACCATGACCAGTAACAATAAAATAAATACCTTTCTACATAAAGTATAAGGAAAATTCCTCTATATTCAGACAAAATAGTGTTAAAATGGCTGTGAATTTAGCTGAGAAAAATATAATAGTAACTTTCTATGTATCACTGCAGGTATCTTCAAGTTTCAGTAGTTTCAGTTTACAAAATTTGATATGAGACAACTAAGTAAATGAAGATAGTAAGATTCTGTAAAGAACTTCATTTAGGATGAATATTCAGATTATAAATACTGAACACATGAATGTTTATCGGCAAAATGCACATAGATAGCCTACTTCATGTCAAAAATAACAATTTATTAATAGATAACATGATATCCTAAAATTTTTGTCATGAGGAAACTGCTTGGTTCCTAATGGTCTTCACTAGGAGCATTGGGCTATGTTATTTTTTTAAGTATGTGTGAAATTTCCCATCAAAAATTTAGTTAAAATGTCAGAAATGAAATTTTCTTGCTATTTTTCTAATGGAGCATCCTAGTGATATGTATTATATGAAAATCCATTTTAATAGCTATCATAAATTTGCAAAAGATACTTAAGTTTTGTGTGTATCATAAGAAATTGAACTACAAGGATAAAAAAATTATATTAATGTACAACAAAGCTAACACTACCAGTTGAACTAATTATAAAAATATAAAGAGAGCCATTCAAATTAGTGCTAAGTGCATTTAGATTCAGTTCATAACAGTTAAATCTAATAGTTTGTTTCGTTGATTTTTGTCCTAAAATTAGATTTTAAGTCCTCCAATTTTTTTTAATAAGCCATATCTTTTTAAAAATATTTTATTTATTTATTTTTAGAAAGAGGAGAAGGGAGGGAGGAAGAGGGAGAGAAACAATAATGTGTAATTGCCTTTCATTTGCCCCATACTGGGGACCTGGCCCAAAACCCAAACATGTATCTTGACTGGGAATCAAAGCAGTGAAACTTTGGTTCACAGATTGGTGCTCAATCCACTGAGCCACACCAGGAAGGCTCATAGGCCATATCTTTAAAGGCTATTGGCAAAGGATGTAGCAAAAATTTGACTGTGATATATCCTGATTACAGTGAGAAGATATGATAATCATTTATTCATTCAAAAATATTTATTAAATGTCTACTATTGCCAAGCAATGTTTCATGCCAAAAATTATTTCCTTCTATGAACTTTATTATCTAGTGGAGAAGCAGATAATAACAAAAATAGGTAAAATAACATGTTAAATAATGATATGTGCTGGAAAGTTAAAAACAAACATAATGCTAGTGACACTGGAAATGCCTGAGCAAGGATAGCCTGGGAAAACCCCTCAGAGAAGGGGAATTTTGAGTAGACATGGGAAGTGAACAACTTATTCATACAGATATTATCAGGAGAAATATCCTGCAGCTAAGGTAAGGATCTGCAGTGATAATTTCAAGAATCAGCGCAGAAATCTATGGGAGTAGACAAAAAAAAAGAACAAAGAAATAAATAGATGTTAGAACATTACTGTGAAACGAGTATGTCTACAGTCCCAAACAGTACAGTAGGTATTTGGGGTCTTACTATGAATAAGATCAGAGTTACTGAAGGGTATTTAGCAGAGGAATAAATTATTTGACTTCAATATTAGTAAGAACCCTCTGCCTGCTCTGTTAAGAAAACACTATAAGAAACAAGTCCAGAAGCAGGCTTATTCAAGGACATGGTAAAATTCTTTTCTGTTTCTTACACCAGAAGAAAATTGGCTTTTGTGATTTGGTAATATATCCTTAAAAATTCTACATTACAAATTCTTGTATATCATATATAACAATGTGTTCATTTTAGACATTCAAAAATATTTAAAATATTATATAAAAATTACCCATGCACCTAGCACTTAGTTTAAATAATAAAAAATAGCCAAAATATTGTAGTTAAAATTGCCAGTAAAGATTTCCCTGCCTTATCATAATTCTTTTTTCCTCACCCCAGAGATCATCACTATAATAAATGTAATGTTAATGATTCTATGATTCCTGCATACCTCACCATTTTAAGACATATCTAAGAAGTTTATTATTTTCATTTTTCTTTTTTTTTTACTTAAAATTTTTTTATTGTTGTTCAAGTACAATTGTCTCCACTTTCAACCCACCTCCCACCCTCAAACTCATCCCCTTTGGCGTTCTCTATGTGTCCTTCATACATGTTCCTTCATGGTTTTTCCCTATTATCCCTCTCCCCCCTCCTCTCTGTTTACTGTAGATTGTTCTTTATTTCAATGTTTCTGGATGCATTTTGCTTATTTGTTTGTTTGTTGATTAGGTTCTACTTATAGGTGAGATCATGTGGTATTTCTCTTTCACTGCCTGGCTTGTTTCACTTAGTATAATGCATTCCAGTTCTATCCATACTGTCACGTAGGGTAGGAGCCCCTTCTTTCTTTCCACTGAGTAATATATCATTGTGTAACTGTATCACAGTTTTTTGATCCACTTGTGTTCTGACGGGCACTTAGATTGCTTCCAGCACTTGGTTATAGTAAATTGTGCTGCTTTGAACATTGGGGTTCATAGATTCTTTTAAATTGGTGTATCAGGATTCTTAGGGTATAAACCCACAGTGGTATTGCTGGGTCAAAAGGCAATTTTATTTTTAGTTGTCTGAGGGAAGTCCATACTGTTTTCCACAGTGGCTGCACCAATCTGCATTCCTATGAACAGTGCACTAGGGTTTCCTTTTCTCCACAACCTCTCCAACACTTGTTGATTTGTTTATGATGGTCATTCTGACTCATATGAAGTGGTATCTCATTGTGGTTTTAATTTGCATCTCTCTGATGGTAGACATATGACAAATTTGCATCTTTTCATATGTCTCTGGGCCCTCTGTATGACCTCCTTGGAGAAGTGTCTGTTCAAGTCCTTTGTTCATTTTTTAATTGGGTTATTTGTCTTCCCTGAGTGGAGTCATGTGAGTTCTTTATAGATTTGGGAGATCAATCCCTTGTTTGAGATATCCTGTGCAAATTTGTTTTCCCGTACCGTTGGTTCTCTTTTCATTTTAATGTTGTTTCCTTTAGCTATGCAAAAGCTTTTAATTTTGATGGGATCCCATTTGTTTATTCTTTCCTTTATGTCTTTTGCTGTAGGGGATGTATGGTGAAAATATTGCATGGAATATCTGTGGTTTTCCTGCCTATGTTCTCCTCTAGGATTTTTATGGTATCATGACTTATATTTAAGTCTTTTATGCCCCTTGAGTTTATTTTTGTGTATGGTGTAAGTTGGTGGTTGAGTTTCATTTTTTATAGATTCAATGCAATCCCTTATTAAAATACTAATAACATATTCCACAGATATACAACAAACATTTCAAAAAATTATATGGAACCATAAATGACCCTGAATAGCTGCAGCAATTTTGAGAAAGAAGAACAAAGTTGGAGGGATCATGATACCTGATATCAATCTATTTTACAAGGCCACTAAATAAACCAGTATAGTACTGGCACAAGAACAGACACACACACCAATGGAACAGAATAGAGAGCTCAGAAATAAACCCAAGTCTCTATGGTCAATTAATATTTGACAAAGTGGACACAAGCCCACTTTGGAGTAAAATGGAGTAAAAATAGCCTTATCAACCAATGGTGTTGGGATATCTGGAGAACTACACACAAAAAATTGAAACTTGACCACCAACTTATTATTTTTTCCTTTCATCAGTTAATGTTATGTCAGGAAAACAGAAATACTCTAAGTACTTCAAACAGTGGGGTGGAAATGCAGTAAATTATGTACAAAAATTTAGACAGAGAAAGTAAAAACAAACAAAGACCCAGAGCCCATGAGAGCTTTAATGCTTTAATACTCTAGTTGCATTAAACAAGAAGTTGCTGCCATTCTATTGTTAGAATGACTGATGTGTAAGGCCAGGAGCCTGTATTTCTGCCTGTGCCTTAGGGGGGACCCAGGATTTTGCAGTCTCCTGATGCTGATGTTTCCCTCTTATAAATGTAGGCTAAGGACAGATGCTGTTGTGATAGCACCGAATTTTGGCTACTGCCATTCAAGGAAGAAACACCACAATGAGAAAATGGACAGTAACTGGCAATAAAATCTAAGAAATATAGTTTTCAGATTTCTAGTTCTCTTTCATAATGAGAAAAAGCACAGACGTTTGGAATATAGTAGGGAGAAAAATTCCACAAATAGCCAGCACACTTCAATATAATCTTCTCAATCATTAAAGATTTCTTTTTCCCTATACATGATTCTTCTCAATTACCTGGAATTAACACCTGTCTTTGGTTTAGATATTCAGTTTTAGTTTTTCTGAACATAGTACTAATAGTTGTTTTTGATACTGGTATTGGCTCACTAATGCCAACTTTATCATATTTTATGCTTTCTCATATGTGACGCTTTATTTCAGGACTCTGTTTTCATTACATAAGTAAATATGTTCAATTGTCTCTGTGCCAGGAACTATAATGTATAAGCCTTAATGGTAGAAAAATTTCCATGCATTTTCTTTAATATACTCTTAAATTTCTTGGCAAATTCCTCTTTCAAATATGATTTAAGATTTTCGTGTTTTCTAATAAATTCTGAAGAAATTATTGATATCACATTAAAGTAATAGGTAATTTGGGGAAAATTATATTTTTATGTTAGTGAGACTTACCTATGAATGTAATATAATATCTTTACTATTAATGAAGTTTTATGGATTTCCTTATACAAAAAGTTTTATCACTTTCTATATTTATTCCTGATCATTTGTGTTGTTGTTGCTAGTATATTATCTTTGTTTCCATTAATTTTTAAGCATTTGTGTTAACATAAGAAATACAATTGACATTTTAAATATTTATCTTATGTTTAGCTATTCATTTACAAGTAATTTGCAGATACTTTGGGTTTAAGCAATAATAATGTATATCTTTTTCATGTTCTGACTTCACACAAATAATTCTAAATTTTTCCAACTTAGTATAAATTTATATAAGCAAGACAAGCTTACATGTTCTATGTTTCAACAAATGAATCTACTGTGTGTCAGATACTCTTCTAGACTCTTGAAACTTATCAGTAAACAAAGTCAACAAAGCAGCTCTCTAATTTAACTCTGCTAAGTTAAAAATATTTTGTATTATTTTCCGTTTTCTTTCTCAAGCTGTTTTCAAAAATAGGTATTATTTTTTCCATATAATACTTTTTTATTGTTGTTAAAGTACAGTTGTCTCCATTTCCCCCCCACCACTGAATTTTATCAAATATATGTAATATCATGTTAAGAACTGAAAAATTTTCCCTCACCAATGTGGATCAGTTGGTTGGGCATCATCAATGGCAGAAATGTTCTCTGGTTGGATTCCCAGTCAGGGCATAGTCCTGGTTTGTGGGATCCATCCTGGTCCATTAAAGACAGCTAATGAATGTTTTTTCTTACATCAACGTTTTTTCCCCTCCCTTTCCCTAGCTCTAAAAATAAAATAAAATCTTTAAAAATTTTGAAAAAATTATCTTAACTTCCTCTGAAACTTAAAGTCAATGAAGAGCAATATCTTCCTCAATGAAAATTATTGAACAAACATGCAGTACTTGGAAAAACATGGCCAAAAAAAGATTATGCATCATATGCAAATAAATATGTGCATATCTAGAAAGGTCTTATTTTGGAGAATTTCCTTAAAGAAGTACTAGCTACCTAAAAATTTATAATAAGATCATTCTTATGATTTTTGAGTTGAAATGTGTATCTCCTAGCTTTGGAAACCCAGGGAAAAGAATTAAATATTTGTTCTAGGTGTCTACTTTTCACTGACACTTCATTAGGGCAAGTATAAATCCTTCTAAAAGGACAGTATTTATAAATTAGGACTTCAGTATTTTCATGCAAAGAAATGAGTTGCCATATGTGAGGTGTAGCAACAATAAAACCCAGCTAATTCAGATAGCTGAGTAATCCATATTGCAATAATCAGATAAAATGAAAAACAACTATCTGTGAAATGTTTAATGAAACATTGTTGGTATTTTCCTAGTCCCTCTTCTCTATCCTTTCTCAGTCCCCAAAGGAAAGAAAGGCAGTAAGGATTTAAAAAAGTAAAACAGAAATCTCATCAAAGATAGGAAAAAAAGTTTAAAAATGAAAAAAATAAAATCATTTTAAATTTAAAATTCAACAAATGTAGTAAACAGTAGGTTGTACAATCATAAAGACATAAGTAGCAACAAGGAAATTGCACAGAACAAAGCAAAATAAATGGCAAAAAATAAAGATGAAAGAGTGATCAAAAGATACTAGATATGAAATATGAGACTTCTGAGGAGTCTGGGTAGGACCATATCTCTACAGCAGAGAGTTGCATTTCTTTCTACCACACCCCTAGGAACTATCAACTTGGGATAATGTTATTTAAATTTCAACTCCAGCATTGCCTGTATTATGGCTGCAATATAAATGATACAAATACAAATCCTAAACCTACGTGAGAAAAATTTAATCACTAGAAATTTTCTGTGAAGAGATCTTTCCCCTTCTGATATCCTCAGTTGATAAAAATTTCCATTTTAATGGAAAATCTATTTTCTTCTACTGCTTCTTTCTACTAAGGCTATAGTTCCACAAGTGTTCCAGACTTTGGTGGGGATTCAGTTGCATTTCTTGCTTGCTATACTAATATTAACATTGGAGCTTGAGGTTAGCACAAGTGGCATATACAATATAAGCTGGTAGGCTGTAGTGCCATGGCTTACAATATAAGCCATGACACCATTAAAATTCTAGAGGAGAACATAGGCAAGAAAATCTCAGATATTTCACACAGCAATATTGTCACTGTTATGTCCCCTAGAGCAAGGGACATAAAGGAAAGAATAAACAAATGGGATCTCATCAAAATAAAAAGTTTCTGCACAGCTAAAGAAAACAGTTTTAAAATAAAAAGAGAACCAACTGTATGGGAAAACATATTTGCCAATGATACCTGTGACAAAGGTTTAATTTTCAAAATATATAAGGAACTTATATGACTCCACTCTAAGAAGACAAGCAACCCAATTAAAAAGTGGGCAAAGGACGTGAACAGACACTTCTCCAAGGAGGACATACAGAGGATCCAGAGAGACATGAAAAGATGCTCAGTATCACTAACTATTAGAGACATGCAAATTAAAACCACAATGAGATGCCACTTCATTCCAGTCAGAATGACCATCATAAACAAAGCAACAAACAACAAGTGTTGGAGAGGTTGTGGAGAATAGGGAACCCTAGTGTACTGTTGGTGGGATTGCAGACTCATACAACCACTATGAAAAACAGTTTGGAATTTTCTCAGAAAACTAAAAATGGATCTGCCTTTTGACCCTGCAATTCCACTGCCAAGATAATATCCTAAGAACCCTGAAGCACCAATCCAAAAGAACCTATGCACCCCAATGTTCATAGCAGCAGAATTTACAATTTCCAAGTGTTGAAAGCAACCTAGGTACCCATCAGTAAATGAATGGATGAGAAAACTATGGTACATTTACAGAATGGAATTCTGTGCAGCAGAAAGAAAGAAGGAGCTCCTATCCTTTGCAACAGCATGGATGCAACTGGAAAGCATTATACTAAGCGAAATAAGCCAGGCAGTGAAGGACAAATACCATATGATCTGACCTTTAACAGGAACCTGAACAACAAAACAAACAAACAATCAAAATTTAACCATAGTCACTAAAATAGAGAACAGGCTGACAGCGACTAGAGGGGTGAGGGGTGGAAATTTCAAGGGAAAAGGGGAAGGGTTTATAGAAAAAGTAGAAAGGACACAGGGACAAAAACTAGGGTAGGGGGTGGCAATGGGAAGCAGGTGAGGAGGGCTGAGGAGGCTGACTGGGATGGGAGTAAAAGACAGAAAACTGTACTTGAACAATGATTAAATAAAAATATAATTTTATTAAATATAATTTTCAAAAAAATTATAATTTTTAATTGATGTCATTATGCAAAACTTACTGTTTCTAATTTACTGATAATTAAATAGTATTTTAGTATATATTCTGTATGATTTGCAAGTAGAAATAGCTTTTACATAATTTTGTACTCGGTTGTATTCTGGTAATATTAAAAAAAATTTATAAAAATGTCTTTAAGCAATTGCCCACACATTCATCCAGTGTTCCAGTGTACCAAATTCCTCTGTGTGTTAGTAGTAAAATGTTGAATAAAATCAATTTGAAATTCAGAACAACCTAATTGTTTTAAAAGCATTAATTCTTTAAAATAATTATATAATAAATATGTATTATTATATAATAAAATAATTTTTTTTAATTAGCTCAACACTTGGATGAAAATCTGAATGGTGTATTGGATAAAAGCTGAATGTAATAGAGTACAAGGTTGGAGGGTTCATCCTAGTAGCTGATAAGTTCCCTTGTTTTAGCTTTTCTCAAATGGACAAATCTAAGAAGCTCAATAATTTATTATATTTTCAAGTTGTGTATAAGGTGGACATAATTGGACCATAATGTTTAGAGACATAATAACAATGAGAAATATCATTTGTAAAAGATTTATATGTCTGGGAATTATGATTAAATGTTATACAATACACGCTTTAAATCTTCAAGTGCTCGCAAACCTCAAATAAGGAGACTGAGTTTCAGAGAAATAATATGACACACTCATTATCCCACTTCTACCAAGTTCTAGCTGCTTGATGTTTAAAGTGTATGCTCTTAATCTTGATGTTGTCTCCCAGACATAGGTCTACCAAAAAAAGGATATGCATTTCTGAAGAGAAAATACTGTGCCTAGAGCTCAGTTCTGCCACCTACCAGAGCAAATTATTTAATTTTTCTATGTTTTGGCCTTATTATTTGTAAAAGAGAAAATATATCTCCTTGGTAAGGATGTTAAAGAAGGATGGCCAACCTATGGCCCAGGGGCCACATGTGATGCAGAGTAACTATGAAGGCAGCCAAATAGAAAATTGTAAATTTACTTAAAACCTTTTTTTGCTCATCAGTTCTTGTTAGTGTTTGTGTATTTAATGTGTGGTCCAAGACAACTCTTCCTCTTCCATCATGGCCCAGAGATGCCAAAAGCTTGGACACCCCTGCATAGTTTTAGCAATGTATAACACATGTCTGTCACATAATTCTTCACTTTCTTTAATGAAAATGTCTCAATCATTCTCATTCCTGTATTCCTTGTTGTTTTCTTCAAATATCCACACTCTTCTACTTGTTTGCCTTCTTTCCACAACTCTATTCATACTGCATGAACACAGTCATTCTACAAGGGGAGATATCAAACTACTTCAGCATGAAGGCTGAAGTATATTACAATATTTATTTTCCCTTTTTGTTATTCATTATCCAAATTATTACTGTATTTACACTATATTCAATAGTGTAGAATGTCATAGAATTTGATGGGATAAGAAACCTTGCTAGAGATGTTCAAATAAAGAAAACCTCTGTAACCTGAGTAGATCATGAAGATGAGGCATTTGTAAAGAGATTCCTTTAAGCTTAATCAAAATTTACTATAATGAAGTCAGAGAATGCTGTTTCATTATTTAACATCTGTTAATATCAATTCTCTTGTTTTATAAAAATATTATTTCTGATGAACCAAAAGTTTTTTTAGAGAACATGTTGCAATTACATTGATCCTTTGTTCTCATGGTGATGAATAATAAACAAATGGTTAAAACATAGGTACACAGTTTAGTGATTTAAATATTTAAAATAAAATTTATATCATAAATGTTAAGTTTTCTCTAATATTCTACTTTTATGTGTGTCAATTAAACATTTTTAAGATTTTTTCTTTTGTTATCTGAAATTATTTACTCTGAACCAATTAGACTTCCAGAATAATCTCAATTAAGTAAAGCTGATTTCAGGAAGAGTTTTATAAATATTTAAGAACCAAACCTTTTCATTCTAAAGCCTGGAAAGTGACTCTACACTAACACTGTCTGACAGTGACCTAATTAGAGTAATTTGCATAGTAATGAGACTGAAGGAGATAAGCAATAGTATGCTTGTAATAAATAATTAATTTGTATTTCAAAATAAGCTATGGCTACTAAACAGCACCTCAAATGACAGACACAAGGAATTAAAAAAGTTGTTCAAATTACTTCTTAACAATAAACTCCCATTCCAGCTTTTCAATTTTGCTTAAACTTCAAACCAATGAATGTATTCCATGAATTTATATTGACAAATTGACTCCTCATTAAGCGCTTAATTATTAAATTCATCTTCAAAATAATATCTCTTTGCCATGAAATTCAGAATGATTTGTGTATCATTAATTAAAATATTTTCTTTTTATGTAGCAATGTGCATCTGAATAGTACAATGCATTTTTCAATAATCTTACATCATTCCACAGGATCATGATTCCCATGTTTCAGTTGTTTAAATTGGAGCACTTAGAAGTAATAAGGTTTGGGCACAAAAAATGAGTTAAAATGAGCTAGGCTGCTAGGGCAACTGTCTACAATCTGCATCTTGCCCCCTAACGTGAAATAAAGACAGAACCTTAAATAAACTGACCAAGACAACTAATAAACTTGTTCAACATGTTCAATATACTGTCTCTTATTGATCATTGAAAGTGTAAAAATATCTAGAATGATTCACCAATCACTGCAACTGGAAGTGGATGAGTGAGTTGGGGTGATTTTATAGAATGTCTTCCTTCTCTCATCCATTAACACATTAATCTCTCTTTTATATAAGTTTCAAGTTTTAACTATGGTTTATTTTCATAAACATAATTCACTCTACAGTGCAGCTGTTCTGTTATCAATTATTCTATGCTTGGAAGGCCTAAAAAAAAAGCACTGATGACATAATTGTGGGTGAATTATGAAAATAATTCAGACCTTTTTTCAAGAAAAAGTTCAACTTTTAACATGAAAAAAGATTCTTCATTGACCCAAGAGGGCATATTCAATACAGACACTCAGTCATGTTATTTATGTAGCCTCTGACAAGAAGATTAAGAATAACCATTGTTGGAATTTCAGGTAGTAGAGAAAAACTAACAGGTCAGCAAAATGTGGTAGGGGTGGAAGAAAGTGTTACACATGTTATAAACACTTGGTTTGTTGTCAGTCACATAACCCTGAAAATTCAGAATAACCTTAAAGGCTCCAAATCCTTTCTCTTTTATAATATAAAAAAAATTTCACTGGAGTTGGCAGTTGTTTATATGTCATTCTATAAACCAGTGGAAACATAGACCCTAAAGCTAGAAGAAACCACAGGAGACTTTTTGTGATGCTATATTCTTGTTTTAACCTAAAAAAAATTAGATATTTTATCTTATTTTTCATTTTTATGTGGGATAACCACTGAAGACTAAAAAAAATAGTAAGTGGCAATCTTAGGGTTACAGATAATAAGCAGTGTATTTCAAAATAATCTAAACTTAAACATAATAGGATGCTAAATTTGATACCTGTGTTTTCTTTCTTGTAGATTCACTTTATAAATGGCAGAATGAGTCACTTCTATGAATTATATTTTTTAGGTTTAATATATGGGTCATGGTCTGTTTACTTCTCCATATCTTGCAAAGAAGCTCTTCTGGAGTCCATATTTTTCCTGACTATGGTTCTGAAGTTCAAAAATAAAACTCTCTCTGAGCTGATATATCTAATCTTTTATTGCAAAATCTTGTTTGAATCCTGGCATTAGCAGATCATAAAAGCTTTGCCCATAAGACTGAATTTAAAACAAATAAACTGAAACAAAATCATTTTACCAATTTGGCAAAAGCTTGTTTACTAATATTTCAACACCTGCAAATATAATCATCATGCTAAAATACCCCATGTATTCCCAAACCCAAAAATAATCTAAGTTTCTGGCACAAAGAGAGCTGAACCTGTACTATGAAGTGATCTATCACTTCCCCAAACTGACATCAGTATTTCCAATGTGCCTATGTTCAGGTTTTGGAATCCAAAATTATATCATACCTGGTATATAATTTATACACCCTGTTTCATTGACACACTGACAAATACACACGTGCATACACACTTAGCTAGTTTTGGTAAGCATTTACTACTTCAAAGAATAGAATTGTCCAGTTGTAAGTGAAAAGTAGTGCTGTATGGTCTATCATCTGAGGAAATATTGTCTTAGCCATTAAATCTTTTTTGGATGCTGAAGATTGTGAGTTTCTTATTTTGGACACTGCAAAGTCCTGCTCTAAAAGTCACCTTGATGCATGTGATAGCAACTAGCAACACATCACTGAAATGACATTCTCAAAAAAAAGTCATACTTTCTCCACACTTCAGATAAAAATAGCAGAGGCCTCCAGCAATGTTCTACATTTTATGGTCTCATGGACAAGCACAAGAAATTTCATTTAAAAACAACAGAACCCATTGAGTGTTTATTTAATTGTATAGAATGTTAGTGTTTTCCTGTTACCCATTCAGTTCAAATTAGATCTGCATAATGCACTTATAAATGTATTTTTCTGTGGCATTCATAAAGTTGAACAGCTATAGTCCATACTGAAGCAATTACTGATGGCCTAGCATGTCCCTGACCCTTGGAAACTTTTTGTAACCTGAGGAATTAAACAAAAATGACTCTATAAAAAAAGAAAAAAAGAAAAAAAACAAGATATAATGATGGAAGTTCTTTGTTGTTCCTGAATCGTAAAAAGCAGGATAGATCTTACAGTGATAGCTTCAAATATCTAACCAAATTCAACTGTTCATCTCAAGTGCCACCTTTGTTTTCCAGGCTCCTCTTGAAGGTCATAACATAATAACAAGCATGTTCTGCTTCCTACCACCATCATAGTTTTTTATATGTTTTGGTTATTTCCTTGCTCCATTTATTGTAATATTTCCTTTCTTATTCATCAAACTTTCTCAACTCTAAGTTGTCAAAAGAGAGTTCTTGTTTTCTTGTTATGTTTTTATTCACCACTTGATTGACAGAAACTAGCCCATTAGGCCCTCAACAAGTCTTTTAAACTTAGCTACAGCTCACTCGCATCTGTAAAAAGAGAGAGAGAGGGAGGGAGGGAGGGAGGGAGGAAGGGAGGAAGGGAGGGAGGGGAAGGAAGAAAGGAAGAAAGAAAGAAGAAAGGGAGAAAGAGATGTGATAAGAAAAGCAAAAGGTCAAGTGGTATGTGAAGGTTATTTTTTCTCTTCCAAAGCAGTCCTTGCAAATCCGTTAATAAAGTGTTATCAAGTCCAGCATTTGACTGGACATGATACAGTTTGTTTATTTTATTTACAATGTTAGTAATAGTTATGTTGGCAAACTTTCTTTCCTCAAATTACCCAAGTTTAGAGAAAGTTTTCAACACTCCAGAGATAATAACCATCACAAATATACTTTCTAAGTTTGCTTAGTCATTTGACCTCCCTAGTCCTGTGAGCATCCAATCTGAGCTAACAGATCTAGAGAAGCCATACTGAGGGCATACCCAGATCAGAATGCTTCTTAAGACACATAGTAAGAAAAAAAAGAAGAAAAAAAGGAGCTAAGAGGTTAGCTGCAGGGCAGAAATGCAGACAAAACTGTCTTCTGGAATTATTTCCCTCACATTGGGCTTTGTGAGTTTCAGTTAAGTAAGTAAATTTAGATTATCCATTTAGGTAAATAAACTTGAGAGAAACATTGTAGAGCATATACCCTGCAATGGATTATTGACTATTGGTGGATTCCATCAAACTTATAGCCAATTTTCATCATCAAAACCTCAAAGATAATTAATTTCAATGCTGTGAATATGGAAGAAAACACACCATAAAAGGGAAAAGACATGTTCAGACACACAGCCTAATGTAGGACCTTTGGTGTCAGGATATATCACATCAGAATAGTCAGGAAATGAATCAAAAGGGACGATGACTTTTCTTGCAGCTAACTGACAAGGCGTCTAGCCTTGACAGATAGTTTGGAGGTTGTTTGCACCTGCCCCTTAAACATGGATGCATTCCAATAAACTTTATTTTTGTGTTGTTTCCTTTAATGAGAAACATTTTTGTTTCATTTCACCTGAATGAATACAGATAAAAGAAATTGAGTACATGTAGACATAAAGGGAAAAAACAAATATGAAAAGATGATTATGAAAAGAAACCTATTAACTCTAGTTCCTCGAATTACTATATTATATCAGAAGTTTCTTAATTTCTCTAAGCTGTTTTCTTATGAGAAATAAAATGGATATTATATTGAGTAGTGACCTTGTGAGACTTTTGTGATAAATAAACCAGAATGTAGGTAAGTTGCTTTGAATAATGTCAGAGCAATACATGCTTTAAACATGTTAGTTTTTCTTAACAGAGGCCTCAGATGTAGGTCCAGTCACTACTTTATGTAGGTCAGTTCGTTCCACACTCATTTGTCTCCACAAGATCCATTCTATACTGGGTTCTTACTTAGCTATCTTTGGGAATCATTCTCTCTCACACACACACATAGTACACAATGAGGTCAATGGTAATCATAATCACACACATTCATATAGCTAATACACAATGAGAACAATAATTTGGATTAATAATTTTCATCATTCACATTCAGTTTTGTAAAAAAATTAAAAAGTATAAGAAACCTCTTATAGTGATCATTTTTACATTTTAAATGTTTTTTTCAGATGTGATCTTAATGAGTACTACTTGGAGAAGAAGTTACTTTGCACACAGATAATGACATTGGCTTTTGATATAAAAAAGCAATGTTGTATTCTTTCTGTACTTTTTATTGTCATAGTGCTTGAAATTTATGAGCATTCCTCTCATTTGCTTATCATCCAAGTTTCCTAAAATTTCATCCTACACTGTTGAGTGTTGAGGGAACTTTTACTTTCCACATTTGAGAAAGGATTAAAACTAAGTCAGCAATTAAATTGTGCAAAATTTCCTTGGCTGAAATTTGTATCTGATATTTTATTTAAAACTGAAAAAGAAGAAAGAGGCAATATAGAGGAAAATATCATACAAATATGTATTCATTTATGTATAATATTGTTATTGATTATTATAAACACAGATAATATACATACGGATATAATAGGATTATACTAATATTAATGCACTAATATTAAAATGTTATATTTACCCAAATAGTACCATGATTTTACATTCTCTTGTTGTTCATACCCTACATTACCCTCCCCTTCAGTATGTAAGGACCTTGTGACTTTTTTTTAGCTAGTAGAATATGGCAAATATGAAAGCTTAAGTAATTAACTAAGGTAAGGTTAATATTTCCATTGCATTTTTGCAATTAGCTATGCCCAGTTTTGTGGGAAGACTTTGAGTTTCACTGGGATTAGGCACATGAGTTAGGTCAGGGCTCTCTGTGGGAGGACCTACTGTTTTTCAGCCAGGAGTGTTGAAAAAGCAATAGCAAAGAACCTGGCCCCTAGTGTGGAAGAGACACATGCAGTTTTAGAATGTATGTGCTGGAAAGAAAGGGTTCAGTGTTCTATACCACGGAAAGCAGGGAGCTAGTTCAGAGAATGCTGCTAAAGGAAATAAAATAAGGGATTGTTTTCAGCTCAGTCTTATATCACTAGAAATGGCCTCTATTCCTCAGAATCTATCACTCTAGATCTGGTTTGGCAAAGTGACCATCTGCTTCAGATAACTCACATCTTTCATTGCATATTGAGCAATTCCAATTGAAACAACATCTCAGACCATGATGTTACTGAACAGGTAATGTAAACTGAAAACATAATTTAAGAGTTAGTTGTGCCCTTTGGAATGACTCAAGGATACCTGGAATCTAGTTGGTATTCAGAGTACCACTATTCCCAAACTTCTAATTTATTGTTATTATAAAAAAAGTGCTTGGTATTACATTGTTTCTGAAGTTCTTAATACTATAAACCAAATATCAGAAAACATAACAAAAACATCACATTTTTTATTCAGAAACTGAGATTTAAATACCCTAAAAAACACTAAATACAGAAAAAAAGATTGCCTTTGATGTTCTAAAATAATTCAAATACCCTTTTTCAATAACCCACGTTAGAGGTTTATAAAACTCAAATAGGCCCTGGCTGATGTAGCTCAGTGGATTGAGTGTGGGCTGCGAACCAAAGCATTGTAGGTTCGATTCCCAGTCAGGGCACATGCCTGGGTTGCAGGCCATGGCCCCCAGCAACCGTACATTGATGTTTCTCTCTCTCTCTCTTTCTCCCTCCCTTCCCTCTCTAAAAATAAATAAATAAAATCTTTAAAAAAAAAAGAAAGAAAACTCAAAGAGAAAAAAACTGAATATTTTGGTTAGTTTGACTTTGGTAGTTTTGAAAGACTGGGTATATGCCAATAATTAATAATAATAATAATAATAGTAATACAAAAGATCTTAAATCATGAGATGTTATATAACAATAAATACAAATATTACTGAGGATTGTGTGTGATCATTACTAGATTTTTTTTACTTGTGATAATAGCATTTAATATTTTTCTAATGATTATAATAATAATTAATCATATGTGATTCAATGAATATCTACCAATCAATTAAAAAGATATTCATTGAATACAAGTTTTTATTCAAAACAATCTAGAATACATTTTTAAAAGTAATGCATGAAACATAAACTATACTTAAAAATAAAATTTTTAAGTATAATCCTACTTAAGTAAAAATCTTAAAAAACAAAACCTGGTTTTTTGAGATTGGTAGGAAAACTGAAAACAGAGCTGAAAATAGGTAAGAATCACCATGGACATTTGCAGAGACAAAAGGTTGGATAAAATTTAAGTTTTCAGATAAATATAGGGAGTTCAGCCCAGAACAATAGAAGTATATTTTGAAAGGATACTGGGAAATTTTGGAAAATAAAATGATAGTAGATTCTGGACAATGTTATAATGTAGGTAAGAAAATCTTTCAGCTGATGAGGAAAAAATAATAAAGTTTGAATTTATTTCAATTGAAAGCCATTAGTTATACACGAAGGAGTGCCATCAGTTTATGTCACTGAGTATGGCCTCTGTTCCTCAGAATCCTACCCTCCAGATCTGTTCTGGCAAAGTGACTCTGCTTTAGACAGGTGCATGCTGAGTACCTTGTATTGATGAAACAAATGTAAACTAATTGTATCTCACAAGCCATATTATTGAAGGCCTTAGTTCACTAATTTTCAAAACCACATCAACAAAATAGACCAACACTTTAAACAAATCTTATGTGAAGAACCAAATGGAGCCCTGGCTGGTGTATTTCAGTGGATTGAGCGCGGGCTGTGAACCAGGCATCGCAGGTTTGATTCCCAGTCAGGGCACATGCCTAGGTTGCAGGCCATGTTCCCCAGCAACCGCACATTGATGTTTCTCTCTCTCTCCCTCTCCCTTCTCTCTCTAAAAATAAATAAATAAAATCTTAAAAAAAAAAGAAGAACCAAATGGAACTCTAATTATAGTTGACTAGAGTGCTCTCACCCTCCTCAGCAACTCCTCCTGGTAAGGATCCCAGAACCAATGTGTTGGCCACTGCAACCCTCCAGAATAATGGACTATTTGAAAAGTATGACAAAAACTGGCAAATTATTTGTGGAATCTGTGCACCTACTATAAAGCCCTAATGGAATTACCCTTGTATATTTATTATGATTTCAACTTACATACATAGTGTATTGTGAACATATTACTGTTTGACAATGCAATTTTGAGGTGCTTTGAAACATAACTAAAATGAATTTTTAGTTTTGGTAATTACTACCAAATAATGAATGTCATATATATCTTTACTTCATAGTCGAGAGGTTGAATGCCCATATGTCATCCTGTTAGTGATCTCAGGATCATGCTCAATCCCATTCCAGAGGAACACAACTTCTCATAAAGATGAAGGAAAGGATAAAGTGGAGAGTCAAGGGATTCTGTATTGTTAAATTTTGGCACACAGATTTGGCCCTGCTCTATCAAAAGGTTGACCACAAAAGTCAACAATCTGGGGCTCACTCCTGTTTGTTAATTTCTTTTTCTTGCATTTTTAAGTAGTTGAAATATCTAGAGAAGAGTACTTCTGTCATTTTAAAATCATATAAAATTCAAATCCCATTATCTATATATTAAACTTTATTGGTATATAGCCACACATATTTGTTTGTATTTTGTCTGTGGCTGCTTTATGACCATGAGACTGTTGACCAATTTGAAGGAGGCCTTATGGATCTCAAAGTCAAAAATATTTACTATTTGAAACTTTGCAGAATATGTTTGTGCACTCATGAAAAATATCAAATTAGTGTCATCAAAATCCCTTGCTTCAGGATTATCTTTATGCCCTATCTTTTAAGGCATCTTTCCTTATGAAATCTTCATTTCTTATAAGGACTTAAAAGAAAAATCATGCTACCATGGTTGTACATATTTTCTACATAGTGTTCTACTCCAACTTCTAATCTAGCTACGAACTTTATAGTTATTTACAAAATTTAAAAAAAAACATTATGTATCGCCTGTATGCTCCATGTTTTAAGTAAAACAGATGCTTTATATTAACTATAGATTTACATTATCTTAAAAAACAGCTAAGAAACATCTTGTCTTATATATAGACATAATAGCTAACTTATTTTAATTTGCTTGAATAAATAAAGAATATTAAAAAACTACACATTGCTCAATTTTTTAATATTAAAAATTGAGTAAATGTTAATATTTATAAAAGAAGCACCATTTGATAACTAATATGAATGAGATACAGGTATTATAAACTTAATTATAGAAATATAGGCCAAATTTAATGCTAATTAACTCTACTAAAATAAAGATTTACAAATTATATGCACCCACTCTCAAAAAAAGAAAATTACTAAATTAACCTTTGCCCATAACAATTTTCCTTGTTTATATACTATCCCTATCCCCTGCCCCCAGAAAATTTAGCTCAATCAAAATAAGATAATTACCTAATTATTACACATGTGATTATACAAACATATCATATTTGCTTAAAAACAGAAATTTTATTGAATTTTATGAAATCATATGAATCAACATAACTCTTTTTTACCTTGAATAAGGCCACCTATTATTATACATAAATGGATAAAAATATTAAGCTACATTTACAAACACAATCACCTTATAATAAACAGATAAATGTAAAGGCTAAAATAATATGGCAAACTATTATATGCATGTATTAATATTGCCTTTTAATGGAAATGTTCTATAGGAACATTTATGATATTTGTAGAAACAATTAGACTAAAGTTAGTTTGAAATATATATGTATACTAAAATATTAATTTTAAAAGTTAATTCCTGATGATTTTCCCTTATTTTAAGTCTTGTGTTGAAATACAATAACGTAAACAAGGGTAATGTCATCTGATAGTGGATAGAATATTTTATAATTGCTAATATAAATTTTTATTTGTATATAATAACCTCATAATGCAAAGAAAAGGTGGACGGGTAGAATATTTCTATCCAATAAATATTTAGTCCTTATGTTATTCATATAGCTGGGAAATAAATGAAATTGACTTGGAATCTCTTTTCCTCCTGATATTTTTTGAGTAAAGTTTGTTCATTTTAACCTGAAATGATTTATCTTTTATCAGAAGCAAATGTCTAAGCAATATATATTTTATTCTTTCATATGATTAACTACATTGTTTTCCATCCTATGTAATTTGTACTAATGAGTACTCAGTAAAAGCTAATTTACTTTCTTGAATAAAGGAATGGGCATCTAAAGCAGTCCATTAAATCAATGACTTTAAAAATAGAATTTATGCTGATAACATAATAATGCCTCCTCACTTAAGGATAATGACAAAGAAAATATAATTTTCCTGTGCATTGAATTTGTTTTACAAGAAAATTCAGAAGGAAACTTTTACTTTAAATTACTTAGAAAAGAGCTGTATCTTTTCTGGCTAGATATTGTAAAATGTGTGTTTCAATCTTTTCTTTTTTTATACTTCTAGTAATATAAAATTTTTGGAGGAAACTGTCTCTAAAAGAAAGCTTTAACATATTTTAACTTGTTTGGATTTTAAGAAGCAATATTCTGTTTAGCCATTTTGTTACCATCTCACTGGTGGACTGCTTCATTGGGTTTTTCATTGGGAATGAAATAATATCATAGAGGATAATTCTCAGAATTATTTCCAAATCACATTTATGGGAAAGGGTACAGTAAATGAATAAACAAGAGTGAAGTTTTTAATACTCTAAAACACACATTCTACCATGAAGTTTTCTTTGTAAATCTATGCATATAATGGTTTAAAAGTTGTGCCTTAGTCTAGACATGGTATTTCTTTGTCACCAAAGAAATGTATCCCATTGCAACTCCATTGCTATAAAACGTCTCTCTGGAAACAGATAAGTGTGTGGCTTATGTTCTTTCTATACCAAGAGATGAAAGATTTCTATAATATATGGATATTTTGGAATTTTCCAAATATCAAATCTATTCATGCATTTCAGCCAGTAAAATTTTTTAATGCATGATTCTGTTATATATATAATTCACTGTAACTACTAGTAAAAATGCCATAACAAATCAGAAACATTGTTTATTTGTAATAATTATATAATCAAATTGAGGAGGCTGGACTTTAATCTGGCAATAGACACAATGAAAATGAGAAGTGAACAGAAGGCAAGAATAATATATTGAACAATGTCTTTAGTAAATGGAGCCTGATAAACAAATGGAACATTAAACTATTATGGTTCCAAATAATCTATATCTGTATATGTGAATCAATAACACAATCAGTTGTAATTACTTTCACTTCGGATTTTATTTTTTTAGGTCCTTTCTCTTTTTTTCTTGATGAATCTGATTAAAGGATTGTTGATTCGTTTATCTTTTCAAAGAAACAGCACCTGGGTTTACTGATCCTTTGAATTGTTCTTTTAGCCTCTATGTCATTTAATTCTGCTCTGATCTTGGTTATTTTCTTCCTTCTCCTTGCTCTGGGCTTTGTCTGTTTTTCCTCCTGTTCTTGCAAATATAGGGTTAGTGTGTTTATTTGAAATGTTTCTATCTTTTTTTTTAGGTAGGCCTGTATTGCTATAAAGTTCCCTCTCAGGACTGTCTTCTCTGTGTCCTATAGGTTTTCAGCTATTGTGTGTTCATTCGGATTTGTTTCCAGAACTTGTAATTACACATTCATTACTCAATATCATGCTATTCAGTATCCATGGATTTGAATGTTTAGAGTTTTTTCCTTGAGATTGGTTTCTAGTTTTAAGCCATTATGAACAAAAAAAATGTTTGAAATGATTTCAATTTTCTTGAATTTGTTGAAGCTTCTTTTATGTCCTACCACATGGTCTATCTTTGAGAATGTTCCATGTGCATTTGAAAAGAATGTATATTTTGTTTCTTTGGCGTGAAAGTTTCTGTATATATCAATTAACTACATTTGATCTAGAGTGTCACTTAGTACCACGATATCCTTGTTGA
The DNA here is from genome assembly GCA_004024845.1 of Tonatia bakeri. Taxonomy (NCBI): domain Eukaryota; kingdom Metazoa; phylum Chordata; class Mammalia; order Chiroptera; family Phyllostomidae; genus Tonatia; species Tonatia bakeri. Next base: position 136,731 of record PVIA01001914.1, read on the forward strand.
TTCTTTGTTTGAAAGATTTATTCATTGTTGACAGTCTGGTGTTAAAATGCCCTAGTATAAGTGTGGTGTTGTCTATATCATTCTTGAAGTCCTCCAAAACTTTTCTTATTTATCTGGTGCTGCTTCCTATATTGGGTTTATATATGTTTACAATGGTTTTATCTTCCTGATGAATTCTTTTCTTAAGTATTATGAAGTGCCCTTCTCTGTCTCTTTTTATGGCCTTTATTTGTAAGAAATTACTATGAACATGCCAAGAAATTTGACAAACTGGGAGAAATGAACAAATTTCTAGAAACATATAATCTTTCAAAACTGAATCAAGAAGAAGCTAAAAGCTTGAATAGACATATAACAACAAATAAAATTGATGCAGTAATAAAAAAACTCCCAGCACATAAAAACCCTGGACCAGACAGCTTCACAGGTAAATTTTACTGAACATTTCAAGAATATCTAACTCCTATCATTCTCAAACAATTGCAAAAAATTCAAGAAGAGGGAATACTCCCAAATTCTTTTTATGGGCCATTATTATGCTAACTCTAAATCCAGGTATAGACACAACAAAGAAAGAAAACTATAGGCCAATATCACTGATGAACATAGATGCTAAAATCCTCAACAAAATACTGACAATCTGGGCCCAGCAATACATTAAAAAGACCATGCACCATGATCAAGTGGAATTCATCCCAGGGATTCATGGACAATGCAAAATTCACAGTTCAGTAAATGTAATACATCACATAAACAAAAAGAAAGGCAAAAATCACATGATCATATCAATAGATGCTGAAAAAACATTAGATAAAGTGTAATACCCACTGTGATAAAAAGCAAAGTGGGACTAGAGAGGGAGCTTACCTCAACATAATAAAAGCTATACAAGAGAAGCCTACAGCCAACAACATACTCAACACGCAAAAACTAAAAGCTTTCCCACTTTGAAATCAGGAACAAGACAAGGGTGTCTGCTTTCACCACTTTTATTTATCGTAGTATTGACAATTCTAGCCATACTGATCAGACAAGACAAAGAAGTAAAGAGCATCCAAATTGGAAAGGAGGAAGTAATACTGCCATCGTTTGCAAATGACATGACAGTGTACATAGAAAACCCTATAGTCTCCACCAAAAAACCACTAGACCTAAGTGAATTTGCCAAAACAGCAGGATACAGTCAACATTCAGAAATCAAAGGCATTTTTTAACTACCAATGAAATATCAGAAACCCCATTTACTATTGCAACAAGAAAAATAAAGTACCTAGGAACAAGCAAACATGGTGGTAAAAGACCTGTACTCAGAAAACTACACAACACTGAAGAAATAAATTAAGGGAGATACAAATAAATGAAAGCTAATACCATGTTCATGGATTAAAAGTATTAGCATCATCAAAATGTCCATACTACCCCAAGCAATTTACAAATTCAATGTAATCCCTATTAAAATACCAATGACATATATCACAGATATAGAAGAAACATTTCAAAAATGTATATGGAACTAAAAATGACCCCAAATAGCTGTAGCCATTTTGAGAAAGAAGAAGAAAATAGGAGGGATCAAAATACCTGACATCAAACTATATTACAAGGCCACATTAATCTAAATAGTCTGGTGCTTGCATAAGAACAGACACATAGGTCAATGGAACAGAACAGAGAGCCCAAAAATAAATGCAGGTTTTTACGGTTAATTAATATTTGACAAAGAAGGCAAAAACATACAATGGAGTAAAGACACTTGCTTTAATAAATGGTATTGGGAGATCTGGACAGCTACATGCATAAAAATGAAACTCAAAAAACAACTTATATCATATACCAAAATAAACTCAAGAAGAAGAAAAGACAAATGTAGGTCATGACACCATAAAAGCTTTAGAGAACATAGGCAGGAAAGTGTCATATATTCCACACAGCAATATTTTTACTAATATATTCCCTAGAGAAGGGGATATAAAGGAAAGAATAAACAAATGGGACTACATTAAATTAAAAAGCTACTGCACGTCTAAAGGAAACATCAGCCAAATGAAATGAGAACCAAATATATGGGAAAATATATTTACCAATGATACCTTGGACAAGGATTTGATCTCCAAAATATGTAAAGAACTCATACGACTCGACATAAGGAAGGCAAATAATCAAATTAAAAATAGGCCAAGGACCTTTACAGATATTTCTCCAAGGAAGACATACAAAGGGCCCATAAACATACGGAAGAATGCTCAACATCATTAGCTATCAGTGAGATGCAAATCAAAACCATAATAAAATACCACTTCACACAGGTCAGAATGGTCATCATTAACAAATCAACAACCAGTGCTGGTGAGTTTGTGGAGAAAAGGAAACCCTAGTGCTTGGTGGTGGGAATGCAGACTGGTGCAGCCTCTGTGGAAAACAGTATGGAAGTTTCTCAAAAATCTGAAAATGCAGCTGCCTTTTGATCCAGTGTTTCCATTGCTGGGATCATACCCTAAAAATCTTGAAATACCAATTCAAAAGAGCCTATTCACCCCAATATTCATAGACATGTTATTTACATTAGCCAAGTGCTAGAAACAGCCTCAGTGTCCCTCAGTAAATGAGCGGGTCAAAAAACGGTGGTGCTTATATGCAATGGAATACTATGCAACAGAAAGAAAGAAGGAACTCCTACACTCTGCAACATCATGAATGGAACTGGAGAGTATTATGCTAAGTAAAATAAGCCAGGCAGTGAAAGACAACCACCATGTGATCTCACCAATAAGTGGAACCTAATCAACAAAACAAACAAATGAGCAAAATAAAACCAGAGACATGGAAATAAGGAACAAACTGACAGTGACCAGAGGGGCAGAGAGAGAGAGATAATAGGGGAAAGAAGGAGAAGGGTCTAGTCAAGGAACAGGTGTGAAGAACACATGGACATGGAAAAAAGGATAGGGATAGACTGTGGGAGTGGCATGTGGGTGTGGTGGAGGAGAGCAAGTGGAGAAAATTGGAATAACTGTAATTGAACAAAAATAAAAAGAAAGAACATGATCAACATACATATCTCATTTAACATGCTTTTTTTAACAATGATTTTCAAACAGTTTTACCTTGAAGCTCTTGCATTTTACCACTAGAGTCTTGAAAAGGGTATAAAACAATTTCAAAGATGACAACTTACAATGTCTATACAGAATTTCTATAAAGTCAAAACATTGGTGGTTGAGTGAGTCAAAATCTCATTTATTTACATCAATAAAATATGTACCTCAAGACTAACAGTCTCAGTTGAGTAATGTATTTCATTTTCCACTGTTTTTAGAAGGAATAATTAATGGCAGTAAAAAGGTTTAAGTTTATCAAAGAAAAACAAATGTAATGTACTTGAGTCCTTTATTTAGAAGGAGCCTGATGTGAGTTGACAGTTGTTTGGTTTAAACAAATGTCATAATTTTAATTCATTGACCAAATTTTCTAAAGTCAAAAAGAGCAATCTTTCTATAAGCATCCAACTTGAACATCCAACATCAACACTAAAAACAACTACTTCAAACCAAAGAAGGTCAAATTATCCAGAATAAAGTAATTACGTTTCTTTCAACAATCGCATCATTTTACATAATTTGATCCATATGAAGCTAGATCATCAATAGCTTATTGGGGCCCTGGCTAGTGTGGCTCTGTGGATTGAGTGCCGGCCTGTGAACCAAAGGGTCGACAGACAAGTCCCAGTCAGGGCACATGCCTGGGTTCTGGACCAGATCCCCAGTAAGGGGCATGACAGAGGCAACCACACATTGATGTTTCTCTCCCTCTCTTTCTCCTTCCCTTCACCTCTGTCTAAAAATAAATCAATAAAATTATCTTAAAAATGGGGATGTGGGGTAGTGGGGCATGGAGCATGGCGGACTGAAAATGGAGACAACTGTACTTGAACAAAAATAAAAAATATAGCTGATTGGGGTAAAATATAATTCCAAATTTTCACTCCAGAATTTTTAAGAAAATAAAACACTTTAAAATAAACAAAATATGTATTGATAATTAACAAATGAAAACTAAATATTCTATTTTGAGTTTTAACTATAAAGTAAATAACATTTGAATATTTGTTTATTTTAAATAAATGAATGTCACTTCCTTACAAAAAATAGAAATAAAAATCAGATATTTTCTGTCTTTAGTAAGGGTGATACCAATTGTCCTTAAATTGTTCTGTTTAACACCAAGTAAGCATCAAAAGTAAATAGACTGGAAATGGCAAGGAAACACTAGATTCAGGATTAAATGGTCTAGAAAGTTCTAAGTAAAATCTATTATTTGATTGAATTGCTGTAATTTTTTTGCAGTTAGGATTCATCTACTAAAAACACAGATTTGAGAAAAATGCATCCATAATATAAATTTTAGAAAATATAATCTTTGATGATTAAAAATATTCATTTGTAAATTAGTTTAAGCTACAAACGCACATTATTTTTTTTAATTAGTGATTTCTGAGATTTTGTTTTCTAGAGTAACTTGTCACTTATACTAGGGAAGTTTTGTGGTTTCAAATGAGTTCAGAATATTAGAAGCTGCCATCTCATCAACACAGCTTATGTTCATTCACAGTTTTAAATAGATGGATAATTTTCTTGGTGTGGATCAAGACATGAATTGATCCACAGAACTGAGATCATAGCTGAATTACCTAATATATAGAAACAAATGTTTTATTTGGTTGTTTGAATCAAATTCTTGTTATTTAATTTGCTTTTATACATAATAAAAGTTTTCACAATCAAAGATTAAATAGTTATATGTAAAGCCCTATAATCTCTACTAGCCATACCAGAAAACATAACCATTAGGTAAAATAATAATAACATACTCTACAAGAAATTTTTGAAGGCTGGGCAAATAATTGATAGTAAGGAAAGAGAAATGACTCAATTCAAGTGCCTTCAGTCTTTATTAAAAATAATTTTGTTTACTCTGTTATTTAAAATATAGCATGAAGTATTGAATATTGATTAAGTCTAAAATGAATATAAAATGTGTTACACAAATCAATGACAGATGATTTGATGTAAATTAAAGTCATCACTGTCCTATTTTGTTTGTAGGAAATGCATATATTTGAAGATACATTAGTTCCAAACTATATCAAAACAATCATATATTAAGAAAAATCACCTGTTTTTTAAGTACATTCATGTATTGCCTACTAGATAATATAAAATTCAAGAATAAAATAAAAAGACCTGTACTACATAAGAATATTTAAAAACATAATAGACCTTTTTAATGCATAGTGAACATTGTGTGGAATATACTGGATCATTTTATAAAAGGAACTCAAAAGAATTTATAGTCAAAAAGATGAGGTAAATGTACCTGACTCTTCTAGTAAATAATGAAGAGACAAAATGAAAACCACTTGGTGTCATTGGCCTTCAGCTGCTTATCTGCAAAGCTGAAGTTAGAAAGTAGTGTGATCTCTGAGGGTTTTTTTTTTAATGTTATATGATCTTGTAATCTTTGTTATTTAAATGTCTGTAATTACTTACTTTGGTCCAGCTACAAAGGTTGGACTCATTTGAGCGCCCAGCTGACAGTGTAACAAGAAATAATTAAGAAACCTGAGGATATTGTTGGCTGGCACACATGCTAAAAGTGGATTCTACTTGAGAAACCAGAAATGTTCCTTTCTCTAAAACAGATATAGTGGTTGTACATTTAAAATTGAGTAATAAAGGAAAAAATGAAAAAAATATGAGTGGAAAGGGTCATATATGTAAGGACAATAATTTCTGTACAGGGCACTCTCCTTGAAGTTATAGGAAGGCTAGTAATGTGTTCACATGGGTTTATGTTTTTGTAAAATTTGCAAAGTTAAAATACTTTAATTATGATATGTAAAATCCACCATCTCTTTCTGTCGTGATTTTCCCTCCATTGTACACACCTTATTTTACTTGACCATTTAGAAACTACTGTGAATTTTAAGGTTCAACTGAAGGTTGTTGGTTTGTAAATTCTTTTCATTTGGATTTGTTAATTTTGGTTTATTTTATGCATTGTCATCTCTTCTATCACAAGTTTTTGTGTGTCAACCCATGATAAAGAAAAAGGCTTTCGGGGAAAAAACAGAAACAAACAAAAACTACTGTTTTCTGTGCTGACTTCTGTAGTCTCATTGTGTCATGAACAGGTAGGTACTACAGTCTATACATCAAAGCCTCACATCAGTTCTGTTATGAGAGTGTAGCAGCCATAAAAGCCATGAAATAGGTGAGAACCAATTTTCCAATGTGAAATTGTGAGCAGAATATTCAGTTTTAATTGACATTTACTCAAAATGGAAATTCAACTCCCCCTGGTAGAATGTGTGTATGTATATATGTATGTATATATGTATGTATATATCATATGCAATTGTAAAAGGACCATACAGTTTCTTTTTTGATAGGAATTGCTGAAAATTAAATTGATGAGAATACCTGTGTTTACATGGCACAATTTCATAGCAGAGCTGCAAAAGCCATTTGTGCCTGTGTGTGCAATTGCATGTTTTATATATGACAACCCACCAAATCATCTCTTAGCATATCTAACACATTCTTTCCTGATGCAACCTGGCACTTCTCAGAAAAAAACAGCTAACAAAATTACTACCAACTCAGCAAAGAGAATAAGGAAACAAGTACTATATTAACAAAACACCTACACCTATCAATTAATACAGTAGCCCCTTCCTATCAGCAGATTTTTTTATTTCATAATTTCAATTACTTGTGGTCAATTTGAGTCTGAAAACATTACATGCAGAAATAAATAGTTTATAACTTTTAAATTGTGAGCCATTCTGAGTAGCATAATTAAATCTCACATCATCCTGCTCCACTGTGCCTCGGATGCAAATCATCCCTTTGTCGAGTATAAACAATTCTGGATGTGCTATCCACCTGTTAGTTAAAATAACCTTCAACTATTGAGGATTTCCAGCTGTCCACATCATTTGCTTCTGACATTCAACCATCAACGTTGTTATGATCCTTATTCTGACATATAGTCAGAAGGTTAATAGTAGCCTAACACTGTGTCACAATGTCCACCTACATCATTCACTGGAATTCATGCTACCATCTCACATCATCACAGAACAAAGATGTTTTTGTTTGTCTTGTTTGTTCATTTGCTGTTTTCAGTTTTATATCCCATATATGAGTAAAATGATATGGTTCTTGAATTTTTCTGTCTTACTTTGCTTAACATGATATTCTCAAGATCCATCTATGTTGTTGTAAATGGCAGTATTTTATCTTTCTGATGACTGAGCAGTATTCCATTGTATATATGTACCACACTTCTTTATCCAGTTATATTTTGAAGGACACTTTAGTTGTTTCCATGTCTTGGCCACCATGAATAATGCTGCATTGTGGGTACATGTATCTTTATGGATAAATGTTTTCAAATTTTTTCACATAGATACCCAGAAAAGGTATTGCTAGATCATATGATATCTCTATTGTTTAATTTTGAGCAACTTCCATACTGTTTTCCGTAGCGACTATTCAGTTTACAATCTCATCAGCAGTGAATGAGGATTTCTTTCTCTGCAACCTCTCTGACACTTGTTACTACTTATATTGTTGATAATAGCCATTCTAACAGGTACAAGGAGGCATCTCACTGTAGTTTCATTTTGCATTTTCCTAATAGCTAGCAAAGTTCAGCACCTTTTCATATATGTCTGTTGGCCATTTGTATATGTTCTTGAGAGAAGTGTCAGTTCAGATCCTTTGTATTTTTTTAAGTGAATATTTTGTTTTTTGTTGTTAAGTTATATGAGTTCTTTATATATTTTGGATACTAACCCCTTATTGGAGGTCCTGTTTGCAAATATCTTCTCCCATTTTTCTGATTTCCTTTTTGTTGACAGTTTCTTTTGCTGTGCAGAAGTTCTTTGGTTTGACATAGTCCCATACATTTATTTTTGCTTTTACTTCCTTTTCCTTTGATATTAAATTCCTAAAATCCTATCTAGGACCAAGGTCCATATTTTAGTACCTATGTTACCTTCAATGCAATTTATTGTTTTGGATCTCACATCTGTTATATTTTATTAATTATTATTAATCTCTTACAGTGACTAATTTATAAATTAAACTTTATCATGGGTGTATACGTTTAAACAATAGTATAGACAAGGTTTGACATGATCCACAGCTTTATGCATACACAGGGGGTTCTGAAATATATCCCCCATGACTAATATGGTAAGACAAGAGTAAATTAATTACAAAACAATGTAGCTCAGTGTACACAGCATCAATTTAAAACATGTTTGACTTGTTTTTGTGTATGCCTTAATTTCAGAATACTTTAGTATATTTTTTCAGAAATAGTAATAAAATCAGTACTAAAGAAATGTAGATGTCTCAGGCAATTAATTAATCAAGATATTTTTCTTTATAGACTTTATTATGTTTGTGGTATTCACCACATGTTTCTTTATTTTCTTCATTCACCTTATTTTGATTTATAATTTTTACTCATTCCTATCTTTATAAATTATAAAAAATAAAATTATAAGAGTTTTAGCTCTCACAAATCTGAGTCTCTCCCTGCCTTTTGTATATGTCAGAATTGATAGAGCAGCTAGAGACTGAAAACCTCTGGGAATGATCAGCTGTTTTAATGGTTTATCTTGTTTAATATAGGTGGATTCTTTAAAATGTGTATACAATCACATTTCCATATGTATTCGCTACCATCATTTTATAAGGCTCAGTTGGGCCCATGCAACTTTTTTTTTTTTTTAGTTTTTTTTCTTTCCATTCTCATGAAAAAGAATGTTTCCTGGCTTAAATATTCAATGTTTAAGAGTAACTGCAAAAATCTATTGGCCTTTATCACTAATCAAACAAGTACGGTACTCTGTTCTTTTATATTACTCACAAAAAAAGCTTGACCAATAAAAACTTTTCTTGGCAATAAACACTAAAAGTTTTCAAAGTTTAGTTGTAACTCCCTCTTCTCTGTGAATAAAGATTATAATTCCCAAACCACTTTAGTATGAAGCTATCAAGGATCCTTCTACTATTTATATGTGTATATGCCTATAAAATATTATCTTACTTCCTTGTTAAATGATTTATGTTGATATTCATCAAAATAACTATTTATTTTATATAATTATATTAATTGGGTTATTTTCAGATAAAACAGAAGCTCATTAATGAAAATATTTTCTGGCATATATAACTATAAATCTAGGAGTGACCTCCACTCATTATACAATTGTATTTCAGGCACTATTTCCTAAATTCCTTTAGACCTGCCCTCAGACTGGTTCCTCTAAGAAGACGAGTTGGCTTTCAATGGCAGTATGTACATCAACACAGAGAAGTAATAAAGTCTTAGGTGTGTAATATGTAAACATGGTAGGATAAGGTACAACTATTGTTTAACACTAACAAAAAGAAAAATAAAGTAAGTCTCTACCATGTGCCAGACTGACAGTCATTTGTACAAGTTTTCTCACTATTGTGCCAACCTTTCTTAGGTAAATAATATTTTTTCTTGTTTCATGAATGTTGAGCCTGATGATCAGTGAGACTAAATCATTTGCCTCTAGAATTTTTCAAAAAGGTAGGAAATCTTAATCCAGGTCCATGTGATTTCCAAGCCCTCGCATTTTTTATATTGATGACATGCAGATTTGAAATTCCTTCCCACACATAGAATTTTCAGTCAGACTTATATACATAGATAGCTATGCTCTAAGTGTTCATGCTACAGGAACCCTTTAATTTTCCAGTAATATTTGTTTCAAACGTGCATTTTCATTTTTCTGTTGAGGCCAGTGATGTGTGTTAAATTTATTTCTCAAATAAATTTCAATATTCGAATCTATAAAACCTTCTCTTATATAGTCTAAGAAATAGCCTATATCTAATTAACATATAACTCTAACAATTATAATATATGCACCTTTCTAGATGTAATGGTTATATTTACATGACATCAAAATACTAGACAAATTTATCTCCTAAATGTTTGATTCTCTCAACAGCAATCAATTTCACACTTAACTGGCTGGATTTTTTGATAGTGCACAAACATAGACCACATTTATTTTCATGTTTGGATACTGTTGACAAAAATCAGAGCAAGTGGTATTTGAGATGCTTAAGAATACAGGCAATAAAGTATTGCACAAATGGTAGCTAAATGTACTATTCACAATATAAACCAATTGTCTGCCTTGTGGTTTGAAATATTGGTAGTATTTTGCACATTTGCAAGAATGACAGAAGAAATACAAGCAGACCACTGATATTACTAAGCCTAACTGCTGGCTGAGTATATTGAGAAGTTATCTAAGTACTTTCAAATGATTTTAATGATTCATTTTTTCACATTTGGAATATATATATATTCCATATATATTCCATATATATTCCATATATATTCCATATATATATATATATATATATATATATTCCAAATTCATCAAACCTGGGTCCTAATCGATTTTCTAAGCATAGTTCACAAAATAGCCTTCAAGTTAGGATACACTTCTTTGGCCTACTATGTTTAAAAACCAGTGCATTAAGGCATTTTATACAAACTTTATAGTATCTATCTCTTTTTTCCTTGTCCATTTAAGAATTTGTATTATTATGAATTTTAGAATACACACATTTTAGTATACAAACTTGTTCTAAATTCTTTCCAATTGTGCTTATCCAGCTGATGTTTCTTATTAACTTTGTTAGACCCAACCCAGTGTAAATTTCCAACCAAGCTCACCTCTTAAGTTTTAGACCCTTGTATTTAAGGGTTTCCTATTTTAGTATATACAATCATTACCTAGTTAATTTTTCAAGAACAAATGTAGAAGTGATCCAAGATGCTCCACACTCCATCTTTCCATCATATATCATCATAACTAGTCAGGCACTAAAACTCAGTTTTTTCTTGTCAAATATCTCTGGGCTCTAAACATTTCTATTCATTTCTCATTACTCCCTGGTGTTTGCTCTCAGAGTGTGCTGTATTTGTTTTACATGTGGTTTGTAATTATGTATCCTTTAGTGGGATTATTTATAAATACCAATTTCTTCCACCAGGTTCCAAACTTCATGTGCACAGTGACAATATATATTTTAACCCCTATTTTATCCTCAGAAATTAACACACAGCTTGATAACTATTTGAAAGAGAACTGAATGTGGAAACTTCAAGCTATTTTCCTTTTTATTAAACTAATAGAGTTATTAATATAATTGTATATAAATTTTGACTATACCTTAGATTCTTCTTTAAGGTTGTTTCATCCAAATAAAAACAAAAAAATGACAGAAAGTCTTATCAAGAAATGTTTGGTCATATTGTATTTTTCCTTTACTTCCTGGCTTATTTCACTTAGAATAATGTGCTCCAAATCCATCCATGCTCTCACAAAGGAAAGGATCTTGCCCTTCTTTCTTTCTGCTGCATAGTATTCCGTTGTGTAAATGTATCATAGTTTTTGAAAGACAAATATCATATGATCTCATCTATAAGTGGAGCCTAATCAATAAAACAAGCAAGGAAGCAAAATTTGATCAGAGACATTGAAATAAAGAACAAACTGACAGTAACCAGAGGAGAGGGGCAGGGGAATATGGGGGGGGAGGGGGAGGGAAAGGGTCATCAAGAAACATGTTTAAAGGACCCAAGGACAAAGCCAAAGGGGGGTAGGATTGAGGGTGGGAGGTGGAGATGGAGACAACTATACTTGAACAGCAATAAAAAAAAGTAACAATTAAAAAAATCACTTCAACAAATGAAGAGCTTAATAATCTATTCATAGGCAAAATTAATGTCTTATGGCCATCTCCTAACCACTGAAAACATTCTATTTTTTCAGAATTGAATAAAAAATAACATGTGTCAAAAAAGAGAAATACTTGATCATTTTATATTCCCCCCAAATAGAATATATGAAATAATCACCTCTGCTATGCCTCCTCAATCACTAACTACTCTACAGGTTAATCTTTGTAAATTTAGGAAAAAAATGGATTTTTTTGGTCATTTCTTTGTATTTCAAGAATTTGTTTTTTGTGTGGTTCAACTTTTATAATTATTGGAAATTTATATTATTTCTATAACTTGTCCTTTAGAGCATTTTCTAGTTGTATTAATGTAGCAATATTTTCATCTGATAATAGAAGATATTATTTATTAAGATAATAATTTTCTGGATTTTAGTATCTTTTCAATTGTACTTGTGATATTTTGTCATGCCAAATATTTTACATTGTATTTACCCCAAGTTGACCTTTGTTTCTGTCTATAATTTTATCAAAAGGAAGCTTTTTGCCAATCCCAAAATTGAGATAGATATATTTTTTATTATATCTATTGGTGCTGAATTTCAATTTTTTATGTATAATTCTTAAATTCATCATGTTTGTAGTTTACTTTTATAAAAAATAATGCATGAAACTTTGTCTTATAAAATAATTACAGATTTAAGTTCTCTTTGAACTTCACTTCTAAATCCGTTATGTAGGCATTGAATTAGAGGAACAATATATCCAATTGTGTATGATGAGGGAATAACAACAGGAATATTTTATAGATTTAAAATGAAGTAATCCAATAAACTGACATGAGTATAAAGACATCTGGTACCTTATCTAGCAAAAACAAAATATCAAAGAATTTAACAGAGTTAACAAAGTTTTACATTCCCAGGGCTACAGCATGGAGAAAGTCAGCAACACAGTGGCAATTTAGCCAAGCTGAGCTGAGCTGCATTAAACGTGGAAATGCATGTTTTCCAGGAACCAAATCACACTTTATGGTAATAGAAATAGCACCATAGTGAGGAAAAATAGCTTAACCCAGATAAACAGTATTTAAAGGTGGTACTCCATTGTGGCAGGTATTGAGGAGACATTTTTAAAGTTTTGTGTTTTTTAACCGTGGAAAAAGAATCAAGTCATAAGTGTCATTTTTAAATGCAGTGCTCAAGAGGCTTCGGACATGTTTTTGGACCTGCAGAGTGCTAATATATTTTTCTTCCTACTAAAATTTCATCAACTTGGTACAAATAATAAAGTAGTTGCACATTCTCTCTTTCACCTTTTTGACAGGTTTGGCACCGTTGTCTGGAAGGACCTTTGCACTGGTAATGAAGCCGAGCCCCCACTTGAGTGCCTGGGGAATGTGCCCTAGTTCACCAACAATCAGAGCACTCTGCCGCTGGACATTTTTATCATTTAAAAATCATGTTAGTTATGTCCTTTGTATGCCCTAATGTTGTTCTCTGCCCCTATTTGTTATTATACTTGCAGTAGTTCCTACTTTATTACACTTTTTAATGAAAAATACAGGCTTTATTATTTAGTAATAATTGGTTGGTGACAGATTTTGTAATTTCTACTGTATTTCTTATTTTTTTTTATTTTGCTTGATTTTGGTTTTTAGTTTTCTTTTTGTTCTTGTTTTTCTTGTCTAGCTTCCTTAGAAGAAAACTTTCGTTTATATAAAAGCTTTCATATTCACACTAAATGAATTAAAAACATAACTTCTTTTTAAATGTTGCTTTATATATATTTGCATATTTAGTGTTGTCATCTCATTTAAATTATTTTAAAAGTTTTAATTTGTTTCTTGTCCTCTCCCCTCAATTGTACAGAAATAGTTTCTTTCTCTACATGATAGTTGTTACTTCAAAATTTCATTAAACTGTGGTCTACAATTATAGTCTTAATAATAGAAAATATGAGAAATTTGTTAAAATTTCCCTTATGATTTTATAAATGACTATTTTTATAATAGTTAATTGTTTATTCACTTTTTAAAAAATATATGTATTCCTATTTATATTTGAGCACTGAGATCAAGATGGTTAATTGTGTTATTTAGTTCTTTTTGAGTGTAATTTATTTTCTGTCTGATAAATGTTCTGTTTCTTAGCAGGGTATATTAAAGATGTCTAAATGTTTTAGGCAGTTGTCAATTCTCCTGGTAGCTTTCAGTTTTTCCTTACATATATGACAGTCCTTAATCTTTTGAAAATAAATAAATAGCATTATTTTCCTTTCAAAAATTTAAACTTTTGTAATAATTTTACTTAAACTTCATTGTGTGTCATAGTAAGATTGCTACATAGTGTTTTTAATCAATATTTTCAGTTATATGTATATACCAACACTTATTTTGAATTGTTTCATTTCAAAGATTTTAGCTCATTTTTAGGCAGATTAATGTTTTTAAATCTAACCTGATATACTTGTTAAATTTTTAATTCTAAATTTAATCCTACCATTTTACCTTGTTTTTTTGTTAACTTGTGTCTTTTTAACTAAATGTCTATTTCAACAACTTTATTAAAATGTATTTATATATATATTTTATTGATTATGCTATTACAGTTGTTCCACTTTTTTCTCCCCTTTATTCCCCTCCACCCTGAATGTCCCTCTCCTACCATCATTCCCCACCTTAGTTCATGTCCATAGGTCATACATATAAGTTCGGCTTCTACATTTCCCATGCTATTCTTAACCTCCTCCTGTCTATTTTATATCTAGCCTTTATGCTTCTTATTCCCTGCACCTTTTCCCTCATTCTCCCCCCCCCCCACTGGTAACCCTCCATGTGATCTCCATTTCTGTGGTTCTGTTCCTGTTCTAGTTTGCTTAGTTCATTTTTGTTTTTGTTTTTTAGGTTCAGTTATTGTTAGTTGTGAGTTTGTCGTTATTTTTCTGTTCGCATTTTTTATCTTCTTCTTTTTCTTAGATAAGTCCCTTTAACATTTCATATAATAAGGGCTTGGTGATGATGAACTCCTTTAACATAACTTTATCTGGGAAGCACTTTATCTGCCCCTCCATTCTAAATGATAGGTTTGCTGGGTAGAGTAATCTTGGATGTAGGTCCTTGCCTTTCATAACTTGGAATACTTCTTTCTAGCCCCTTCTTGCCTGCAAGGTTTCTTTTGAAAACTCAGCTGATCGTTTTAAGGGCACTCCTTTGTAGATAACTGTCTCCTTTTATCTTGCTGATTTTAGGATTCTCTCCTTATCTTTAATCATATTACCTGAAAATAAGAGGAGATGAATTTCTTACATTTTAAATGGTCTTATGATTTTAGTTTTTATCATAAGAACCAAAAACAAACAAACAAATGGATCAAGTCTGGAAAGAAATTGCATGTGGTATTGACCTAGAAATTCAGGCATAGGGTAGGGCTAGGTGAAAGGAATAAAAAGTGGGATATGTGGGCTGGTGGCATTAGCTAAGTGTTTAGGATATGCTGAGTTTCATTGAAATAAAAATTATTCCATTTTTCAATTTAGCTATTGGCAGGCTGTGGTAAGTACTGTGAACTGTCCTGTGGACACATTAACTGGCAAAGATTAAGATTCGCTTTGTGCATTGCATAGAATACTTTAGTGAATGGAGATTAGTGAAGCCTAGCAATACTTTTATTTTCTGGCAAACATCAGTTATTTTTTAAATGTTTGGAAATAGCAAATTCTTGATAACAGACCAAGAACATTCACCCTCCTGATGTTTAAACCCATGTATTTTGTAGTATGGAATTAATGTAGCATTTCCATTTCATTTAATCTTATCTCATTACAATGATATAATAACAGTGCTATTGCTATTTTGGAGCCAAATGGTTGTTGAGCTTTTTAAAAAAATTCAAAAATAACATTTTAACTGGCTATAAAAACAAATTGAAATCAATGTGGGCTAAACTAGCTAAAAACATGTATTTCACGATTTCACAAGGGCACCATACCACGCATTCCACTGTAACTACGGGACATAATCCTGATGACCAGTGCCAACAATCTTTGCCATAGTCTTCTTACATTTACAACTTCTATGATAGTTATGTACACTACAGTCTCATTGTACTATAAAAATTTGTCTGTTTAAATTGCAAATATTTACCCCTTTTTTCCATAGATAAATTACTGTTTGAGATGTGAGGTACTTTGAGACATCCATAAAATATTTCAGTGATTTGTGGTACATTTCATAAAATAATTCACTACAAATACATGACTACCTTGGAAAACAGCATACCTTAGTTATTGGTAGGCAGTACTGTATATACAAGCAGTCTTAGGAAGTGATTCTATACAAAAAAATTTAATGTCCAAAATTAATTCTCTATTTTCCCAATGATAAGTGAGTGAACTAGGGTACATATGAATGTCATGAAAAAATATATTAATGAGGGGTAAAATATAAGGTAAAAAAAATAATTTTGAGCTGATCCCAAATGATGTTGCTGTCAATGTATGTAGATCAAAATATCTTGGTAGTATTTATATATATATAAAGGAAAGGACATCGCAAGTAGTCAGAACTGTTTCTGATGTCTTCATTCATTATCCATGCATTCATTCATTCATTCAACACTGGGTAGTCAAAACACATTTATTGGTTATGAACAACATGTTTGTCAGTGTGCTTGATAACAAATACCAACAACATTCTTCTGGAGGGGACACATATATAAGCAATTATGTGTGTGTTTAAAACAGGATTAAAACAGATTATGATAGGATTGATGATAAACACATGAAATTTTAAGGAAATAAATAACTAAAACTTACTGGATCATAAATATTCATAAAAGTGATATTTTTACCAAATTTATGAAAGTTGAGTAGATTACAGATTAGGATGTGTGCAAAGATAAATCCACAAAAAGACTAATACCTGCAAAGGTTTTGAAAGTGATGCATACTGGAAGAGTGAACATGCAAGCTCCTGATGAATTCATCAGCAGCTATGCCTATCACGCAAACTTCCCTAGCTCTATTCCACCCTCCATGCAATAGCTGATGGTCTAAATTAGAGGGGATATTTGTAATTTTATGTGTGTGCATATCTGCAAGGATAGACAGAGAGTTGATAGATAGGCAGATGATAGATGATGATAGATAGATAGATGATAGATAGATAGATAGATAGATAGATGATAGATAAATGATAGATAATAGAGAGACAGACACATAGATGTGTGAGTGACTGTGTGTGTGTGAGTGTTTACCCATATATACCTACATATGTGGTTTGTATAGTAGATATTTTTAGTTTGGTAGGTTCTCCAAATAATTATTTTTCTTGATTGTCTTTTTCTGATATTTATAAACTCATTGACAACCTTCCCCAATTCAAGCTCAATCAGATTCTCTCAGTTCTTCAGAATTCCTATATTCATTTTTTAGATATGTTAATATATTTAGTCCTTTAGAGTTAAATCCTCTGGCCCTGGAGGCTTGCGGTCTCTTTACATTGAATTTTCTTCTTAAGATGTTGATTTTATAGTTTAATCTGCAGGGTAATTTATTTCCCTATTTTCCTGGTGCTTGGGGGGTTCTTCACGTCTAACTTATGTGCCAATTAGAGCATGATGGTGTAAAAATGCAGAGTGTGTGAGTGATTTCCTGGAATAACAAACAAGAAAGTACTAGTGGGGAAAAAGAAGGGACTAGAATCGTAAGTTAAGGACTTATTCAAAAGACTAAGACCTTTTGTCATACACATTTGGCACTAGTAGATTTTGGACTTGAACATGGTGATGTCCTCCTGTTGGGCACATCATAAGAACAGTCACATTTACTATTTTGTCAAAGTTCAACATCCAAGGTTGCCTAGCATTTAGCCCTATGGAGATTTCTTATTTATCATGATATTTTTGTGGAGACAAACCTAAAAATCATTGCTTATGGCATATTATTGAAATATTTTTACAAATATAATATGTATTTGTGGAAAGAGCATACATTTTATTATTTTTATTGAATTTATTAGGATGACATTGGTTAATAAAATCATATAGGTTTCAGGTGTACAATTCTATAATACATCTGTATTATACAATACATCTGTATATTATATTGTGTGTTCACTACCTCAAGTCAAGTCTCTTTCCATTACCATTTATCCCCTCAGACCCTCTTCTACTGCCCAACTCCCTTTCCCTCTGGTAATCACCCTAGTGTTGTCTGTATCTAGAAAGTTTTTCTTTCCTTAATCCCTTCACTTTTTTCACAAACCCCCATCACTCTGAGAGCTGTCAGTCTATTCTCTATGAGTCTGTCTCTATTTTGTTTATTAGTTTATTTAGGTTTATAAGTAAACCTAAATGGATTTAAGGATTCATTTGTATTTGGTTAATTAGATTCCACATACAAATAAATCCAGATAGTATATGTGGTTTTTTGACTGGATTATTTTACTTAGCATAATCCTGTAGCAAAAGGTAAGATTCTTTATTTTTTCATAGCTAAGTAGTATTTCAGTGTGTAAATTACCACCACTTTTTAATTCATGTACACTGATGGACTCTTGGGCTGCTTCCAAATCTTGGCTATCGTGTATAATGCTGCATTGAACATAAAGGTACATATATTATTTTGAATTAGTATTTCAGGTTTCTTTAGATAAACTGTTTTTTTAAGCATTAGAGACATTGAACATTTCATAATAGAATGTACCTGACTTAAAAGCAGTATTTGGTAGGACAGAAATAACTGGATGTTCAGTTAGATAAGAATTTGTTTCATGATGATTTTCAACACGTAGGTCAGACTATTGATTAATAATAATTTTCTTTAAATAAGCAATTTTAATAATTGCTTATTATTTAATTCTAATAATACTTTTCTTTAAATAATTATTTAAAGAGTAGGAAAATTTTCTTTAAATAAAAAATAAAATTTTTCTTTAAATAAAAATGTATGGATGAGAAGTCATAAAATACAGAATTTGGTAGTTTTATAGAACACAAAACACAAATGTTAGTTTTTTGAGTTATAGATCAGATATATTTTTTATAGATTAAGAACAGGAATTCAGAGTAGTTCTGAACTTTGCAAATTATATATTCACATAAAATAAGAAGGTAGCTTTAGGATATTAGAGCTGAATCAATAAATTTATTGTTATTTCTAATGTATGAAAGAAAAGTTCAGAACCCAATCATTGAAGGAAAAATGTACTTCTTTATTGATATGATCAACCTGTTGAGTAACTCTTAGAAAATCTGCAAATATCTGATACAGTTTCACTAAATTTTACTTGAAAATGTATATGATGAATAGATGTAGAAAACAGAAATCTATTATCTTCAAAAATGAAGTGCTTGAGATTCCAACTGTATTACCTGCCATTAGTATTCAACACTCATGCCAATGCAAGAGCTGAGGGGAAAGTTAAAGGCACATACAGAATATTGCTGTGAAGAGAGAAAAAAGGTATTTCTCCAAGTACAGTTAAAATCATGAAAGTAATTCAGTAAAAATATGATTGTGGGGATTTGTATTTATTCCTTTTCAACAGCTTTTATAGTAATGCTTCACATTTATGTGGGAAAAGGTGATTTCAGTAACTGCCAGGACTACAGACTCAATCTGGGACCTTAAAAACGAAGCTGTTCTTTCTACTTCTCACACAGGGACTAATAATAAGACTTCCCAGGGATTACTTCATTGATGATTTAGTTCATGATGTTCAAGGGAGTAGAGAAATAAACTCACTGTCCCATAACTGTATTGACTCTTTAGTTCTTCCAGCAGCAAAAACAACTTGTTCTTGTGTAGAGCAAACAGATATATAGCTCAAAGTAACACCAGTAATACAGATATGTTGAGAACAAAAGTGCCAATTTTATATAGTTTCTTTTCTTCATAACACTGCACTTACAGTCCATCTGATACATTTTATTTTTCAGTGCCAGCTTTCTGGTGCTTCAGAAAATTGAGAAGCACTCAGCACTATGTTTGAGAGACATTTGGAAGAGCAATATCATTAACAAAAAACACCAAAACACTAAAAAGGTGGGGGGTGCTAAATAGACCATAAAAAGGACATTTGTTTATAGTATGAGAGCTGAAATAAGAAGACAGAGTGTTCACACCTTGTTCAACCTCAGCTAGGTGTAGGCATTTCAGAAGATTCAAATTTCTCACCCGTCTCTGTTATTTGTGAATGACCATGAAAGCATCCCAAGCATTGATTTGGGGATTACAAAATATTTTAGTGAGTAGACAAATTCACAAGGGATCTACACATAATGAGGATTGAATCTGTATATACTACATTATAACACACATGTAAAGTCACTACATACATAGTGTCATGTAAAGTACAGACTGATGCAGGCATATTCTTTTTTGTAAATATCTTTAAATTGAGAAGTGGCATTGCAATATGAAACACATCAATAATTGTGAATTAGTCTTGGTTAGTTTTTGAACAAAATAAGATGTGCTCTCAGCTTTCATTTGCCACTATGAAACTGCATAGAAATCACCACAACTCAATGATTTTAACAATTAGCATTTATTTAGCACATCATAAATTAATTGCTAAGGCTGGGCTTGCCTAAACAGCTCTTCTGGCCATGGTGAAGTTACTAACTGGGTTTTGTGTCATTTGATCAAGGATGGACAGGAACAACTGAGGCAACCAGATTTCATATTTCCTATATCTATCAACTAGAACAAGCCAAAGTGACAGAGCCTGCAATGTAACATGGTGAAGAGAACAAATACAAGAGTTTTTAGGGAGAAGGGCTTAGATAATTTAAAGTAAATAAATTAATGCATTACCTGTATATGATAACTGAGTTAGTGAACTATATATTCAAAAGAAATGTAACATCAATGGTATTTTAAAGTATTTCAGAGTTTTTCAAATAATATTACATTTATAAAGAAGAAAATTAATAAAAACCATGATGTGTATTTTGATATTAGACAAAACCATATTGAAAAGATAATAAATTTTCACCTAGTCTCCCAATCCCCTGCCCCTGACAACCACTAATATACTCTATATGTCTACCAGACTGTTTCCATTTTGTTTGTTTATCTTGTTTTTCAGATTCCACATATAAGTGAAATAATCTGGTATTTGCCTTTCACTGACTGACTAGTTTCACCTAGTATTATTTCCTCCAGATCCATCCATACTGTAACAAATGGTAGAATTTCATTTCTTTCTATGCCAAGTCATATTCCATTGTATATATGTACTAAAACTTTTTTATCCATTTGTCTATTGCCAGGTACTTGGGATGTTTCCATTTATTGGCTATTGTAAATAATGCTACAATGAACATAGAGGTGCAAATATTCTTTCATATTAGTGTTTTGGGTTTCCTTGGATATACTCCCAAAGTGGAGGTGAGGAGATTAAGAAGTATGAATTAGCAGTTACAAAATAGTGATGAGGATGCAAATTACAGTATAGAAACATAGTCAATAATATTGTAATAACTATATGGATGCCAGAGGATGGGCAGGAAAAAACACTTTGTGAAGCATAACCACTATGCTGTATATCTGAAACTAATACAAAATAAAAGTTACAGTTCATAATATTAGCTGTAAACTGTAATTGAAACAAATTGTAGGATTATTAAATAAACAAAAGCAAATTTTATTTTCATCTTAAAACAACTAAAATAGTTGTATTGGTCCTGAACAATTTGATGTGAGAACTAGTATCTAACTTTGCTATCCTGGTTAAAGGTGAAAGCCCAACTGCTGTTTGAATATTTTATCACTTTTCTGAAGACATAAGAAAAAAAGTGATTAAAATTTAAATATTTGGAAGTCAACTGAAATAGACAGTAGAGTATGGCAAATGCTCTACTGTCTATGGCAAATATTTTTGAAAAGACCAAGCTAGCAGCCAAGACAACTTCTGCCTGGAAGAAAGGAGCTGGAGAATTTTATATCGTCTGTCAAATGACATGTAACATGATTTCCAACTTGGGATTTTTGAGTTTAGCTCGTCATGCTGAAATCACATGACAATGGACCTCTGGAAGCACTGAGAAGAAAAGAACATCTAGTTGCCTAAATTAAATGCATTGTGTTGGACTTTTAACTTTGGAAGTGTTTAGGTTTTCTAAGTTTAGTTGGGTCTAGTACCTGCATCTGAACAGGGGTTTGAATTAATATTCCCTACGTAATTCAACTGGTAAGTGTTGTTGAGGTTGACATTTAAACATAGATGAAACACAAGCCCAGTTTATTAACAATGCTGTAATGAATACCAACGTGTTTTGCACATCTTCTAGTTTTTGAGATTTTGCAGGCTTTTATTAAGTTCTGTTTCTAATGTGACCATTTCAATCACTCTTCAAGTGAGCATACTCTTGCATAGAAATATTGCAATACTTGAGGTTATTGAAATAATTCTCAGATATGAATAATCTTGAAATATTCCAAAGTTTAAACATATTCATTTTTAAGAAGTCTGTATCCTCTGTATTTTTATTTTCACCAGCAGGAGTATCAGGTTTGAGAACCATAAATATTTTATATTTTTGCTAATTTAATAAGCACAAAACAACCATTTACATTTTCTAACTATAATGTCTGTTCTACAGACATCTATTTACTTATTTTATTTTCTCTTAGGTAAATTATATGTTACAGTTATGGCATGTATAGGAAACATTTTTAATTACATATTATTGATTATGCTATTATAGTTGTCCCAATTCTTTTCTCTACTTTATTGCCCCTCCATCCTGCACCCCCTACCTTCCAGCATTCCCTGACCCCTTAGTTCATCTCTATGAGTTGTACACATAAGTTCTTTGGCTTCTCTATTTCCTATACTATTCTTAACTACCCTCATTTGTTTCATGCCTACCAATTATGCTTCTTATTCCCTGTACTTTTCCTGCACCATTCTTCCCTTCTTCCTCTCTACTGAAAACCCTCCATGTGATCTCCATTTGTTTGGTTCTGTTCCTGTTATAGTTGTTTGCTTAGTTTTTGGTTTTTTAGGTTCAGTTGTTGATAATTATGAGTTTGTTGTCATTTTATTGTTCATAGTTTTTTATATTCTATTTCTTAGATAAGTCCCTTTAACATTTCATATAATAAGGACTGTATGATGATCAACTCCTTTAACTTGACCTTATCTGGGAAGCACTTTATCTGTCCTTCCATTCTAAATGATAGTTTTGCTGGATAGAGTAATCTTCAATGTAGATCCTTGCCTTTCATGATTTGCAATACTTCTTCCCAGCCCCTTCTTGCCTGCCAAGTATCTTTTGAGAAATCAGCTGATAGTGTTATGTTAACTCCTTTGTAGGTAACTGTTTCCTTTTCTCTTACTGCTTTTAAGATTCTCTCCTTATTTTTAATCTTGGATAATGTAATTATGATGTGCCTTGGTGTGTTTCTCCTTGGTTCCAACTTCTTTGGGACTCTCTGAGCTTCCTGGACTTCCTGGAAGTCTATTTCCTTTGTCAGATTGGGGAAGTTTTCCTTCATTATTTGTTCAGATAGTTTTTAATTTTTTGCTCTTGTTCTTCTCCTTCTGGCACCCCTATGATTAGGTCATTAGAGTGTTTAAAGTTGTCTCAACTGTTCCAGAGCCTCTCCTCATTTTTTTTGAATTCTTGTTTCCCCATTCTGTTCCAGTTGGATGCTTATTTCTTCCTTTTGTTCCAAACCATTGATATGAGTCCCAGTTTCCTTCCCTTCACTGTTGGTTCCCTGTATAGTTTGCTTTATTTCACTTTGGGTAGCCTTCATTTCTTCATTTTGCACCTGAGCTCAGTCAGTTCTGTGAGCATCCTGATTATCAGTGTTTTGAACTCTGCATCAGATAGGTTGTCACTTAGCTCTTTTTTTTTTTTAATTTTGATCTGTCCTTTCATTTGGACCATATTTCTTTGTCCCAGCACACCTGTTATGTTGTAAGGAGTGGAGCCTTAGGTATTCATCAGGGTGAGGCAACCCTCTTTGCTGCATTGTGATGCTTTCTATAGGAGAGGAATCAGAGAGGGAACAATGCCGCTTGCTCACTCTGTTCTAGCCCCACTTCCCAATGAACTCTCCCATGAAACTGGGATTTTCTCCCACTGTCACAACCCTCACAGTATTTTACAGCTAGTTTTTGATCTTCAGTTTCCTGTTCAGCCAGCCCTGCCTCACCCATGCTGTCCACCACCTTGTTGTGCAATCTCTCAGCTTGGCTGCCCATCTCTGCCCTACCTACCAGTCCAGGTGAGTGTTTCTTTAAATCCTTGGTTGATGGAGTTCCACACAGTTGATTTTCTGGCACTTCTGATTTTTTATTATTTTTAAATTGGTTGTTATCCTTCTTCTGGTTGTGCAAGGAAGAAAACATTTCTACCTACACTTCCATCTTAACTGGAACCTCCTCCTCAGGAAACTTTTTCAATAAATATTATAAAGCAGAATCTCCATAAGTTAGGAAAATTCTAATGCAATTGGGCTTGTACATTCAACTACTACTAAAAATAATTTGCAAAATATATATTTTACAGAAAAAAATAATTATAATTATGATTGAAGACATTCTAACATTATGTTATTGAAAACTAAATTAAGAAAATAACCAGTGAAATTTAGAAGAAAATCTCAACAAAAGTCAATGAATGCTAAAAGTTTTAAAGAAATGATTTTAGATAAAGCAGCAACATCATCAAACAGTTAATGTAACCAGGATACAGTTTAGTAGAGGAGAAATATTTTAAGTAAATATAATTGGAAAATGGAATTTTATTTTTACTCCATATATAATTTAATTTATAGAGATATCTTTTCTTGGAATAAGCATATAAGTATACAAATACATATATAAATTGTTTTAGTCTATATGTAAAACTGAAAGGTTACATTTAGCCTAGTCAATCTTCTGAAATATTAGCCATACCTCATGGATAATTCATCATAAAACTTGCATGCATAAATGAGGCAATTGTTCTAATAATTGTTTTTTTTATTTTAAAATATTTTTATTTTGTTGTTGCAGTACAATTTTCTATCTTTTACTCCCATCCCAACCCACCCACCCAGCACTCCTCTCCTCCCTCCCATTTCTACCCACCCCTAGTCTTTATCCATGTGTCCTTTATACTTCTTCCTGTGAACCCTTCCCCTTTTCCCCTGAAATTTCCTCTCCTCTCCCCTCTGAACACTGTCAGACCATTCTCTATTTCAGTGTCTTTGGCTATATTTTGCTTGTTTCTGTGCCTTGTTCTTTAGGTTCATGTTAAAGGTGAGATCATATGGTATTTGTCTTTCACTGCCTGGCTTATTTCACTTAGCATCATGCTTTCCAGTTGCATCCATGCTGTTGCAAAGGGTAGGAGCTCCTTCTTTCTTTCTGCTGCATAGAATTCCATTGTGTACATGTACCATAGTTTTTGATCTACTCACTTACTGATGGGCACCTAGGTTGCTTCCAACACTTGGCTATTGTATATTGTACTGCTATGAGCATTGGGGTGCATAGGTTCTTTTGGATTGGTGTTTCAGGGATCTTAGGATATAATCCCAGCAGTGGAATTGCTGGGTCAAAAGGCAGATCCATTTTTAGTTTTTTGAGAAAGTTTCATACTGTTTTCCATAGTGGTTGTACCAGTCTATAATCCCACCAACAGTGTACTAGGGTCCCCTTTCCTCCACAACTTCTCCAACACTTGTTGTTTGTTGCTTTGTTTATGATGGCCATTCTGACAGGTGTACAGTGGTATCTCATTGTGGTTTTAATTTGCATCTCTCTGATAGCTAGCAGTATTGAGCATCTTTTCATGTGTCTCTGGATCCTCTGTATGTCCTCCTTGGAGAAGTGTCTGTTCAAGTCCTTTGCCCATTTGTTCTAATAATTGTTAAATGAAAGTATTTGTGTTTGATTCATTTAGATAATTCAATACAAGATATGAAAGATATTTTTGGTGGGAAATAAGCTATTTATAGATATTTGACAGTGGGCATTTGATGTTTATGAACTTTAGAGCAGATTTAATAGAACATTTTTGTTAATAATTAACAATTCTCAGAAAATGTATCAGAATTGAATGTGATTAAGCTTGCTATAACAAAGATAAAATCTTTATGTGCAGGTGGAAACATTTCATTACAGTATTTTGCTATCTCAGTTCACAAGGAACAAAGCCCATTGGTTTTGCTCACTGAACCAACCAAACAGAATCAATCAAAAGATTTACATAGCATCTGCAAACACCAGTGAATACAAACAGAGTGCAAGAAAATGCATCTCAAGGGCTTTGTTTGTATAGGCCTGGCCTCTCTAATATCTAGTCAAGTTCAGTGCACTAGCTGGAGAGGCTTTGCTTGATGCACTGCTTAATGGCTTAGCTCTTCAATCCTGACACATTCCATTATGGCACATATGTTATGTACAGACTATGAGACAGAATTGAAGCAACACATTTCCAACCCAAACAAACTTAAAATTAATGCTGTGAAGGGTAAAATAACATTCTAAATTTCTATGAACCACTATCTGTGCTGAATTGAAGAAATATCAAAGAAGCCATGAAGAAGTAATGTAGGAAGTATAAAAAAGTAAAAGGGAAAAAACCCCTTTGTAATTGAGTGCTTTTAATTGAGTGGGGTGCACATTCTATCCAAAAGTACTCTCACAACAAGGTATGAGAGTGACAGGTAATTTAACATGTGCCCTTAATCACTGTTCAATCCCTTGCAAATTGTTGAACTTTATATAATTGAAATCTATTCTCTAGTCAAGGTGAAATATAAATAGAGGTGTACAACACAGTCCCCGATTTAAGCAAGTTGGGAAGCTTTAGGGGAAACATTGTACATACTTAGATTAATAATTCAAGGTGAAGATCATGATGCAAAAAATTTTAGGACATAAAAATGAACTTTATGAGTTAACAGGTGGAAAATGAAAAATAATATCAAACTGTTCTCTCTACTAACATAATAATGTCTTATTGCACAATTTGTAATTTGGCTTTTTTCCCAAGAAAGAAAATAGCTAAAATTATGCATGCACTATCTCTTATAAAGTAAATAAAAATATAATTAAGAGACCTGGAAATGTAAATATCTCTAATAATTACGAGTACACATTTAACTTGTATTTCTAATTACATAGTAGAGATGTGTAAGTGCATAGAAAAGCGGGTCTTGCACATACCATCGTCTGAGTTTTCAGTAAAAGAATGGTGAGAAATGGATGGTACTAAGCAACTGTGTGCTGTCAAAGTGGGAATTTTACATGGTGTTCAGAACTTTTCACTGGTTTTCAACTTTAATTAAACTTTTCAATTCCATGGTTCACAAATGTCGAAATACTCAGTCAGATGCTGCTATTCAATCTAAATAATTTATGCAAAGTCTTCATGTCCAAGATTCACGTGGAAAAATTTCTGTTTAGGAATACTTGAGCAAGCTCTGAAGATACAAATATGTTTAATAAAAGTCAAAACTTTTTACTCTTTTTTAAGGGTCTAGCTCAGGCATGGGACCAGTGTATTTGAAAGTATTATTGTCTTAGTTTCATATCTGCTCACCTTTTAGTCCTTGAAAAAAATCTGATGGGTATTATTAAATATTAAGGTATGGAGAATTTTTGATTAAGGCAATTTCATGTATATTATTCATGAATAATTATTTAGGTTTAAATGCATGTACTTACTAGGTCTCCTTTCCTCTTTAACAATATAAACCTTTATTTAACAGCATTGAAAACCTTAATATGATGCTTAGAGGTGTTTAATATTACTTACAAGAATATTTTTGCAGTAATATGCCTTTCTTTCTTTACAATTTATGCTTCCATGGTTATTTTAGAAAGGATAGAATTTGATAAAAATGATAAATAAATATCAATAATCATTACATTTACTTACTGTACTTTCACTTAAGTTCAGGAAACAGAAATTTCTTAAGGCAATAGGCAGATTTCCAAAATGTTTGTATGTAATTAGATAAAAGTTAACAGGAAGCTTTATTATATCTTTCACTGTAAAAGATTAGTTAAGATTTAATTAATTTACTGGTATTGAGCTTACAGAAATGTTTTCAGGAAAACAAAATTATTGAAGCAATTTAACTAGGGTAGAGTCTCAGAGACAACAAGCAAGAGATGTAATGCATGAAGAACATAGTAGTTTCCATCCTCACTCTGGTATTTTAAATTAGAAGATAAATAATACTGTCTCTTGTTTTCTTATTTCTCCTCAGATGGTATTATAAGTATTGCAATGCTTGAACTCTTAACACTACAAGATGGGCATCATTGATTCCATTGTACAGAAAACAAAACTGAAGCTTATGAAGGCAAAGTAGCAAGATCATATTCATGAAAAATAGACAAAATTTAGACTTAGGGACGTTGTGATTGCACTTGTCTTAACCACTGTACACAAATCAAAAGAACTATATAAAGGTGATAAAAATAAGAGGCCACGAGGAAGTTCTGATCAGGAAGCTCATGACAAAGAGGGTCACATATAAAATTTCAGTACTGTGTGAAATTTCTCAGAAATATCAAAATAAGGAGGCATAGAAGACTTTGTAGAATAGCACCAGCTGCTACCCAGAGTTCTTAAAAAGTCTGGTACTGTGAATACAGAAAAAAAAATAATATTCATAAGGGAGATTTTCCTTATTTATACTAAATAGGAAAATGGAACTATCCTCTGGTAACTTCCTTAAGCAGGAGCACACAATCAGAAGTGATAAATATATTTTGTCCCACATGTCATCTCTGGCCTCTTGATGCTGGTGCTTGGGAGCATTAGTAGAAAAGATTGTAAAACAACATACAACTCTGGATATAAATAAGTTATCCATTTGATCTTCAAAACTTCTAGGGGACATTCAGTATGATTATTGATGAGGCTAACTCTTGCATAATTTTGATGTATAATGTAGTCAGTCTATACATTTGACACTTAATGTGGACATGGCTTGTGCTAGTTAAGTGAGGGGTTCTTAAACTGTAGTATTCACATCTGTCTTCAGAGGAGCTTGCTAAATGTAGAGATTTCTGAGTCTCTATTCTCACTGCTACCATTAACTAAGGTAAGGCTCATTGGACCGCATTTTAAAAGGCATTATGATATTCTACTGTAGACATTGGTTAATAGAATAACAATATAGAGAAATATTGATTTAACATTTTTCCCCTTAAATTGAAACAAAATATGCAACACCAGAAAGAAAATTCAGTATCCCTCTATTGACTCCAAACCCTCTTCTATCTACTGCTACATTTCTTTGCACCTCTTCATGGACAAATAAAAATTCTTGCCCTGTCTGGTGTAGCTCAGTGGATTGAGTGCAAGCTGTGAACCAAAGGGTTGATGGTTTGATTCTCAGTCAGGGGATGTACTTAGGCTATGGGCCAGGTCCCCAGTGGGGTTGACATGAGAGGCAACCACACACTGATGTTTCTCTCCTCTTTTTCCCTCCCTTTCCCTCTCTCTAAAACTAAATAATACATAAAGCCTTTTAAAAATTCCTGACACATTTTCTATCTATACTGTTCAACTTTCTCAAATTCCATTTATTTTTAATTCTAGTTTGATTTTTGGTTTTAATGCTCTATTGAAACCTTCTAGTTAAGGTCACCCATAGTCACTTGTTAAATGTCTGGAAACCAACAGACATCATTTTATACAACCTCTACCAAGTCATTGAATAGATTTGTCCACTCCCTCCTTTCAGAAATAATTTTTTCTCTGCCTATTTTTGGGAAATATGCTTCTTTTTTATTTTATCACCTAGCTATTTACTCCTGATCTTATTTTCTCTGTTTACTTCCTTTCTTCTGTTTATAAAAGATGCTGTTCTTTAATTTTCAATAGTTTATAAAAATGACTCATCTTTACAACTACAGTTATGGTAAATGGTTGCTTATGGTTATAATTGTTCCATAAATGCCATGAATGGTACTAAATAGGCTCTTATTTATGAGTTTTATTTTGTTTAAAAATCATTAAACATTTGGAAACAAACCAAATCTGTATTGTTTAGACATTTCTTAGGACAGTTTTCATGGCATACCATTGGTTCATAGATGTGTATGAAATCCTTCAAAGAAGGAAGTATATGAAATTCAAGCTTTATAGTTGGAAATACCTGAGTTTTATTCATACTTCCTCCTTGATACATGTATTTGGAGAAGTAACCTGGCCTCACTGAATCTGATTATCAGTATCTGAAAGACAAAGAGAATTATGCTGTACTAACTAGTACAGACATTGTCAAGATTAGAGACAATGCATGTATAGAAAGCATCTAGTACGTGAGGTTTCAAAAAGTAATCTCTGTCATTACTATTCATCATTCATCATCGCTGTTTTATAAGAAATGGTTAAATAGTGGTTAGTTAGAGCACTAGTGGTGAGAACAACATGGGGACCACACAGGAGTCCATTCCATAATCATACAAATATAACACAGGTTCTAGGGAACTTCTAAACTGTCAAGAGATCATCACAATACCATTGGTGATACTATTACAATAGCTTTTCTGAGCACTTTCTCAATTTCTGTGCCACCACCACTCACTTGCTCTGTGGCCTTAGACAATAAAATAAACTGACTGCATTTCAGTTTTCTCATATATAAAATAAGAATAGTACTTAATTTGTGGTGAATATTACATTATTTAATTAATCTGAAGTGTTTAATGTAGTATATGGAAAATAATTGTGTACAATAAGTATTATCCTTATTCTTATTATATGCATTGGGCTCTAGCCATATACTTGATGTATTCTGTCATTAATTCTCACAGACTTTCTGTAGAAAAGTAAATTCTTTCTCAATTCAAGATAAGAAAACTGAGTTATGAAGAAGCTAACTAGATTGTACACAGGCCTGTGAAGACAAAGTCACTGGTTCAATTCCCAATCAGAGCACACACCTGGACTGTAGGTCAGACCCTCTGTTGGGGGCATGCAAGAGGCACCCAATCAATGTTTCTCTTCCTGTTTTTCTCCCTTCCTTCCCCTATAAAAATAAAAAATAAAATAAAATATAAAAAAAGAACTGAGATTTAAAGGTAAATCTGCATAATTTTTAAACCTGTGCTGATGAATTTTTTGAGTAATCTGTCACAATTACAAATTTTAAAGTTTTTTTAACTTTTAAAATTATGTGTCTTTTTTAGTGTTTAAAAATACACTAATCAATTCTTAAGGTTTAGGAAATATAAGCCTAACTGTTGCCTCACTTAATCTTCACCTTGAAACACAACCACAAATTATAAACTTGGTGTGCAATTCTATTTTGCAGATGATGAACTGAAGATTAAAAAAATGAATTAAGTTACTTTCCCAAGGTTAGATAGCAGTAGTTGTAATGAAAATATCAGTAAAAGCTACAGCTTAATTTCTTACTGTCAAATACTTTACTAACATTTTTCATACAATAACTCATGTCACACTTTATGAACATGTCAAAAGGTGTTTTACACTTTAATAGGAAGATCTAGTCTATAACTACACTTACTCAAAATAACATATCAGTTATGTGACAGAATCAACTTAAAACTAGTTTTGTCTAATTTTAATGTCCCTGGTTTTACAGTTTTGTAATATTTTTTAATTAAGTCTGTGAACAAATGTACAGTTGACACTTAAAAAGTCCTGTAGCTTAACCCAGTTCCATAGATGAGCTGATTGTTGCTTGGAAAAATGTAGGGACATATATTAACCTTCAGCATCTTGAGTCATACACTAACTTCAGTGTGGTCTCCATAAGAAAGTCTGATTTAGAATACTTATTTTTGGTAATGGGCTTTCCAAGAAGAATCAATTGTCTATGGACTACCAAGAACTTAAGTGAATTAACTTACTGGGTAAAGTTATTTTCTAATGTCAAGGTGTCCTGGAGGAGGCAATGAGGTAGAAAATAGTAATCCTTAACCTCTGCATAAAAATTGTCACAGTGACATCAACCCCTATCTTAGAGCAATGTTTCTAAGATGTGAATTTAGAGAAAAAGTAAAATAGTGTCATTTACTGTTCTTTCTGTGGAAAACAAAGGTGATAGATGAGTTTTTATAATCAGGGGAAAGAAATATGAGAAGAGAGAGACAAATAACTTTGCTATCATATTTAAGTTTACCAAGATGAGTCTTTTTAAAGAGCAAACATTTTAACTTTGAGAATGCTAGTGCTAAAAAGCTCATTGCAATCTTAAGATATTTAGTAAGACCATTAATTTTATATTTCATATTTGCTAATTGATTTACTTATCCTATAAATTTCAATAGGCACCACAAATTTTTAAAAAATACTGATAGAATTTTACTAGTTAAAATATTTTGGCCATGATGACCTTCTCTAAGTGCTTTCTTTCCTCTTAAACTAAAGTGGAGTAGTTATTCAGCTAAACATCTAAAGTGTAAATAAATAGTAGTCTTGTCTTTAAAAAACTTTAACTTCTCTGTGTACCATGGCTCAATTTCTTTTAAGTCAACATCACTTTCTCCAAAGGCAATTTGCTAGAAGCATTCAGGGAAGCATCATCTTGTAAATTGAATGGAACTATTCATTATTCTCAAGTGTAAGTACAAATAACATTGAGAGAATGCACTAAATTAAGGGTGGAGAGTCAACATACACAAATGCAGTTACCTGTTCATCTTCACATTAGGAAAAGGACTTTTATATTCTTTTTCTTGTTTCCCCATCATTATAATGGAAAATCTATAAACATGCATATTTTTTTCCTAAGCAAAAGTGAAACTTTTTGGAAAAATGAAACTTAGTTGAAAAAGAAATGCTTCTGGAATGATCTTCCTGCTGTAGTCAAGCCATATTCCAGGGAAGGCTAATTATTTCCTTAAGCCACCCTTCAGCAGAAAAATAGGCTGTGCCATAAATAACCAAGTCACTGGAAGACAATGGAATTTAAAAGAGCAAAATACAGAAAAAGTCTTCATGCAACTTAAACAATATTTTTAATTCAGTGTTTGATGGAAATGTTCAATTTTATCATAATTTGTTAAAGAGACAAAATAGAAAGTCAAGCAACGTCTTAAGTAGAGAAAAAACAACTAGTGAATTTCTCAGTGAAGTTTTTATAACAGACACAGATTATTTCAAAGAAGGTCACAATTTTTGGAAATACTTGAAAAAATTTAATTTTCATTCATTACTTAACACTTTCAAAAGTAATTATCCACACAATATATCTGTGGAAGAAAGTACATCTCAAATTTAAGTGAGTAAAAATATTATAATCATTGACATAAAGGACACAGGTCTTAAAATATTTTAGAGGTATTTTGTTTGTAGGGAATCACTATATATTGTATTTGCATTATAATATTTAAACATATGATTATTTTCAGGAACATATATTTTATATACTCTCTTGATAGGCAGCAACAATTACATATTAGCTCCTAAATTACTATTATTCACCTGTTTTTTATACACCCTGGGCTGTTATTCATAACCTTTAATGACTGAATATTTAAAGTTTTCTCTCTTTTAGTCTTCAATGTTATTGTAAGTAAAGGGAAATTCCTTCCTTGGAAATACAATTTCCTCATATTTTATAATCCTGTGGCTATGAAGCTTTCAAGTAAATAACAGATTTATTTCTTTAATATTATCTAATGTACTATTTATGGTGTTTCATTCACTGTTCAAAATGAAAATACTGAATTTAATATAGATCCAGTTACAAGGTATAAAGAAACAAAATCCACTACCCAAAATATGTCATTTTGACATACTGATCATTTTGAATTAAAATTATTGAGAAACACCCAGTATAACAACAGCAACAACAACCAAAAAACCCCCTGATCTTTATCTTCCCCCCAAAAGCAAGAAATAAATATCTCATGTAAAGTTATCCTCCTTATACCAGGAGGCTAAAAAGCATCCTATCACCAGCGTTAGAATTTCAAGACAGAAAAAGCTATATAAACAAAAATTTTTCCTTCTCCATTAGTTTGCTACCCCAAACAAACTCATTTTCTCCAATCTTCACAAATAATCATTTCTTTGTTTAAAATGGTATGTAAATAGTCTCCTTTGGTCACTCTTTGGCTCTATATCTATGAGACATCCATACATATATATTTAAATTTGATCCTCTCCTTTTACTCATATCAGTTCAACTTTTTGAGCAGGCAGAAGAACTTTGAAGGGTAGAAGTAAAATCTTTTTGCTCCCCAACGGAAGGTAGTTTTGACCAGACAGATTAATATGTTCTGAAGTGAATTTATATAAATATAAAAATTAGCCTTTCATTGTGTATTAGCTTTTTGGTTGTTGGGTTTTTGTCTTGTTTTGTTATTAATAGACATCTTTGAAAGAGAATATAAAATGAAACATTTAGAGAAGAAGTAAAATTTATGGTTAAGAAGAAGTAGATTATTTGTAATTTTAAGCATCCAAAATTATCTTTCTATGTGGATTAGGTTTGTTTTAAAAAAAGTTACTAGTTCTTTCCAATTGCTTAGGGAGTACTGATTTACGTAAATCTGTCACCTAGAACGTTTTTTCTTTTATTTATTGTTCAAGTACAGTTGTCTCCATTTTTACCCCACCACAGCCTCCTACCCCACCCATCCCAGCCTCCCACCCTCAAACCTACCTCCCCACTTGGCCTTGTCCATGTGTCCTTTATACATGAGACATTTCTTCTTTACCAGAAAAAAAAATGCATGTGACTCAGACACAATATTCTATTATTTTATCAATTAAAACTAAAAGCTGTGCAGATTAATATTGCTTAAAAACACTTGAAATAAAATTTAAATATTTATTATTAACCTGCACATGCTTACTTTGCCAATTCTAACATTAATTTCAAGATAAATTTTCAACCT
The DNA here is from genome assembly GCA_004024845.1 of Tonatia bakeri. NCBI lineage: Eukaryota > Metazoa > Chordata > Mammalia > Chiroptera > Phyllostomidae > Tonatia > Tonatia bakeri. The sequence continues at coordinate 171,390 of PVIA01001914.1, forward strand.
TATTATTTTTTTAAATTTTCTCACTAACCCATAGCTCCCCAGATGTTGTTTTCTTCATGTTTCTCTTTTAGAGAAATTTCATGCCTTAAAGCTGGACAAGACATACATCCCATTCCTATCCAATGCTTTCTTTACTAATAAATAATCCAGGACACAGAATATCATTATAACTTTGCACTTATCATTTATTCATATAAAAGACTTGGTGTTCTTCAACAGCTTGCATTAACCATTCTAATTTTACAGTATTAAAACCCAGTAGTAGTTCCCTAAGAAGCACTGTATTGTCAATATGGCTTCAGAGTTAGAAGTTGGATCTATGCATACATAGATATAAATATATTTGGATTTAACTAGAGAAGGGAAATTATATTTGTACAGAGAACAAAATAATCAAAAAGTGGTCTGAAAAAGGTGTGCTGTAGTTCATTGTGAAATCTCTTAAATTAAAAATCAGATTTCTATGTCAATGGCAACTTGCCTCCTTGACTTACTGTATTATTTTGAAATGTCAGATCAAATTTCTCAGTAGGCATTTGTGTGTTAACTATGATTTAGAGTGTTTTTTCTGTTTGCCAAGTTGTCAGTCATCTTGACTTTGGTATATTTGCTTAATTCTAAGTATCTAAACCTGAAATTTAATCTCCACTTGTTATGTTAACTGTTAACTGCATTATTTAGTTTTGATAAGTATCCTTCCTAAAGAATGATTCCCATTCCTCAGTTTGATAGAAATAAAGCTTTAAAGCTTTAAACAAGAAATAAATAAATAAGAAATATCTGATATACAGTCTTATTTTCAGTTTAGTCACAAAGTGATAAAAATATAACTTGAACACTGCTGGTTTTGCATAAGGATACACATTAAAACATAAATTTTTAAAAAGTAAAATACCATTTTTAAAATGATCATTCTTTGCTAGTGATCAGAATAAAGTCACTCAAATGTGGAAGATAAAAATTTAACCCTGGTTAAATACATAACACTTTTGAATTTGAAAATGCCAGGTTTCCAACCTAAAATCCAGTTTTACAATCTGTATGACCTCAATCACATTGTTTGACTTCAGTTCATCAATCTGTAAAATAGTTTGAATAATTCCTTCCTTAAAGGGTAGTGAAAATCAAGTGAAATAATAGAGCAAAATCCCTGCCAGGAGATAGAATAAATGGCAACTACAAAAATTAAATTTATTTTTTTGTAATTAGGACAATATTTTTAAAAAACACAGTTAAAATATAAATGTACTATAGGAGAGGATACCATGTTAATAATCATAAGCATGTAAATGACATCTATTTAGCATTTTCTATTTTATAGCAAAGACTCTGATGTAGATTCAGGACTGTTGATTTCAGATACTAAGCATGCATGTGAGTCAGTGAAAGTGGAAAAGAAATATAGGCTCCCTGACTTAGCTGATATTAGGCCTTGTCATTAAGTCTATTTAGTGGGGATTAAAAGTAGACATGTGACAGTAAGTTTCAAAAAACTTCACCTGCATAGTAATGCTGTTTAGTGAAGGCAGGCCAACTTTGACATAATTACACATACATTTCATTAAAAAGGATTATTACAAAGTTATAACTTTGTGGAGTTGTAGAAATAAGGTATCTATGATTATTATGAGGTAAAAATTAAAGAAAACAATAAAGGCAACAGAGATCCTAGAGAAACATGATTTTTACACAAAGGAAACAGATGTCTTGTAAAAACATGAGTTTTGTCCCATTAAAGACTATCTTTTTTTAAAAGATATTTAAAAATTTTAATTAGCATTATAGGGAAAATTATAGTCACTTATAGAAGAATATCAAAATATAAATGGAGACATTTAGAAATACTTATTTACAAGTACATTTAAATTATTATTTTCCTACATTTATCATTCCTTTTTTCCACATTGTTTTATTGTTGTTCAAGTAGTTGTCTCCACTTTCCCTCACCACTCCCCCCACCCCAGCCATCCCCACCTCACACCCTTGATCCTATCCTCCTTTGACTTTGTCCGTGGGTCCTTTATATATGTTTCTTGATGACTCTTCCCTCCTTTTCCTTGTTATCTCCTTCCACCGCCACTCTGGTCACTGTCAGTTAAGTCTTTATTTCAATGTTGCATTTTGCTGCCTTGTTTGTTCTGCTGATTAGGTTCCCCTTATAGGTGAGATTGTATGGTATTTGACTTTCACTGCCTTATCTTGATTACTTAAGGCCAAATTAAATATAATTAAGTAATGGTACTAGGGTACACTTTAAATATTGTTCTAAGTATTCATTCATATTTTAAAAATATGGTAGCATTTGTATCTTTATGGGTTCTTTGATTACTCCTATGTTTAAAAAACTGTATGCATATAAGATAAATTACACAAATGACTTATCACATGATATTCTACTTTAGACTGATACTATATATTAAATGGAGACAATCATAATTATTGATTGTATAAAAGCTCAGAGGACACTTGATATAACATAAAAATTGCTTTCCCTTCTTAGGAGCAATTCAGTATGACTGTAAAATATTTTTTGCTGGTTCAATGTCAAACTCATACCTCAGATGACACTAAAGCAACTTACCTTGTAAAACCATAGGCTTAGTATCAGGCCAGGTTTTATGTATCCAATTTAATGGAGATTAATTATTATTTAACATGTATTATAATATAGGTTTAGGTGTTCTTTTAGTGTCTTTAATTTTTTATGATAATGAAAATAGCTGAATGTTATTATTATTTTTAATATTTTATTTATTTTCTTTTTTAGAAAGAAGGGAAGGGAATGAAAAAGGGAGAGAAACATTAACTGGCTCCCTTCCGAATGCCCCCAGCATGCCCCCAACCCAGGACCTGGCCCATCAGCCAGCAGGTGCCCTGACTTGGAATCCAACCTGAGACCTTTTGGTTCCCAGGCCAGTGCTCAATAACTGAGCCACACCAGCTAGAGCTAAATGTTATGTTAATTTAGTTTTGGGGTGTAACTCTATTTCCATGGAAAATATCTGTATTATAAACCACAAAATGTTGACTTTTCTTTTTTACTGTCTTCAGATGTGTGCAGTTTGACAGTTGTCTTCACTTAAATTATCAGAGTGGTAGAAAAACAATCATTAGAAAAAGAAAGTTTTTGGTTAATGATTTCACTTTATATATATATACGGTTACATTTTCACCACATGTTACATCAAAAGCTTATACATTGGTAACTATTAACAAGCTACCATGGTTAACTACTTTTTCCTACTTCCTACTTGAGAGTTAAATATTTTGAAGTAGATTAATCATGATTTTAAAGTATTTAAAAATCATATTGAGTCTACAGCCATACCACCCTGAACACATCTGATCTCATCTAAAAATCATATTGACTCCCAGCTAGTGACCCCAGGTTGCTGCATCTTTCATTATGCTTTCTTAAATAAAATCGTGAGTATAGTACACAGGTTAGATTTTTTATATATATAAAATCTGGTAATCATTTAGATAAACCAAGTTCTTTGACTGGAAAAGGTCAAACTCATTTTAAATTGCAGAAGCAACTGAAGTGCAAAGACTAATGTAGAAAGATTCCTAAATAAACTAGTTGTATCTTTAAAATGTATGGAATCCCAGGCCTTAATTATTTGAAAAAAACTTCAGATACCCAGGAAATAATTTGTTTTCCAACCATTTTTTAATGGCACATAATAAAACAAACTATATTTCTGTTCCAAGAGTGACCCAGTACACACTGAGCCCTCCATATGTCCACACAAAGACAAGAAGGAAAACAGCCGCCCAGACTCCATTGTCCCCTGCATTCCTGAAACACATCACAGCTAAGACTCATGGCAGCTCCTGTCAGTGAGACACTGAGGTAGAATAGTGCTTCTCAGTCCAAATGGTTTCATCTTTTTTATGAATCTGACAAATATCTCAGAACTTTACGGGGTAACTAAAAGAGAGGAAAAAGCATTTTATGCAGCAAGGCCTCAATAACATTGTTTCATTTAAACATGGTTTCCCTCCATATCTTTTCATTATAATAGCGATTAAAAACCATGATTCTAGCCTAGGACATTGTCTGTGTGGAGTTCATGTTCTCCCCCTGTCTCTGTGGGTTTTTTACTCTGGTTTCCTCATCTATCCCAAAGATATACACATTAAGTGAACTGGCACATCTGCATTGTCCCTGTCTGTCCAAGTAAAGGCCTGTGTCCGTGTGCTCTGTGATGGAACGGATCTTATAGGATTGCTGGTTGCCACCTTGTGCCTCCAGCTGCTGGGATCAACTCCAGCCACCAGCAACCTTTGACAGAAATAAGTGGGTCGTAAAATCATTATCTTACTTGTTTTTCTCAAATGTATGTATTACATATATTTCAATGGTTAATATTAGAAGTATTCTAGATCTTTATTTAGAAGTTTGGTGATGCTTTAGTGACAAAAAATATGCCATAGGAACTTTACTCTTGTTTATATCAATTACCCTAGGGTAAAATTAGTTTCATTATATATTGTTTAGGTTAAAGTCACAGTTTATAAGAGTTTATTGACAATTTTAAGAAAGGACGTACTATATTTTAAAAACAAAACAGTGGAGAGGTTTTTTTTTTTTTTTTTTCCCTTTTCTTGCTGCTACTTTATAACCTGGTGGGTTCTAAAAGTTTGTCAATTTTCAGTAAATGTACAGAGTCCAATATATTTCTGCTTTCTTTTTCTTGAATATATTTGGTGAATACTATGGATCCCAAGAAGATTCATTTGATATATGAATCCTAAGAAGGAATTCATCTGCTGACTTGGTCTCTCTGTGGTCAACCAATGGCCCAAATTTTATGAATAAGAGTTTAGTGGCCACTGATGACAGAGCGTTCTCACATACTCTGTGTACTGGGAAGAACCTCAGACTGGATCCTAGGCTTGCAACACTTTTCCCTGCTTTTCTACGCCATCTGGGTCAACCACTGAAGAGAAACCCTGGATTCATCTTTCTACCAAGGGCTTAAGACCTGTCCCATCTTATCAGAACTGCAAAATTTGGATACTTCTTTTATATAAAACTTTCTTAATTAGGAATCTGGAAGGGAACTTTCGTTATAAAAAGTGACCTACCTTTTGTCTTGGTTAAATGCAATTTAGGTTGTTACTTAAATCTGTGTCTCCTGAGCTGCAGCTCCTTTAGCTCAAGTAAATGCTTTTTATTCTTTATTACAGTTGAAATTAATTTAGGTTTATAGTAGTGGTTTTATTTTAAAATGTAATTCAGAGTTAGCATGTCATGTTTATCTGCTTATGCCGGGATTTAGAACACTGAAGAAAGATATTACTTAGGGTTTTCCAGAGAAACAGAAGCAATGATATGAATAGATATATATAAGAAGAGATTTATTATAAGAATTGAGTCACATGATTATGGAACCTGCAAAGTCTCATGACCTGCCATCTGAAAGCTGAAGAACCAGGAGTTCTTCAGTTGGAGTCCAAAGGCCTGAAGACCAAGGGAACCAATGGAGTAAGTCTCAATTCAAGTTCAGAGGCTCAAGTATCCAAAGGGCCAACAGGGTCAATCTTGGTTTGAGTCTGAAGGTTGCAAAACCAAAAGCACCAATGTCTGAGGGCAGAAGATGGACTTCCCAGCTCATGAAAAAACTTTTTTTTTTTCTTTCCTATGCCTTTTTGTTCTACTTAAACCATCAATGTGTTGAATTTTGCCCACCAAGTATTGGTCAGGGTGATCTTCAGTATTCAGCCTACCAATTCAAATGCTAATCTTTTCCAGAAACACCCTCACAGACACACCCAGAAATAATGTTTACTAGTTCCCTGAGCTGTAAATTTGGTCTATAAAATTTATTATCACAAAGTAGCTGAGGTGAGAGCCAGAGTTGATTTGAGCCTGGCTGCTGCCCCAAATATCCAGGTTCCACTAGCTAAGACAGGTAGTGAGCTGCAAAAATGACAGAGCCTGATGGACTTACAGAAGTCATAGCAATAAGGGCTAGACTCTATCACAGGGAAAAGCATTTGGGGAGACATAGTTCCAAATTATGTAAGTTGACAAAATACATTACCATGTCCACTGTACTACATTTCCCATAACTAATTAAGACATTAAAATTTCAGTAACTATATATAATTTTATATGAATGGAAGTACCAAATCCTTTTATGGCAGCAGTTAATTTTCCACAGGTTTTGATCAAGAGGCTGCATATTTCATCCACCAAAATGAAACAAATAAAATATATTATGTGCCAGAATCGAGATAATTTACTTGAATGTAGAAAAATTTTAAAAGGGAAGAGTTTGTTTTGTTTATTCCAGAATATTTCTGAAGCTGGTTCTATTAATGGAGAAATATGTTCAAATTTATCTGTGATCATTTGAGATCACCTATCATTTATACAGAATTGGACACTAACTAGTTCCTGAAACAAAATGTAGATATCACATAGTCTTTCATTTAAGCCAATATGGCAGATAAATACCCAGCAAAACCTATAGCACACACACTAAAAATGCTAGATAAAGCATTACAAAATTATTTTTCAGTGAAAAAAATAACTTGGTAAGAAACTGAGGAATACTCAGATACCAAAAGTCAAATATTACTCAAATACCAAATATCTCCCTATGAATGGAATATTGCTTGTTTCCTTCAATGTTTTATTACTAACAGTAGGGAAATTCTTGCTAATCTTATTCACTCATATAAATATTTAGTGAATGAATGAGTGAATGAATAAATGAATGAATAGGCTTTAAAGTTTTTTAAACTGAAATTATTAAACTAATTGGATTTCTCAAAATTGTAGACAGACATTTTCTTCAGTTACATTACGAAATGGCTGTACAATGGGATCACAGAGGTAAATTAATTAATTAATCGCACTGACTTAGTTTTTAAAATGAGCATTAAATAAGGCAATGGTAAAAATAAAGAGCAATACTTTATCATTTTTATTACCTTGAAGTTCCATCTACTTTGAACAATTTCTATGTAATAATATTTATGCTTTTTAAATATTCTATGAATTACAGCTGTCGAAAAAAAAAACAAGTGTTTCTGTTTCTCTGCATCTCAACGGAAACTTTAGGATAATTGTTATTTTTCTACTTAATGAGCTTACTGTCTCTGAACACTATAGTTGAACCTCATATTTACTTAACTGTAGAATCCAAAGATATTTACTTTGGCCTGTATAAGACTTAAATTCTCATAACTTCAGAGATTACTTACTTACCTTCTTAATATCCACCCTTGGAGAAAAGTGATCAATGGAGCACTGCTGCCCGTGATCCTCAAACTTGAACTTCTGCCATTTTCCCCAAAGGACACATATATCTGGAACTCATTTCCTCTTTGTTACATCAAAGCTAAGGTCCTTGGCCTTCAGGGAACCACTCAATATTAATTTGTTTAGTTAAGCTTTTACTAAACTGATGAGGTGGAAAAGAGTAATTGAATTGGTAGCAAATTTGAATACATATTCATGTGGCTATACCTCTGAACATATTCATAAATTTCCATCAGAGTCCCATTTTATTAGTTAAATTTAACAATGATATGTTAACAATGATGATTCCTCACTATTTTTAGTATGCCATGAATGTAGCTCCTTTTTTAAAATCCTATTTTTAAATATCCTACACATATTAATAAGGTAAAACTAGATTAAGCTTTTTATTAGTTTATGTAAATGCACATAACATGGTTATCTACTTACCTCAGTAAAACCTGTTTGGACAAGATTGTTCTGTAAAATAATGAAGTACTGCTTTAAAACACAGGTTTTATTTTAATATTTTACAAAGCCTAAAAATATAATAGGAACCAATGTGATATTTATTGCAACATAAAGAAAGTAAATATGTGGCCAAACATGATTAGATTAAAATTCTTTATTAGGTATATAGATAATTGGGTTGATTGTTATGTATCTGTCAACAGATGAGATGAAAAAAAAGTGGAATAGGTTAAATGTATAGATTTTACAAATGTAAATATATTTGAGTGGGTTACTGGAATATCTAATTTTATAGCTCTTATGGGAAAATTATACTCAACTGTGATGCAATTTATAAAAATGTTCTGTAAATAGTTTTTAAAGAAAAATCAAAATAAACACTTTAAATCTTTATGTGTTTTAAACATTTACTTTATCCGATACTAATGTTTCAGGGATAATGGTATTCCCTCCATACTTACTAATATATAAAGTACTATGCTGCCTCCCTGGCTAAGTAATATCCAGAAAAAGAACCCAGAATTCTCACAGAAATTCTTTAATTTATGATGCCTATATACTTTTACTGATGTCATGGAATTTCATTCAATCTATCCAATACTTATTTCCAATTATATTTTCTTTTGATTTTATAGTTAGCACAGAAAATAATAAGGATATACTTCTTTGATAATCTGAATGTCAAAGGAACTACTTTGCAATAATGTCTTATTAAACTCACTGGAAGTAAATGTAGTAATTTCTTGTTCAGGTGTTAAAAAAAAAAAAAAAAAGAAGCCTTGCTATACATGGCTCCATAGTGTTATTTTCTTTTTCTTTTACCAACTCTTGACAGAAAAATGATGCCCAGAATTTTAAAAATCTCCCATGGAATTGACATGCACTAATAAAAAATGACAGAGAACTGGGCAAGCCTTGGTGATATATATGACTGAATAATATTTACTTAAACCAGAACATTAATGTGTCCCTCTTCCCCCAACCTGAATAACTCTTACAACACAATGGGCACCATGGAATTCTCACAGGAACCCCAGGTCTGCTTTTAGATGCCATCTGTGAGGCAACTGAAATTGGCTGAGCCTTCCTTTGTTATGCGTATATGATGTTATGGCTTGGTTAATGGCTTAGAATTCAAGTTAAAAAGAAGGATGAATCCCTCTGATGTCATTCTCTTTATTGTGTCTGAAGATCTGTGCCCCACCACCCACCAGGCTTCCCCTGACTGACCTGTGTTTACCTTCTGTCAGTGCCACTTCCCACTGGGTTATTGATGTGCTTCTCTGCCCAGGAAGCCAGTGCTCTCAATGCACTTTGTTAAGCTGACACCACGGGCACACACAAGCTTTTGTTGTACTGTAGGTGAAGAAGAATGTTTGTGCAGGGGTGCATTGAATATCTCAGTTATGCTCTTTTTTGAGAATCAGGAGAGATAGACAGACATCTTATTAAACATTCTTCTTATTCACATGATACCTGAAAGCTCATTCAGTCTCCAAGGAAGGCAAAGGTCAATTCTTCCCTATGATCAAGATCTCTTTTTGCATAATATCTGACTGGTGACTTAAGGTGGCTGCCAAAGTAAAAATAAATCTGCATTAATTAAACAACAGTAAATTATAAGTTGTAGCATTAAGTATATGTTTTCTTTCTTATATAATTAAAAATATTGCTTTTATTTTTATTTAAGTTTAATGGGGTTCATACAATCATCCTTTTTCATGTCTCAGAAAACATTAAATATAGTGGAAATTGATTACATGCTTTAGAAAAATTTAGGTAATATTATTGACTATGTGAAAATGTTATTTGCCATTTTCACTATTTTATTTCCCCCACAAAAAAAGATAGATATAAGGATAACATTAGAATATCTTCAAAATGGAGATCCACAGTCTTTTTCTATTTTACTTCTATGTAAAAGTCTTTACCATAATAGGTTAATATTTGCCTAGATATATTAACATATACATGAAAATACAAGTATGATCATAAGCAGGAAATATTCATGAACTTGCAGTTACACAAAATACAGTGGAATTAACACAACCATTTGTAAAAATATAAACAAGAGATTAAGTTTTCTGATCAAATATTGATATGTCCCCTACATCTATAGTATTCAAGTTCCTTATATGTAAAATAATTGAATTCAACTCTATCAATTCTAATGCTGTGTTTAGCTCTAAAACATGCAACAACATGCAACAAAGAGAATATTTATAATGTAACTCAGAAAATAAAAGTTAAAATTATTTATCGTCAACAACCAACAAGTGTTGGTGAGGACGTGAAGAGAACCCTTATGAACTATTGTTGGGAATGCACATTATTGCTGCCACTGTGGAAAATAGTATGGATCTACACAGTGGCAGCAATAATGTGCATTCCCAACAATAGTTCATTGTTGATCTATTAACATTAAAAAATTAAAAGTGGAAATGCCTTATGACCCAATGATTTCACCTCTGGGAATATATCTAAAGAAATATGAAATGCTAATTCAAAAGAATATATGCACCCCTATGTTCATTGCAACATTATTTACAACAGCCAAAATTTAGAAACAGCCAAGTGCCCATCAGTAGATGAGTGAATAAAAAAGCTGTGGTACATTTACATAATGGAATATTATTCATCCATAAAAAGAGAAGGGAATCTTTCCCTTTACAACAGCATAGATGGACCTGGATATCATTAGGCTTGGTGAAATAAGCCAGTCAGTAAAACACAAGGCCCATATAACTTCATATTTGGAATCTAATGAACAAAATAAACTAACAAACATAATTAAAACAGACTCATAGATAGATAACAGACTGTCAGCTCTCAGATGGCAGGTGGTTTCCTGGGCTGGGTAAAAAAGATGAAGAGAATAAGCAAAACAAAATAAACAAACAACAATAACAACAAAACCCCTGATAGACACAGACAACAGCATGGTGATTACCAGAGGGGAAGAGGGAATCAGTGCTGATGTAAGGAGACTTGACTTGGGTTGGTGAACTCGCAATACAATATACAGATGATGTGTCATAGAATTGCACACCTGAAAGCTATATAATTTTATTAACCAATGTCACCACAACCACAAGAAATTCAATTAAAAATAAAATGAAATAAAATGCCAGTCACACAAAAAAGTTAAAATTAATATTAAAATTGGGGGAATGATTAATTATTTCCCTTGTTATTGAGTGTCCAGTTTATAGACATGATATTATGGATAAACCATTAATCTTACTTATGGACACAAGGTAATGTGTTGTGAGAGTGCAGAGGCTAACTGACCTGTGCATTTTTCTTCTGAGCTACAAAAAATATTTTAAAAATACTTTAAGTAGAGTGTATTAGTTGTAAAGTTTATGTCTTTATACCAGTATTTTACTCACTTTCTATAGCAAAGTGGATAAGTGAATTGCTCCCACTTCACAAAATATTGAACAGTTATGTTAGGCACAACTCTGACATTACACTGCAAAGCAGATGATGATGGCCTCAGTTTCTTTATTTCAGTTTGGATTTGGTAATACATCATTAAATTTGACATTATTAAAGACTCAGGATGAGTATATAACTTCTGAATAATGTGTAATGAATAACTTTTGTCCAAGAAATGTTTTAACTGTTCAAGAGTTAATAAAAGGAACCTAATACTTATCCCTTCAGTTCTTTAGTGTTTAATGAGAATGTTTCTTTAACAGATTATTTATTTATTTATTTTTAGAGAGAGGAGAAGGGAGGAAGAGAAACATCAATGTGTGGTTTAGCAAAGTTTTGCTAAACATGTAGAATATTTAATAAATATATAGAATAATTTATAAATATGAAACCAAATTATATATTTGTGTATGAACATTATGGGTGATAGACAATATTAAATGTATCATCTTTAGAAAACATGTTTCTTTGGTGTACACATTATTAAATTAAAAACTTTGTTTCCATTTTAACATTATTTTTGGTAAATACATACCTAGCTTTAGTTTTTCTTTATGTATGTACAGGGTATACATATATTTATAAACATTTGCACATATGTAATTTAAATCACCTATATAATTAAATTTAATATAATTTTATTTCAGTAACTTTACTGAAAATTATCTTTACCATTATGAGCTTTCATTATCCTGGAGATTAATGTGAATTATTATCTTATCATTTGAAATGAGAAATTTCATTGCCTTGCTAATAATTTGCTGAATTTTAAACCACAATTTTCTCAGAAAACAGAAGCCAGAAAAGGAAGGTAGACAAAGAGACTTCAAGTAATACTTGAAACATTTCAAACTAAAAGCACAGGACAAAAGAATAAAATGCTTCTAGTTCAATTATCTACATTGTCCCATTGAATTAATATTTTTTTCTATTATTGATCTCAGACCATTCCCTTGCTTCTCTAATTTATTTTCTGAAGTGTAAGCTCTTCTTTGGCTTAAATAAGAATGGAAGTAATGTTTTCATTTTAGTGATTTTTAACAGTTATTACTGGTATCATCTGAAAACTGCTAAATTTTATTTTACCCCTGGTAGTACGTTTGTTGATATGTTTAAAAATCACTATTAAGAACAAATGTGTTAGTTGTAATCAAAACTGCCTTATCAGTGTAACAATTTGTATTTAATTACTATTGATAACAAGAATTTGAAAATATTTCAACTTTTGTTCTATAAATTAGATGTTTTTACAGATTAGAGTGAACAAAAATACTTCCCCCAAACAATATTCCCCCCTATTTTTAAAGGAATGTTCCCTCTTTTATCAAGAATAGGCTCTTATGCACATAAAGCAAATATAAACTTTCAGAGCAATTAATAAATACTAATAAATATATCCTCAAAATATATTGTACAGAAACATTCTTTTAACTATGTAGACATTTACAATCACAACAATGAAAATTTTTACACATGCAGATGAAAACCTCATGATTCATTTATTAATCACAATATATATGTTGAATTTTTACAGAAATATTTAAATGAGCAGTCTTATTGGAACATTGGTATATATTTCCTACAATAGGAATTGCCTCTTTCAAGAGAATTAAATTGCCTAAACTTTACAATAATAAGCAAAGTGATTCCCAGATGAGTTTTGAGGAAAAAAAGTAAAATGTAAAGGTCCATCCTACTGTTTTTCAAAAGTATAAAATTTATCTGCAAATGAGATGATACAGGATGTCATCTCAGTGAGCCCTCAAATTCATATAGCCTTTCTCTATTGGCAGTGTTTATGCTATTATATTTCCACATAAATGAGTATTCTTTCTATGTAGAACCAAAATGAGAGATTCAAATATATCACTACTTACTAAAATACAGATATTTCAAATGTGAACATTATGGAAGATATGACTAGTCCAAAGCATTTCCATTTGAAAGAGAAATGACTAATAATTGATTGGTCTGGATCCAAAGTCACAGTGGGGTTCAAAAAGCTGGTAAGTGGCTTTTTGAACAGAAGCTGTATCAACCAATTGAATTTAATTATACACGAAGGTGACGATGGAGCTAAACTGCCTGTAATTGACATCCAATTACTCAGCTGGTCTTCCATAAAACTAATTCATCTGAAAGTTTGTCATTGTCCTGTGTTCCAGGGCTGCTGCTGGTTTAATTAGTTAACACTGAGGAATCTTGAAACTAAATTATTTTGTCTTTACTGCCAATTATTAGTTAACAAAAATTGTATATAAAAATTAACATGTGCTTCTAGGACAAGTAGGAAAGAGCAAAGTGAATACATGTTTTGTTTTGATCCCCTAAAAAGACACGGAAACAGAAGAGAATACCTTCCTGTATGTCATAGTCATGTAAGAGTTATTTGAACTTATAAGCTATTAAAGATGCTGCTGTTGCATGCATTATTCCAAAAGGAAATTATTTCACAAATATGCCAATTAGGGCCTCATGGTGCACATGCAAAAATTAAGTTTAATAACAATAGAAAAAAATGGACAGATAGAGAACATTCCTGAGTAAATTTCTCTGCAGGGCTTTCAATTACTTTGAGAATATTTGATAATGCTTTGCCATAGTTTCAAAATGATATGGGCTGATTCTTGTGGTTTAATAAAGTAAATCTATAACAGGTTGCTTACAGTTATCAGAATTACATATTAAGTTAATCGTTGAGAGTTGAAAATATTGAAAAATTGATCTAATGGTTTAAATACCACACTTAATTATTTTTTAATATGACAAAATGCAATATATTGTGATTGTACTGAAAATACTGGCACCATTCCAAAGCTGCTGCATATTGATATCATGTAGCTCATTTTTATGTAATCCACTTCATCATATTGTAATTTAATATAGAAAATATCGAAATTCACATTTTTTTAAATTTCATGTCAAATAATTCAAAATCAACCATAGTTGAAATATTTAATAACAAAAAAGTAAATTTTAAAACGTTGATTTATCTGCAAAAGTTAGTTGATCAGACCAAAAATATCTTTTTAAAAGTCATAGTGGAGTAAACATTGAAGTCCTCTTTAGCTATAACATTGTTTATGTAGAAAAAATGAAAAATTGGGTTGCATAAATCTTTGAAAGCAGAGTTTTATGTGTCTTCTCCATAAAAACATAGAAGTCTTTAGGGCAAGATAGGCTTGTGATTAATTATAACATTATCAATTTGAAGATATAGCTTTAAATATTGATATATACATGAATACCTTTTGTGCAGCCTTATTTAGTAGATGTGTCTCTTAAGATTTGTAACATTTACAATAAATACTTGTCTTACTACATAGTGCAATTAATGTAGGAATTGTGGTTACATTTTTCTGTATATCTTCCAAAAATAACAGTGCAAAAACCAATTACCTTTTAAAACCCTGGTATTTAATGCAAAATGTCAAGATAAGCTAAAGTTTTACAAGAAAACTGAAGTCAATCCATTTAAAAAGAAATGTGGCTTTGTTCAAAAGAAGCATGATACAAAATGATCCTGAAAATATCGTTCGCCTTTGCAAGATTTCACTAAAGCTTTAAAAAGGAAATGCTTTGTTTAACCTATGAGTAATTATAAGTCAAGTTAACTGGAATTTACCAACTTGATAGAATGTTGGCAATTTATAAGAAAATTACATTGTTTTATTTTATTTTATGTTATTTCAACTTACAGCTGTATATTTTGAGAGAATCCAGATTTGCCAAATACTATTAACATGTGTGCGTGTATGTGTGTGTGTGTGTGTAAACACATCTTTAATTATGTGGATTTATTTTGGGAAAATGTAGCATAAAATATCATTTTAAAACAATTTATTAAATATGCCTCCAAACCAGGGTTAGCAGAGATTCTTTCGTTTCAATTTTAAAGTAGAAATATTTGTCAAATGATGTTTTGAATGCACCCATAGATAAGAAAAGGCTGGAAAGAGTCTCAAGTTTTTCTTCATGTGCAATGTTTTTAGGCAGCTTTGCACAACATGTGGTTGCTTAGTAATACTAGGGGAGAAAAAGCAATATTGAAGAGCTCCCCAGTGAGCCCAGTGGCAGCACTTCGGCTCTGAAATGCCACTGAACGCTACTGGGAGGAAATGTGAGTGCTAATGCAGGCTCTTTTGTCAGGGCTCTGAGTGCTCTCCATGAAAAGAAGTAAACACACTCTATGCAAAAAGTAGACATTTTCTCACTTTACACAAATTACACATTTAGGAAGAAATATCCCATAATGAGAAAGACCTGTCCCCAGTGTCCTACTTTCTCAGTAGATTTTTAAAAAGATTTTATTTATTTTATATTTTAGAGAAGGGAAGGGAGAGGGCAAAAGAGGGAGAGAAACATTACTGTGTGGTTGCTTTGCCTCTCATGTACTTCTGACTGGGGACCTGGGCAACCCAAGTATGTGCCTTAGACTGGGAATCAAACCACCAACACTCAGCCTTTATAGGCTGGCACTCAATCACTGAGCCACAGCAGCCAGGGCTTCTCAGTAGATTTTTT
Source organism: Tonatia bakeri (assembly GCA_004024845.1). Taxonomy (NCBI): domain Eukaryota; kingdom Metazoa; phylum Chordata; class Mammalia; order Chiroptera; family Phyllostomidae; genus Tonatia; species Tonatia bakeri. The sequence goes on from PVIA01001914.1 coordinate 187,084, forward strand.
TCAAGGTAATAGCTTGCTATGATTACAAAAGTACTCAGTTAAAATAAACATTTAAGGTTTTCATTTTTTCTAACTTATTAGCATAAATTACAAAAAGAGAGAGAGAAACTTCCTCTAGACTTTAAGAGACTTGTTATCTACATTTATAAGATTAACTAAGTAATTGCCTGCCTTGAACTTCATTGAAATAGTCAGACTCTAAAAAGGAGTTGCATTTTCTTTTTGCTATATTACAGATCTGGTAGACTCTTTTACCACTAGGCACACACATGCATACACACACTAGTGCGCATACATAGGAGGAATCTGCCACCAAGTAAGAAAAGTTTATCTTAGAGGAGAGGGACTTTCCTCAGATAAAGAATGAAATCCATATGGTTTATTCAAGTCACATAGGGTCCTAAACTTACTAGAAGGATGAATGAAGATTCCTAAGGATGTCATAAATGCATGGATAAATGTGTCTTTATGCTGAAGATAAAAATTTTTCACTATAAGTGCTAGGAAAAAAGAATTTTCTCTCCCATCTCTACAAAATTTTCAGTGAGCATCCTCTGGCTACACCGAGGACATCGGGAAATGCAACTTGGTCTAGAAATTCAAGTGGTAGCAGTAGGAAATCAACTAAATGCTTCTGGAGATCCAAAAACACTGGAGAATTTGAGTAATTTGTAATTTTTTACCTCAGGAAGAAGAAATAACCTGTTGTTTTTTGCATTTTTTAAACTAGCCTTAAAATATATTACACAGAAAGAGGGAAAAATTTCTATTTGTTCTGACAGGCTTTTGCTTCTGAACAGTGGGATTCCTTTTCAGATCAAATCCAAACTGGCATAGGACACACATATACTGGGGTAACAAATCTGTAGAAACTTGACTTGAGAAAGCCAGAACTGGAAACAGAAGTGCTGGAATGGCAATAACTAGTCATTTAGCTTTTGAAATGAATTTTTGAGGTTCTACAGAAACATACCTGCAAAATATTTTTTTTTTCCTTTGTGGGCATATGGTCATAGCACAGAGGCATCCTCTCTGCAGCCCAGGGATATCAACTTCCTAGTTCACTTTGGAAATGTCAATATTTTACTTATAATGAAGGAAAATATAAACTGAGCCTAAAAATATATGTATTTATAGTGAAAGCTTACATAATAAAAATATAAAACAGTTTAATATAATAATGTTTATTTTATTTTATTTATTTAACTTCCAGTCAAGATGGAGGCATAGGTAGACACACTGTTACTCCTCACACAAACAAAAGAAGAACAACAATAATTTAAAAACAAAAAACAACCAGAACTGACAGAATATCAAACTGCATGGAAGTCCGACAAACAAGGAGTTAAAGAGAAACATTCATCTGCACTGGTAGGAGGGGTAGAGACAGGAAGCTGGGTAGAGAGGATTCCCAGTAAGGCTGTAGCTTGCAACCCTGTAAGGTGGCTTGCTGGTGGAGTGAGTGGTCCCGTATTCTCACACAGATAAACCAGGAGGAACAGCTGGGGAGAGAAATAGACCACGTAACCCAGGGCCCCAGCTCTGGGAAATAAGCCCTCAAACCTCCAATTGAAAACACTTGTGGGGGTTGAGGTGCCAGTAGATGAAACACCCTGCCTCACAGGAGAGTTCCTTGGAGGGACCCACAGGGTCCTAGAACACACACAAACCCACCCACTTGGAATTAGCACCAGAAGGGCCCAATTTGCTTGTGGGTAGTGGGGGAAGTGACTGAAATCCAGCAGAGAGCAGAGCAAGGGCCATTGTTCCCTCTTCACCCCTTGCCCACATACAACGTCACAATGCAGGGACGTGGTTGTCCCACCCTGGTGAACACCTAAGGCTCTGCCCCTTGGTATGTAACAGGTGCACTCAGACTAAAAAAAATGGCCTAACTGAAAGAACAAATCAAAGCTCCAGAAAAAAAATACAACTAAGCGATGAAGAGATAGCCAACCTATCAGATATACAGTACAAAACACTGGTAGTCAGGATGCTCACAGAATTGGTTGAATTTGGTCACAAATTAGATGAAAAAATGAAGGTTATGCTAAGTGAAATAAAGGAAAATGTACAGGAAACCAATAGTGATGGGAAAGAAACTGGGACTCAAATCAATGGTGTGTAACAAAAGGAAGAAAGAAACATCCAACCAGAAAATAATGAAGAAATAAGAATTCAGAAAAATGAGGAGAGGCTTAGGAACCTCCAGGACATCTTTAAACATTCCAACATCTGTATCATAGGGGTACCAGAAGGAGAAAAGCAAGACCAAGAAATTGAAAACTTATTTGAACAAATAATGAAGGAGAACTTCCCCAATCTGGCAAAGGAAACAGACTTCCAGGAAGTCCAGGAAGCTCAGAGAGTCCCAAAGAAATTGGACTCAAGGAGGAACACACCAAGGCACATCATAATTACATTAACCAAGATTAAAATGAAGGAGAGAATCCTAGAAGCAGCAAGAGATAAGGAGATAGTAACCTACAAAGGAGTTCCCATCAGACTGTCAGCTGATTTCTCAAAGGAGACCTTGCAGGCAAGAAGGGGCTGGAAAGAAGTATTCCAAGTCCTGAAAGGCAAGGACCTACATCCCAGATTGCTCTATCCAGCAAAGCTTTCATTTAGAATGGAAGGGCAGATAAAGTGCTTCTCAGATAAAGTCAAGTGAAAGGAGTTCATCATCACCAAGCCCTTATTATATGAAATGTTAAGGGGATTTATCTAAGAAAAAGAAGATAAAAAATATGAACAGTAAAATGATAGCAAACTCATAACTATTAACAACTACACCTAAAACAAAAACAAAAGCAAACTAAGCAAATAACTAGAACAGGAATAGAAGCACAGAAATGGAGATCACATGGAGGGTTATCAATAGGGAAGTGGGGGAGAGAGAGGAGGAAAAGGTACAGAGAATAAGTAGCATAAATGGTAGGTAGAAAATAGACAGGGGGAGGTTAAGAATAGTATAGGAAATGTAGAAGCCAAAGAAGTTATATGTATGACCCATGGACATGAATTAAAGGGGGAGAATGTGGGTCAGAGGGAGTGTGCAGGGCAGAGGGGAATAAAGAGGGGAAATGGGACAACTATAATATCATAATCAATAAAATATATTTTAAAATAATGTTTATATATGTTTCTGACATAAGAAGGAATTTTTTAAATGTTTACCCAGTTGGAATTGCATACTCAGTAAAGACATGCTATTATTTCTAGTTAAATTGTAGTTTGAATTGGGGAAAGTAACAACAAATAATCTTGGATACTAAGCTAAATATCTGAGTAATAAATATTATCATCAAGTAGGAATTACAGATATTTCCAAAAACCATTCATCCACTCATAGATTTATTTCTACATTCAACAAAAAACTTTGAGCACCATGATCACAGACCAGACAGTACACTCAACGTGTTGCTCTTTAAGTAAAGAGCTCTATGAATCTCATTTACCAGTGTTTTAATTCATGTGTCCTATAAATATTAATTGATCACCTATAATGTGAGTATAATTTTAGTATCTTATAATAAATTATTTGATGACCTAAAACAAACAAAATTCCTGACCTGGTAGGTTTTATATTTTAGTATTATTTAGAGAATGGTAACTAATAAATACATAAGTATGTTATGTGGTATTTTAAGTGATAATTTGTAAGAAAAAGAAGAGCAATGTGTGGTAGGATGGGGAGCTGCAAGTAAAAATAATACAATCAGTACAGGCCTCCTACAAACTAGAATAGAAAATGCTGTCTTCAAAAAAATAAATAAATTATTTTCAGAGTGGATAGCCAGGACCAGGACAGACTTAGCAAAACTTCTGTATCTTATAATATTATACAGCAAAAATCAGTGACTCTCAGATATTGCTTGGTTCTCAAGGGCCTTGAGAATCATCAAAATAGGTTAAATAATGTGAGGTCTTGATCTGGAGTTTAGAATATATGAGTCCATTGACAAATCAATGGCACTTTATGGTGTTTAGCTACTCAGCTGAATGGGAAGCCTCATTTTCCAGTTATTCTGGATAAGAGATGATTTACATATTGCTGCGAGAAAGGAAAGGACAATTCTAGGCACACACATAGATAGTGGATGCCCAGGAATAATTCTGTTTGGATTAACTGTCCCAGGGAAGTGGCAGGTGTTATTACCATACTGTACCAAGAGGTGAGTGTACCTTGCATACTGAATGCTTCAATCAAGAAAAAACAATGCTTGATTCCACTTATTCAATCATCCTGCTTTCTCTTAGAAAAAAATGTGGACATTTCTTTGGGGGAATCATAGTATTATTTAGTGGTTATGAAGAAAGAGAGAATAGAGAGGACAAAAAGTAAAGTGAATTGACCAATAAGTTGCTAAAGATAAAAATCTAGGCATAATCTTTGAACATTATACTCACCTACCTGCCATATCTAATGTATTATAATAATTAACATATTATAGGCTAACTCAAGACCCCAGCAATGGGCAGGCACAGATGGACAGCATGCTGAGATTCCTCATTTATTTAAACCACCCAAAATTAGCAGTAAATTCATTAGTAGGGTCCAATCTTTTCTTTCAATATCCTAAAAAACTTTTTGCTTGCAATTTATTATAATCTTATGGACCTGTCATATATATGCAGTTCATCATGGATCCAAATGTCATGAGGTTATGCAGCACAAAACTGTATAAAATAGAGTAATCTTTTTGCCAGTGCTCACAAAATATTTCTGTTTCTGAACCAGTTTTTATATTGATTTCTTGGTTTAGGGTCATAGAAGGTATTAAATGGAATCACCAAGTGTAGCTGGAACAGCTCTGGAGTTTTAGTTGCTGCATTTGACTCTTTATTGTTATTGTTTTTGTTTTTTCTAACCATGACCCTGGGAAGAAAATGATGACTTTGAAAACTTTATTATGCTGATGGGCAGAACTTTGTTAAAAACATAAATTCTTGCAGATTTCAGGTTTGAAAAAGAACCTTATTTTCATATCCCTAATATGAAGTGTCTGAGGCCATTCACCCAGATCTTGACACCCATGGCCAATAGTGGCATAATTATTACTTTGAAAGTAAAATTATGACTTTTTCAACTAATTTTATTTAAAAAAATGTATTCTTTATTTCTATGGGGTTTTAGTTGGACAAAAGGAGAATCATTCCATGCTGGCTTAGATGGGCATATAGAGATATCATTCACCAATTTTTATAATAATTTAATTAATATTTTAAAATAAGACAGTACATTTTCCAATGTAGTAAGTATAAGATATAAAGAGGTAGAAAAGTCACTTCATTGAGCCTAAGGGGCTTATAGAATTGAAAAGATGACAAGGTTAACCAAAATAATTTTTACAATTATAAAAATATCAAAATCACAAACATTTTGTCAAAGAATATTTTACATTGAATCTGTTATCTGTGGTCCTGCTATGTAATATATCTTCTTATATAGTCCAATCTTTTATACTTTGCAACTGTCTCTGGTTATAACTAACATGATATCAACTTGTAAAAAATAATTTTTAAAAAGATGAATATTTCCTCTGAGCTAATGAAGTAGTATTTTCATCTTTTATGTCACTAAATGCTCTTACCCTGACCGTTTCAACTCACACTTTCATTTCACTAAAATCATGTATATTTGATGGTAGGGTTCTGCTATATCTATTGTACCCACATTATCTATAGCAGAAAGAAATTTTGAAAAGGAATTTTTACTGTTTAGAAATATTAGAAATATTTATACAATGTGATTTATTAATATCTTAATAAAACTTGCATTGAAATATACACTATTATGGAAAACAGTTCCTTTAAAATGAATCAATAACAAGTTTAATTTTTCCTTCATTTATGAAAAAATTATCAGGCTAATAGTTATTTGGGAAATATCCAATTAGAATAAGTTGATAGATTTTTTTAAAAAGACCTTAACATACTAACAAATATACTCTAATATATGATGTGAGTAATTTATTTGTTAAATATGTATACTCTCTAGTGTTTATAGTTTGTCATGTTTTTAAAAATATATACTGTATTTTGACATGCATAATGTGCACTTTTTTCCCAAAATTTTTTAGGGAAAAGTAAGGGTGTGCATTATTAAGGATGTACAAGGACATAATGATTACGCACCATGGGTATCATAATGAGTATAATAATCCCATATATAATGCATACAAATACATGGGTATGCATGATACATAGCAAAATATGGTAATATTTATTATATTTTTTCCATTGCCATTTAGTCCCCTTATATGTCCCTCCCCACAGCAATCATGGCATTGAAACTTTTATGATTAACATGATCAACATTAGGCAAATATCACTGAATGGAGAACAACTTTCTAACTACTAGCTGTGGTATCTCACTATAGTAGTAGTTATGATATGTTATATGTGTGTGTGTGTGTGTGTGTGTGTGTGTGTGTGTATAAAACACTTTCATAAGCCTGCAAAGTATTAGGTTTCTAATGAGTGCTGGAAGTATTAACTGCTGGAACATTCTCAGGTTGAGCACTATAAAGTGCAAAATTTCTCTCTCTCTTTTTTTAAAGATTTTATTTATTTTTTTTTAGAGAGGGAAGAGAGAGAGAGAAACATCAATGTGCGGTTGCTGGGAGACATGGCCTGCAACCTAGGCATGTGCCCTGACTAGGAATCGAACCTGCGATGCCTGGTTTGCAGCCCGCGCTCAGTCTACTGAGCTACACCAGCTAGGGCCAAAATTTCTCTTAAAGAATGGTTTATTGACAAGACTGAGTACCCCTTCTAACCACATTAGGTGAAACTGGAAAAACGAGAGTATGAAGCAACAGTGGACATTTTATTCAACCAGAATTGTTACTACCAAGAGAGTTTGACAAAGTGAGAACAGGGTAAAATATACTGCAACTAAATTATTGTAATACCTGAGCATTGAATCAAAAGGGTAGCAGAAGGAAGTTAGGGCATGAGGGAAGTGAGGAGCATTGAAAAAATCGTAGTTCCCATGAGGTTTGAAATACATGAAGAGTGATCATGCAATTCCAAGTAAGTAGGTTGAGAGTACAGCCCTTAAAATTATGGCAGGTATTCAACAAGTAGTAATGACAATATCTAAGGAAAGACAAGTTAAATGTTTTGTTTTTTAACTAAGGAGTTTTGAAATCTCGTGTACTACTAATCCCATAAGGAAATACTGTTTGCTCTAGTAAAACTAAAAACGTTGCTTTCACCACCCTCTGATCACACTGTCCTCTTTGTTTTTACTCTGGATTTCTTGTTTTCTACACCTTGCAGAATCCTGATAGTTTTTCACCTCCTCCATGAGCAATTCCTTGGTACACTAGGAGTAAACTGCCTCTTATTTCTAATTAATTATGTTATTAATGTTGATATAAATCTTTGTAGATTTTAAAGTGATTTTCCTCGTATGTCAATTAGTATGAACTTTATTACTAGGAAACTCATGATAGAGATATCAAGAACTCAACAACCTTTATCAAAAAATATAGCAATTGAATTAATAAATTAATTAATAAAATGAATACAAAAACAATGAAAACTATTTTTTCTTCTAAAATTCTTTGGATATCACTATGATACTGAGACACTGAATTGACTATACAATTGATCTGATAAAGATGAACATTTTAATAGTATTATTTTTACATCCTGACGGGTTAATACATATAGCATACTGAAATAGAACCTAGAAGACTTGTGTATAATACTTAGCTCTACTGTGTAACAGATAATAGACTTCAAAAATGGCACATAGGGGGCTAGATATATGGTGACAGAAGATGATTTGACATTGGGTGGTTGGCAAACAACATAAAAAATGTGCACTTGAAACCTACATGATCTTATTAAGCAGTGTCACCTGAATAAATTTAAATAAATAAATTTAAAAAGAAGAGGAAACAAACAGAAAGTAGTAAAATGGTAGACGTAAACCCAAATCTGCTGATAATTATACTATATGTGAATGGTCTTAGTAGACTTATTAAAAGACAGAGACTTGCAAATTACATAACAAGATCCAAATAATATACTGCTTACAAGACAATTTAAGTAAAAAGATATAGGTAGGTTGAAAGTAAAGGGATAGAAAAATCTGTATCATGCAAATACAATAATAAGAAAGCTGAAGTAGCTGATTAATATCAGAGAAAATAGACTTTAAAGCAAGGAAACTTATCAGGAATTAAAAATGGTAAATATTTCATATGGGTATTAATGTCTCTGTTCTTAAAAAGTTCAGTATCAATCCATATGATAGTGACATGAGCAATGAACTAAAAATATTTGCATTTTGTACTAGCAGTTACCAACTATATCTTAGGTAATTGTTCTGAAACTCTTTTTTAACACATACATGTTGATTGTAAAATCACAGAACAATTAAGAAGTTAAAATTATCTGAAGGTATCTTTTATATTGTGACACTCTAAAGAAATATTAAATTTTCTTATAATCTTCTCTTAATAGTTTTGAGTAAATAAATGTTTTTATTTACATTTTTTAGTTCCTATATTAAATATTCTCATTTAAACACAAAGACTTAAATATCACAATTAATTTAATCTGGATTATTAGTAATTAATGTACAAAAAAGCTATGATATACCTAAAAATAGAAACATTTTATACTATTTATTTTCTAACATTTTGTGTGCTAATATTTGCAAGTTTTAAAATTCTTTTTTCTTTGTGTAAAAAAAAGCTTTCATTTATGTTTCATGATTTTGTTGGCAAATTTTATATATTGTTTCTTTTTTATGTGGTGATTATTTACTTCTCAATGACACAAACATATGTTTTATAACCTTATTTATTATTCAATTATATTCACTATATTACATTAATTTATTATGGTTAACTGAAGTTTGTTACTAAAGTTTCTGTACCAATAATCTCACTATATGTTATGAAGAGAGAAAACTGATTACTTGCAAAAGAATATACTAATATAGTTCACTTCAGTGATTGTGATCTAGAGCCAAAGAGTTGAAAATGAAGAGCCTACATTAAATTTTAAAAACAACAGAAATGAAGCATCTATAGTCCCAAATACAATTCAGCATTAGATAACTGAAATTATTTAGAACCAAACACATTGCACTGGATTCATGATAGACAGATTCTTCACTTAAAAGGCCCATTTACTTTTCATTTATTTGTTTAATAATCTTAGAATAAACTGTGACTATATGTGAGATATTGAGATAACTTTTAGTGAATAAATTAGTTTAATCTGGAGGTTCCAAGTCTCATTAGTAAAAATCCCTATGATTAGACCTATAATGCATAGATGAGGAACATACTAGAGAATGTCAGTGTAGAAATAAGCCTGAAGTTCAGAAATAATTCATATTTAATAGAAAAGTGAATATTTCAATTAGGTCTTGAAGGAAGAAAAGGCTAAATCTCCTGCACAAAAACAATAGCATGTAAAATCAGAAGAGACACCTTCTTGGATCTTGCAAGATTCTAGGTGACAGGCTCTGAAAATTACCACTCAGAAGCTGAAATTATTGCAGTACTGTGGTCATGTGGAAAGAAGTCATCAGTATTTGAAACAACACAATCCTGACATTTGCAAAGAGGAATCATTACCTATGTATAAAAACACATACTGAGTTCTCTTAGAGAGAAGCTTTTCATGGCCAACATTAAGTAAGTGAAACATGACATGGAAAGATCCTGCCCTAACAGTGACTTTAGTGCAGGTTACATCTATGCAGACTAGCAAAAAATAAATGGATAATTTTAGCAATTTGCCACTGTAGCCAATTAATTTGTGACATGGACATAGTCAATCTGGAGCAGTTAGAATAAACTTCTTTTTTTCACAACCAGGGCTTATTGTTGGTGTATTCCTTTCAATTTGAAATTTTAAGAAATCCCTTGCTTATATAGATCTAAACTAGGTTTATATATAGTCTGTATTATCCTATTACATCACATTCTTGCATGCTGATTTTGCCTCCTATGTGTATGTTTAAGTGTAAATATGGGTATAGGGAAATAAATATACATGTTTAGTTTAACACATAATTATAAAACAAACCCCTAGGCAACCATTATATCCTACATCAAGAAATACTACATTATGCATTATTTTTTTAAATAAAGTTACTTTCTAAAGAATGCTATGATAATGTAAAAAGGAAGACTGAAAGACAAAGAGGGTAGGAAAAGAATAAAGTTTTAATCTTACAAGTAAAAAAATAGTTTGCTTCTGTGCTTGTGAGTTATACCACCTTCCTAGGTACATGCACTGTTTGTTATAGATGTGTATTTGCAGCACTAATGGATTCTCAACCCCCCCACCCCCCCCACCCCCCAGCTTTGACAAAGCCTGAGTGCTCCTGGTCTGCTAGAAAATCTCCTTATCTCTTGGTTGCCTTAGTTCCCCTTGCTCCACTTAAGCCTGAAACAATGACAGGGTGGTGCAGCCCTGTACTAGAAAGGGCGGGTTCCCTGGGTAATTAGGCCTAAGAAAGAATATGTAAAATCCTGTGAAACCTGCTTTGTTTAGGATGCTTTCAATTGAATGAGAAGGGTCCAAGGAGGAAGTAAGTTTGTTCCTCAAAGTTTTATAGCTCTTTTGACCCGGACTCAAAGTAGGCCCTCAGAGTTCCTTGTTATTTGATCCTTACTTCCCTGCAATGAGTAATGAGCTTTACCTGAATTCTTGCACAAACCAACCCAATAAAAAGCCTCCTGGGACAGGAAAATGCACGCCCTCCACTAGAGAGGGTGGCCAAAGTGCCCTCCCCTAGAGAAGGTGGCCAAGGCGCTCTCCACTTGGAGAGTGGTCACTCCTTCCCTACTTCTCCACAGAAAATTGCCTGTTTCTATGTATGTTCATTTCTCGTGTGTCAATGAACCATCCGCGGCATTCCGTGGTCACTGCCGGTCAGTGATAGTGCATCAATTTAAAGGTTCTCTTAGTAGGTACTCATAAAAATAGATGAATTCCAAATAACTCTTAGTAACTCAGAAAGTTTAAAAAAGCATTCTGTGACAAGCTTATATTAATATAGAAGTACTCATACATTGTCTTTATGTTTCCAATTGTATTATTTAACAATGTAAATTTATTACTGTTGTACAAACCTTATTCAATATAATTAGCTCAATATTCAGGATTTGCTATATTTCTTAATTTTATGTCATTGCCTATACAGGTTTATTTCCAATTTTACATTTTACTTTGAAAGTGAAACATGTAGGAAAAAAGGGAAAATATGTGCAATATGGTCAGGTTTCTAAATTTAGAAGACAATGAAATTACGAATTTAAGAAGTTATTTTTATAATGAACTTATACTTTTGCTAGTCAGTATCTATATAATCCTTTTTCTGTGAAACATAACATGGAAATTAGCATTTATTAAACTTTTTTCTATACCTAACTTTGTACTGTCTTAAACTTTAGAAATATGATTTAGTATCTGTTAAAGAAGATGCTTATCTTTCTTGGATTCTGGTTTTAGTTAAAATTGATCCTTCATGACACTATTTTACTTGGTACAGATAAATATCATTTTCTATTGCTCAAAATTAAAACAATAACAATTTGTTGAAAAGTCAAGCATAATGCCTTTCACTGGCAGTTAGGTTGTAGAAACCACAGGAAACTATTATTACCAACTTCATTACAAGAATAGGAAAGTTAGGTGAGCTTAGATATATATATTTATTTATTTATATATGTATTTAACACATATGAATATATACATACATGCATTTACATATACATATATGCAGAGACATTTATATATAAATATATATGCATGTGCAGATACATTTGTATATACATATGTGTATACTTATGTGTGCATTCATATATAAATATATGCATGTGTATATGTATATACATATACACATATATTTAACATATATAAATATATATTTGTTTCTTCGTTTAACCTATCAAGAGTTGCAAATGCTTGAAATCAAAATGAGCTATAATGAAGACAGTGAAGAACCCTTAGACAGAGTAGACCCAAATTGCACTGTTGCTGGACAAGGAGTGCACCACAGAGGAAAGTAAAGGAGAACCAGGAACCATGGAATACACATTCAGCAGCTTGTAAAGGCTGGTTTGGGAGACAGGAACCCAGGGAAGGGCCAGGTACGTCAATCTACACGCATGCACATAGAACAAGGGAATTGATGAAAATTTCTTCGTGGTTTTTACTGGCACAGCCCTGCAAAGATTGGCATAGTAGGACAGGGTAAACAGAGATTTCTCAAGGCACAGGAAGCCAGGGGCAGAACTAGGGAGAAAAGATAACTTACTTGTGATACGAAAAACTGACAGTCTCATCTTAAAGCAGACAGTCTCAAATGGTTTGGAAAATTAGTGTTTCACCTGTACATCTCAATATCTCCAGAGCGTTTGTTGCTAGGACTTAGATTTTATGCAACGTTGAAATAAATGCCCTGAATCTGCCTTGAAAATATTTAGAGCTGTTAGTGAACTAATTCTAAATATCTTGCAAAAAGTTTCTGATCTAACTTATTTAAAAAATAGGTGAACTCAGCTCCACCTGCTAGGACACCAGTTGAAGTTGTGTGACCTTCACTAGTGTAAATATTATATGCTTCACACTTGATGTACTGTTCCTTTACCAAAAGTGTTAGGCATACATTTACTTTATGACCCAGTGGTTTCACTGTTACATATTTATCCAATAAAAAATAAAAAGCGTATCCTAGAAAATGTGTTGTATAAGAAATTTTACAGTAGTGTAGTGACATTAGCTCCAGATTGGAAAGAACCCAAATGTTGATCAATATATGAATGAATAACAAATTCATCCTGTATTTTATGCAATGAAATACCATTAAGCAATTAAAAGTGTGTACTAATATAACTAAAAACATGAATAATATCATAAGAATTTTATTGACCAGAAAAAAATAGATTTAAAAAAAATTCTTACACTGGTTGGTGCGGCTCAGTGAATTGAATGCCAGCCTGTGAACCAAAAGGTCACAGTTTCCATTCCCAGTCAGGGCACATGTCCTGGTTGTGGACCAAATCCCCAGTAGGGGGCACATGGGAGGTAACCATACATTGATGTTTCTCTCCCTCTCTTTCTCCCTCCTTTACCCTCTCTCAAAAAATAATTAAAAATCTTTAAAAAATAAAATAAATCATTATGCTTTCATTTTTTGATGTCCCAAAACAAGCAAAACTGATCTTGTATGATAAAAATCAGAACACATGCTGGGAGGTGGAAGAATGATAGAATAGTAGCCCAAGGTAACTTCTCTGAGTGATGGTGGTTATATCAATTATCAAAAAATTTTGAACATTCTGGTCTTGATATGTATAAATATTTGAATATAATTAGGCATCACAAATTTACATATTACCAATGGACATATCCTCATACTTTTATTTAATGCTGAAAAAAATAGAAATGTATTCGTGCTGTGTAATATAGTTCTTTCATGTTTTAAGGATGAATACAGTTTTTATGAATAACCTTTTCTTTTTGCCATAGGCATCATCATATTCAAGCTATAGTTATTTTAAATATCTCATAGAAAAATGAGCCAAAGTAGTATATAGCATAACAATAAGAAAAAAATAATTGCAAATAAATACTTTATTTTTTTATGCTTCCCAGCTATAGAGTGAAATTTAAGAAATGAAAGGTATTTAAATTTAAAAATATATTATTTATGCAATGTAATGTTATATAATGGGTAGAATTGTTTTATTATGAACATTTTATTCTCTTACCCCACTGAATTGATTGGCTTGAGAGGGAATAGAGTAAAAAAAAAAAACAAAAAACTAAATTTACCACGTCAGCTAATCTAAATGTAACTATTATATTCAAAAGAAAACATTCTTAAAATGTTCAAACCGCTTATCACTCTGTTGTTGTATGTCTACCAAATGGTTGACATATGCTGGATCCACTCCTCCCCCACTGCTTCAATCTCTGTGAAAAGTGCTCATTATAAGTTTACTAAATAGTTCCTTTTCTTTAAAATTACAGGATTGTCTCTTTGGACATACCTATTTCATTGGACATTGAATTACCCTACTTTCTGCCATGAGTTCACCTACCGAATCCCCATACACACCCAAAACTTGGGTGATGCTGTTGCCACACATCTGTGCTATTCAGAGCAGATACACTTACCTCTGTACTATCTCCAAATGGACAAATTAACTGCAATGATTTATAGAAGAAATAACAGCAATAGTTCCAAAAAGCAAATAAGATCAGATGCCAACAGTATGTGTATGCTTAAATCTAGTAAAATGACAGTCATTTCATCTTTCTTATGATTGTCCTCAGTGATTTTTTCAAAAATAGAGTCATAACTTATATATATTGTGATTGCTTCATCCAAATTGTACAATTTAAATTCATATTGATAGAGACCCAGTAGTAGCTAGAAGTTCAGATACAGGTCAGCATGCAACCTAACCAAGCTAAGATTTCTGGATCTTTAGTTTAAATTAGAAGATCATTAAAAATCAATGTACTGTGATGTGAAATGGCAGCTCTTAGTCTTGTACACAAACAATGTGCATAAAATTGGACAGGGTGTTGCCTCACAGATATGATGTATTCTGAAAGCCCTGACAAAAGCTTACAAAAATAAAACATGAAGAGTTCAAGGCTCTCATCCACCCTCCCTTAATGCTTCAGATGAGCTAAGTGGGTAGTAAAATGCCCTTGTAGTGAACTCAATATAGCCTATAAAATTTATATGGTTTGTAAAGAAGTACTTTATATAACTTCTCTGATAAGCACTTAGGAAAGATACATTGAGACAGCACTCAAGAAAGGGAGGAAGACAGACTAAGGCAACGATTAGTGATTCAGATATGTCAAGAAACTGATGAAAGGAATTATGCATACTGCTGCTTTATTTTGTACATTCTCTCATATCACTTTGTTCACATGTTTTTCACAATTGTTGGTATTTCTATAATATTATATTGCATTAAAGCTAACAATAAGAAATACAATAATTTCTCCTGACCCCAATTTCATATTAATTAACCAATGTGTGTATGAATGATAATTATAGTTCTATTATCATCTGACTCTATTTATAAAAACATCTTCAGTTAAAAAATGCTTGAAAGAATAATCATAGTTTCTTGTGTTTTATATTGGCAAAATAAAGGGGGCTCTGAAAATTAAAATAATAATCTAAAATATTTGTTAAAGTTGAAGGGAAAAATACTATTTACTTATGCAATTATTATTTAACAGAATGCCAGATTTCTCTCAGAGATTTCTATTATCAAAAGGAAAAGGACAAAATAAAAGTACTGTACTGTATCAAGTATCATTATTTAATACTATGTTACATCAAAAGAGATGAGATTTTCCTAGGTAAGTTATTAAAGAAAGTGTCACTATATGTCCTTAGATACTCATTAATTAATGGAAAACAGTAGTTTACAAAGTATTTAAGAGTAGTTTACATAAAGGAAAACCAAAGATTTTCTTAATTTATTTCCTTCTGTGTCAATCCTCCATAACTGAAGTTTACTGGCTTAAGACCCTTCTCTGCATGCTTACACTAATATGTTATAAGCAGGAAGGTTTTTGTTTACTCAATTAATATAGGATACGTGTACACACACACACACACACACACCATTGATGAAAACATGACAGTGTTCCCCAGATTTCTTATCAGTCTTTTTTCAGTGTTAACCATTTTAGGTACAAAGTCTTAACATGTTCTACGTAATAGACATACAAAGTTACAGGTTTTGTATATAGAAGATATGCACATATAAAGTTCAAACATGGCCTGTTGGTCTTTAGTCTTATCATCACCTTTTCACTTTTTAAATTCACCAAGTATTTATTTGGTTACAATAATAATTAACTAGTATAGCCTACCAATATTTAATGAAATATAACTCTAAAAATCTGGAGGAAATATTTACAAATCAGAAGCTTCAGGCAATTTTGAGAATGTTTACTTTTAGCATGTCTAGTCTTTATTTGAAAAATAATCTTGAAGTTTAAGCACTCTGGTCTTCAAATTTTATATCAATCAATATAATCATGTACATGATCATTATATTGTTATCTATTGTTTTGCTATGCTTAAAAGATTTATGATAGTAAAAAATGAACACATAAATTGTATGTAGATGCTTATGTAAAAGACCTACATGAGAAATCTAGTCTCTAACACTCCAAATGATAGGGTGTTTAAAGTATCTTTCTCTAAAGAAAAATGACCTGTATTTAGAATTCTACTATTAATAGATTGTGATATTTGTAGTTAAGCTTTTTTAGGGGGTAATACTGAACTGTTACTCTGTGTAGCAAGTCACAACAATTGAACATTTTAAAAATGAAACATGTAAAATTAATGCTGTGTGTGTGCATTTCTATTCAACAGTTTTGACACCTGGAAAAAAATTAAAAAGTGATTCTCACCAGTAGAGAACTTCTACCCAAAGTATCTAATAACCTGCTGTGCATTACTCCAGGACTTGAAATGCTAAGGGCCCTCACGGGCAATCTTGCCAACATCAGGTAAACTCGACATAAATATCTCATACTTCTGGGGACAGAATATTGGGGGCTAAGGCCACCTAGTGAATTTCCAGAAAGGTGGGATATGTGTCATATGATTGATTTTAAGAGGAAAAATATGTTTATCTGAGAGCTAGGTAGCCAATGGCAGAGGAGTCAGTTCAGAAACTGGTGATTTCCATGAGAGAAATTTTTTGAAGTGTGGTTCTTTATAGATATTATTTTTCTTTCTGTTTGGAAAGAGTTCTACAAGAAATAGAAATAAAAGTAATCTCTTATTGCATTCTATGGTAAAATGTGATCAACCTACATAGTTTTGTGGGATGATTTTGCAGAGAAAAAAAAGAGGAAAAAGAAAGTTTCTCCCCTCTCTCTCTTCTCTCATCACAGTCTCTCTTTCCCACCTTCTCTCTACTAGCACCCATGGCCAGAAAGCAGCAGCCTATCAAAGGCTTGTATCCAGGACTCTTGGGGGAGCTCATGAGATAGGAAAAGATGTCAGTGGGGGGACTGAAGAGTTGTCAGATGCAGTGAGAAACTACTAGCTGGAAAACTCATGAGCCAATGTGAAAAGCCCCATGTTAAATTTTCCATATGTAGTAGAATGTGTTTATCAAAACAAGGAAAACATCTTTTGGAGCATAGTGTGAAACATGGGACCCATAATATTACTGTTATTTTTTAAATGTAAGCATTTCTTACTTGATTTCAAACATATTATTTTTTTTTGTTTTGTGACAGTATTTTGAGCCTAATTACTTAAGCTGATACTTTCATCCTAGCTCTACTTATTGGAATTTAAATTTTATGAAATGAGAAACGTTTTCATCTTTTTTTTTGCACGAATACAAGAACTTTCTTAGAGATGAATGAATTGGCTTCATCTCTAGCCGGCACACATGGGCCCTCTGTGCACTGGGCACTGGAGACACAGCTGATAGTGAAAGCCACAACACCTGCTGCAGCCTGGATCTTCAGAAGGTGGACTGGGGAGATGGCTTTTAACATAATGGTTTCCCAGTGGAAACAAAGAAAATAATTTGCTCTATTAAATCATGGCTTGTCTTGGAAATCATCCAGCCGGGGAAATGCTTTGATTTTTGCTAGCATTCTAAAGAGACCATCAGTGAAAACGGGTACTGTGTACATGAGCAATTCAGGAATTAAGAGATTGATTACAAATATGGTAACACACTAGTTTTGAACTGTAAAGCGTATGAAATATTCCAAAGGAAATATCTCAGAAGTATAACCATACCTTTAAAATTAAAACTTGGCTTAATTCTCATAACAAGCAAGAATTAGAAAGCTACCTAGTGGTAACATCATTGTTTTAGGAGGGGATTGAAACATATATTTATCTAGGAAAGGAAAACTTTATGCCTCATGTTCACAGTCCTTTTGTTCCTATTGATTTTTGTTGTAATTTAGAAGCATTCCCAAACACAAAAGCAGAATAAACCTCCCTTTCTTAATACACCAGAGACCTTTTAAGCAGCAGAGGATTTTGATTTAGTTTCAGGCATTAAAATTAAATCACACATCCTAAGGAAAAATGATCTGCAATAATGAAAGCTTCACACATGGGATATGAAAGTGCAATTGAATAATGAAGCAAACTACAGTTGCAGAATGTGGGGCCAGTATGATTAAATGAAGAGTGCTTTTGAAAACAAATTTCTTCGCTGTCATCTATCGATCCCTAGTATATTAGCAGCCAAATTACTGGAAGAGATGAATGTCATAAATTAGGAAGGAATTATTTCTTCTCAATTGAAGTAGCTTCATTTATGGATGCACTGTGGAGGCTGTTAGGACCCTGCCTATAGGTATAATCACAGGGCCCCATGGATTCAACAGCAGTAGCACGTTGTAACAGCTGCTATTCTATAACTGTTACTTGCTGACATTAGCCACCAGGTAGTGAGAATGTGTGGTTCTAGTATTGACGTTTTGGTCATTACCTTCTATCCTTGGCTCACATCTGTTAACGCCACTCAAGGCAGTGACCTAGATCAAAATGTTTCTTCATTAATTCTGAGCTGCTTTGAAAGCTCTGAGTTGGAGTCTTTGCTTTCCCTTCCTTTAAATCAACATCTTTATCTTGTTTGGTCCATTTTAAGAGTTTCTGATTAAGATGTTTATTAGTGATAGTTTAACCAGGTTACAGAGTTTTATAGCATTATTTAAAAACATGTTTTCTTTTTTCTTTCAGGTGATAAAGATCATTATAGTACATACTTTTTATTAGCAGATTACACAGTTGAAGATTGGAATCCAATGAACTCATGTAAAGGGTTTCCACCCTCTCAATTTAGTGTGTGTGTGAGTAGTTTTTAGGTCACTAATGTGTTGGAAAAACACTGAGATAGCTTCATTCACTTTGATTTTTATCACAAAAGAATGCATTTTCAATCAGTCCTTGTAAACCAGAGACCTTACTTAGTAGTGGGTAGAAAAGAGAGCCAGACCAGCTATTATCAAATCTCTTTCTGACCCATACTATGTATTTCTGCATTAATTTTAATCCAATATTTGACTGCTAAGAAATTTAAGGTATGTAATCCACAAAATATTAATGATAATCATTGTGTGATATGTTAAAAGAGAATTAACTCTTTATATTTATTAATATAAGAAATATAAAAGGAAAAAGTTTTCAGAGTTGTAACACTGAAAAAAAGTCCCCAAAGTTTTTTAAAAGAGAAAAAGGAATCCCTGTCTTATAGGTTTGGATTGGAAATATGTGTGGAAATAATACATGTGCAAAAGGGCTTTGGAACTAAGCCCTCTATAAATAAGAGGAATAAGCATTCTCATGGTTATTGAAGAGTAGTGATGTTCAATACTAACTATACTTGTCAAAAGTTTTCATAGATCAACTGGACCTTGAGATTTTGAATAAGCAGAGGCAAGTGTTTTCCAAGATAGCATTTAAAAAATGTCTTCTTTCTGAAACTATAGAATGGAAAACTAAGGTTAAAATGTCATAACATATTATTTGGTAGCTCACACCTGCTATTCTTAAATGGTGTTATGGACAAGTTTAAAACTTCCTGCTGGTCTTCCATGGAGCATTTAAATAAGATCAAGGACAACTACACAAAGTCAGCATTTATTTCTTTCCTATTTGCTTTGTAAATGTCTATCTTCTCTTTTAAGAGCACATTTTTAGATTAAATAAGCTGTTTCTATATAATTTTAGAGTATTTTCTAGGAAAATTAAAACAAATAATCATAAAGAAGAAAAATATAGGAAAGCTTATATGTTTTGAAAGCCAAGAGGCCATGAATATACTTATGCCATATACTCGTATGTGTCTATAAAAAATCATAACTTTAAAACTCAAATAATTTTACTGTGTAGAATCACATAGAATAAAATTCTTAAATTTTAAACTCATTCCTCAAATAACAGCTGTAAGAGAAACCCAGTATTTAAAGAGAATTACATGTATGTTTTCCTGTGTCTGTGTCTGTACGTTAAACTGAGTTCTTCGTTTAGCATACATGAGGTTCTAGAGGGTGATTTGGAACTCTGTCTGTGGTCTCCTGTCTCCCTCTTGTTACTCTGTATGCACAATTTTAAGATTACCGAAATAGCTCTGCAGAAGAAACATGATATCCTGATCTTCAGCTCTAAGTAATAAAATAAAGCTAAAATTGCAGATGTATAATGTCTTATGTCACCATAGGAAAATTTTATCTTTAAAAATACTTGTCAAAAATTAACTACCCTTTCTACATTTATTAGGAGTAATATTATCCACTTATTAGAAGTAATAAACTTTGTAATATTCTGTTTAAGTTATTCTGGATAACTTTATGTGATATAATTTTGGGGAAAAGAAAAAAAGCCTGATTGAATCATCTAGCCTAAATCATCTCTCATTATATTTTTAAAAAATCAAGATATTTTTATTAGCTCTTCTTAAAACTAATTTACCTGAAATAACACTATCACTACCCAGCCCATTTCCATATTTCTTAATACTTTTATTATCAACAAAACATGTTCATTTAGTTCACAAAGAATTTCCATTAAAAAAATAAGCTTTACAGAATACCTAAACCATGAGACTCTTGTCAACAGTGCCACAATTCTCTAAAACATAATGTCCAATAAAAATACTTTTGGACTAGATAAAGTTATGCTACAATGAGAAGATAACATTCTGAACTGACATTTATTAATCATAGTAAAATGTCCATTAAAATTAAATTGCATGTGTGTTAAGAAGAAGCATTCAGGATATCATAAGACGAATCACAGTGTTATGTTTAGCCCAGCTTGAGCTGTAACCTGAGATCTGAGGTTACATTTGGTTTTTTTTTTCTCCTGGGTTCATCTTTCTTTCTGCGACTGGGCTATGTGTGTGTGACTTCATACTGGCCTATTTGTGGCTCCTTTTCATGATTGAAAATGATTTCTCATTATCAGTGTTAACAATGAATAACTGCTGACAAAAATTGCCATATTTTATTTGATACTTTTCAATTTGGGAAAAACAAAATAAAAACAATATAAAAAATATGGTTTTTTTTTTTTTGTTGTTCCTTGAGATGTAGGAAAAAGTGGGGAGGGATGCTTTCTAAAAGTGACTACAATGGTTATCAAGAGATAGCTGGTAGGTGCCACTTACTGAATGACCTGAAGTGATAGGACCCCAGGAGGCCAGGTGGGTGTGCTTACAACGTTCACTTCGGCTGTGACAGAAGAACATAACTTTGAAAATTCAGGTCCCCACACTTTTGTCACAAAAGGCCTTGGAAAGGGCCTGAGGAGTAACAGTACTTTGTTTTCATTTTTGTTTTGGGTTTTTTTTTGTTTCTATTTTCATTATTTTCAAGAGTCTATGAGACCAACATTCAATCAATTCCATTACATCTTACTGCAATGTACTTACCTCTGGATTGTGCTTCATTTGTGTCCATGCTCATTACCATGTTATCAGAAATAGAATCTAAATATCTCATTTAGTTTGAAAATGGATAGAGCCTCTGTGTTAAATATATCTATATCTGTCTCTACACCTATATCTATACCTAAGATTATCTATTTTTCATATTTTCTGGAGGTAGCACATATTTTTGCCTCTATTAATGTCAGCCAATCATTCTAGTTTGCCCCAGACTGAAAGGTTTCCCAGGATGTGAGACTTTCAATGATAAATCTGGGATTTCCTAGGTAAACTGGGATGTGTTGGTCACCCCAGTTTTTTACTCTACTTACTTTTCTGGTAAGTGGAGATGTTTAGCAATGTACTGACCTTCAAAAGTAGAAATCTTCCTCTCAGTTTTGCGACTTTAGAGACAATAAGGGTGGAGGAATTTCTGAAAGAGAAACTAAAGTAAGTTTAGCCGTAAAGTGTGAGACGTGAAGTGTAGCAAATCTACAACCAATTTGAGTCTCATTCTGCAAAAGGTACTCAAAAAGAAAGCTGGCATTTATCTATAATAATCAATTTCAGTATTATTATTCCTACAATAGTAAAATTCTTGCTTCATTAAAGTGTATATTAGGCATACTTCAGGATGCCAGCAAATACTTATTACCGAACACTCACTAATATAATTCAGACCATTAAGTAAAACTGGGTAAGTCTTAGATGATAAGTTCTTCCTAAAGTTTATTGCTCAAACTAAATATTTACACATGGATTAATCAAATTACTGCTATTATCTGTATAGCGACTAGTGGTTAAAAAGCCAATTTAATACAGTACCCAGATGTTAGTCATGGGCCAAACTTGAATACCATTTACTATCTTCCCTATTTCAGTTATGGAATCAAGTTAAAGAAGGGCCACCACATCAGTTCTCTGTGAAATAATCTTGACACTTAATACAAGAAAATAAAAATTTGAATTGTTTTTAATGTAAAAAATTGAAATAAAGTTTTACTTGAATTTTCTCCTTTCATTTATTCAGTAAAAACAATTGTTTACTATTATCTTGATGCCTTGATATTACAACACACAAAGAAATTCTATAAAAAACATATTTCTTTTGTTCCCCTGTTCACATCTAATCTATCTGCATTTCCAGGTCAGTCTCCAAAATAGTTTTTTGCGATTGGAAGCTTGTCTGCAGTTCATTGCTAGCAGCCCTGTCCTTGTCACTGTCATTTTCACTAATTTTAACAGAACTGTTTTGTCCTCATCTGCTCTTATTTCCCAGACTACATTCTCAATGCAGTTGCTAGAAGGCATATTTGTGCCTTCCCAGGACTTCCTCCTAGAACTACCTGTCTTATTTTGTGCCTAAAAAATTACTATTTTTTTTGTTTAAAACTCTTGAGTAGTTTTCTATTGCCTTAAGATGAAGTCAGAACTTCAAGCTAAGGGACCTGACTGAAACGTTACCTCTTTTACTTTGCTGATACCACTTCCCAGGACTCCCTCCTAGAACTGCCTGTCTTCAGGGATCCATGCCTCTCACTCTTCCCCTCCCAGCACAGATCTGTCCTCCTGTGACCTTTGCCATGCATCTCCTTAGCCTCCACCTCTTCCATGTAACTCAAGTTCAAATGACACCTGCAGAGATTCTCTGACAATCTCATCAAAGAAATTCTGCTACACTGTACCCTCTTACTTACCACTGTTTTATTTACTGCAATTTTGATTTTTTTTTGTTTATTTCATAGGTGTTATTTTTTCTCTCTTCATTAAAGAACTTTGACAGCAGGGATCTTCTCATTTTATTGTTATTTTCTCTCATTACTAAAAGCATGTAGTAGATGCTCAGTAAGCATTTGTTGAATTAAAACATTGTTGATACTAACTACCCTATTTTTAAGTGTAAAATGTCATTCATATGATATTCAGTGTTTAATTTTTTAAAAGTGATTTTTTTAATCTTGCTCTCACCTTCCTTTCTCAATTAATGTTTTAATTGAGGATATACAGATAAATGTATTACTTGACACCTTGATTGCATTATAATTTATAAAATGACTGAAAATCTTATATTAAATGAATAAAATAAACCCATACAGCAATTTTATTATATTTAAACATTAATTGAGACAAGGATATAGACTTTTCTTCTTACAAGATTTAAATTTTGTTATATAATTAAAATATCACTTGTAGGATCTCACATATAAAATTTAAAAAAGCTATTAAAACCAAACAATTATTGTGTGTGTGTATATATGTGTGTGTGTGTGTGTGTGTGTGTGTGTGTGTGTATGTATGGCTTACATTTGCTTTTATTTTATTGCAAATGAACAGAAAATATCTTTCCTCATGTAAAACAAAGTGCTCAAGTATATTACTTACTCAAAAGTAAAGGATTTTTTTTATTGTTCATATATCTGATGTTGTTAGTTATAATAAATTAATGTCAAATTGAAGTAGAATTTTTGGGTTGATGGAGAAAAAGTAAAATAAAGATTCAAATTATTTTGAGAATGTAGGATTAACAATTACAGTGTCAGGATATAAGTCTATAGCAATTCATTTCCCCAAAGGGGGGAAAAATTGCTGCTACAAAGAAGACAGCAATAACCTTGCCATTTCTTTTAAATTTCAGTTTAATTCAAATCATGCTAAGGAAAAAATTAGGTGTAAAGAGAAGATATATTTGTTTATGATGTGACCTTAGATATATTAGTTCATTTATTCCTCTTGTGACCACTTTTACTCTGCACCACATTTTCTATTCATAGATAGATATAAATTAAAAGTGATTAAAAGATATAACCAAGCTTAAATGGCTAGTAAACAAAAGACAGTGATTTGAAAGACAGTGATTTGAAAGACAGTGATCGAATCTATATATCTGCCTCTAAACTTACTGCCACAGGAACACTGAAATTCCTCTATACCCATTGACAGTTACTACCACAGCCTTCTAGGTGTGGAATAAATTAGGGGTTCCCTGATACCTGGAGCTTTGCAAGTCATGACAGCAATGAAGACCATGCAATCAGAAATGAACTTAGTTCTAGAAGTTTCTTCATAAAGGCAGAATCATACAATTATAAATTTAAGTAAAATTGCAATGGAAAGCAATAATAAGTGGGCGCTGTTGGATTTAAATAATATTTACTAATCTTAATTAGTTACTATACAGCTAAAGAAGCTTTTCCTCTCTTCCTCTATTTCCTGCTCATTATTTCTAACTACTTTTTCTTTCTCTTTTGTATATTTTGACGATTTAAATAAATTCCAAATTTTTATAGTTTCTATTGAAAATGCAATCCAATTCAAAAAGAATTAAGGATAATGCCTTAAATCCCAGAAACAAAACTTTCAACTACTGTTTAGTCTCTTTCTTCCTCTGCAACCATACACAATCTCACCCATATAATTTATGTGCACAGAATCATGTACATGCTACTTTAAAACCTTATTTTGTTCTAGTCAATAATATATAGTGTAGTTCCAAGATAATGTATATAAATATATGCTGTGTTCCTAAGTAATGATAGCAAGCTTTTTGTGTGAGTATAACATGCAGTATATCATTACTTAATTATGAATTAAGTGATTTCTAATATTTCAAAAAACATTAAGATACTGTAATTAGTAACCTTATATTAGCATCTTTATGTACCCTTTCCAATTATCTCTTGGCAAAATGAGAGTAAAATTTCTAGGGTGAAAGATAAGGTCATTTAAATTTGATACATATTGCTGAGCTGATTGAGTAAAAGCTTATATGAAAATTAATTTCCATATTCAACACAATAGGAAGTACTTATATATATACACACATATATGTATATATGTATGTACATATACTCGCACACACATATACAAACACATATATACACTAAAAAAAGTAAAAAAATTTGTGATGTCAACATTGATTACCTTTCTTGTATTATTATTCTGGTTTTCTAAAAATAATGGAACTATTTATTCTTTCTCAATATGTTGTAGTATCTTATTATAGAGAATATGTGATTACTGAAGTTTTGAAATAATTTAGATTTAATTCTATTTAAATTTACATTGTGTAATATAAGGTAATTCTCAGAGAACTTTTCTATTTATCTCAAGGAGACAAGAGTATCCATTTTTATTGTTTTTTAAGTCATATATGTTGGCATATTTTCCTGTACATTTTACTTATTTTAGCATTTATTCATTTTTATTGAACTTTTTAATTGTTTTCCATGTGCCAGGCACAGTTCTATATTCTCAATAAACCAGAGTCAAGAACCCTGGACTTAGAGAGTTCATATTTAAGCAAAATGAGAGATAAAATACAACTTAAATATATGCATTTTCTCATATCATACTAAAAACAAAATAAAAGTAGAGCAGATTAAGGAGCATCTGGATTGTTGTGTAATGTAAAAAGAGGGGGAGCAGTTGCAATGTTCAATATGGTATTTTGGTTTGTCTCATTAAAAAGGTAAGATTTATATAAAAAACATGCTTGATAGAAGTGAGAAAGTTAAAAAATAGCTAATGGAACTCATTTTTCAGCAGAAGGAATGGGTGGAGCAAGCCATGTGACATGTGGCAGGAGTGTGGCTTATGTATTCTAATTAGCAAGCAGCCCCTAGTATTGAACAGAGAGTTTACAAATTATTATTGTACAATTATTTGCATTAATCTTGATCCTCTGTGGTTCTCTGTGTCCTAATCCTGGCTCCACTACTTACGGGGTCTTCCTGACCTTCCATAAGACACTTCTCTATGCCTTATATATCTAATTTAAAAAATGAAGACTTAAAATGCTGACTTTAGTGTGTTGATGAGAGCAATGAATGAATAAATAAATGCAAGCAATACATTTAAAACAATGCCTAACACTGTAAGAATTAAAAATGGGTTAAATATCATCACCAACATCTCAATATCACCATTTCTCACCCAAGAAGAATTACTTCTGTTAATATCTAGTTGTTGAGATTTTTGTTATTTTGGCCAATTATTTGCCTATTTATTCTAGGTTGGTCAATGTCAAAGTCACGAGTTTTTTCCAGCCTCTCAGACATTTAAGGTGGTAAACACATTCCTAGAACCTAGGAACCTTTGATGTGTTATTTATATGGATATTAACTTTTGCCCAGGGGTGGCCTATCAGTTTGGGAATACCCAGATCAATAAGGAAGGCACTTCTGGTTGCATCTGAGGTAAAATCTTAGTACTTCTTCAGACTTATTGTTTGCTCTAATAAAAGTTTTTGTTTGTTTGTACTCTGACTTGTCTGTTTTAATCCCCAATTTCCTCCTTTTCACAAACACACACTGCACCTTTTTTCTGATGCTTCTATCCAGATCTACACTTTTATATCATTTCCACTTCTGTTTCCCATTCACTTTCATAATGCCACTTAAATGGTGAGTGGAATTCCCACTGGAACCATTTCTCAGTCAGGTTGCTCAGTGATTTTTTTTATCTATGGTAGAGGAAATTAGTTGAGTGTGAGAAGGTGAATATTTGACGTTTCTCTGACCCATATCATTCTCGGTCTTAACCCTCACATTTATGATTATTGATGAATAGTTTTTATTTATGATTTTTTTGCTTCTGTTAGTTTGCTTCATATTTTAATGCTATATAACAGTGTTTCTCTAAAAGGGAACCAATGTGTGGATCTCTCAAGTGTTCCTTTGACTTGTTCAAAATTATTATTGATGTTCTGTTTTGAAGTTTGCTGTACAACCTTGGGGTCTCTCCCAAATTCAGTATTTATTATATAATCTGTATAATCACTTCTTGTGCATTTTAGTCAGAGGAGTAGAATTTTGAAAGTTAAATGGCAAGTAAGTTCAGCATTAAGAACCCCTGAAGAATTCATGAATGTTAAAAAGATTCCACCAAACTTAGCTTTCAGTTCTTTAAAACTTGTGTTGTATATGTTATATTCCATTTTATGTGTCTTAAAATTGAGTTTTACTGTTTCTCAGGTGTGTTTTCTCATGTTGCATACAATAATGTATTTAAATCTTATTTTATATGGAAATATAGTGTTGTAAATCATAAGAACTTGCTTTAATACTGTTTCTAAATCACTGGTTAATTTTCCAAGAGTTCTGTGGAATAGAACCTCCATTTCTATGTGCTGAACTACTATTTGTGTGGCTTCTTGTC
This sequence comes from Tonatia bakeri, assembly GCA_004024845.1. Classification (NCBI taxonomy): domain Eukaryota; kingdom Metazoa; phylum Chordata; class Mammalia; order Chiroptera; family Phyllostomidae; genus Tonatia; species Tonatia bakeri. The sequence continues at coordinate 214,686 of PVIA01001914.1, forward strand.
TTCTAGATTTTGAGTCACACAGGCTCATAGCTGCAATTCTGAATAAAATTTTGCGTTGTCTTTAGCACATGGCTACCCAATGTCAAGCAGAGTTGTAGAGAAGGGTACACAGGTGTACTGTCTCTTCGGTGAGAAATTAGATAGTCTCCTCCATGATGCCTTATTAGCTAGTTTGTGGTACATTGGTCTTCACTGAGAGAAGTGGGCAAGGGGAAAATGTTCAGTCAACACCAAACAGTACATCAGTAGCTCCCCTGGCCTATCAAATGGTTCAGGCTGACTGTGTGTCATCTCACAGGAAGAGACATTGCTGTAGCACTCTGGACCCTTGGGTCCAATTCTAGTTTACTTTGCTGATTGGCCTAGTGAAATGTTACTTAATTTATTTGGTCCTTAAGTTTCTCAGTTATAACACAAAAAAATTAAAGTTTTCTCCAGTCCTTTTCTATGAAGCACCATAGATTTTCTTATTATAAACTTCAATAAATTTAATATAGAGGAATCTCATCTGAATTAACCAAAATGTCCATTCAGGTTCCTTCAACTTCGTGTATAATTTGGTGCTCAGACAGGAAAAAGAGCAACTAAATTGGTATAATCTGAGATCTACCCATAGACCTATTTGTCAAAAGTACCACACTTCTCAGCCTTCTATTACACTGTCCTCAACTAGATTTACTCTGCATAGGCGGCTAGGGATTTAGAGACTTTAACTTTCATTCAGAGGTGATAATAGTGCCAGGAATCTAACAGATTATATGTAGGTAAATAGTAGGTGCTTTATAAATATTGAAGAAGTGAATTATATGGAAATGTTAGTCTATAACACTAAACTCCTGTAATTAGGAAAAAATTATTTTCCAAATACAAATAGAAGTCATCATTTGATTAATCTTGAAAGGTTAAACATAACAGGAATTGTTTTATTCTTAAACCTCAGTTTTTAGAAAATTTGCAGTAAGTTTCATAAATCACAAAGGAAGCTATTTGGAATTTTCAATTTGTTATATGATTGGCAATAAGATGAAAATGAAGTCTGCAAAAATCACTGAACGCCTTGTTTAGGCAAAATCTATTATTATTATACCACTGTTTTCAGCCAAATATTCTATGTGCTGCCTTTGACTTAAAATATCTCTTCTAAAATGGAAGATGAGATGAATTTTTCAACTCCTATGATTTAAAGACTTTTTTTCACAGTTTTCTTTACATGTTTACTTTCTATATATCTGTTCTACCTTCAAAGACCCTTTCTGTAACTAAAATACTTTTTCATAAGTTAGAAAAAATAAACTCTAATATTATCCTGAATATTTGGGATAGCATAGTTCATCAAGTATTGTTTAAACTAGTTTGTATTATGTTTTCTTTTAAATTAACACATCTTACTTTTAAAAGAGATTAAATATGATCAATCAGCCCATAAATAATTGAGGGTGACTGTATAGAGAAGTTCAATCCCTCCTTCTGATTATGGCTGAGATTAATGTTTGGCTCGAGTTCGATTTATTTGTTAGCGATTACTGTTAGCTTCTATTAGCAGAGATTTGCTTTCACTGCCTTAAACATGTAATTAATGTTTATTCTCACAAGTAAAAGAAGTCTAGAGGTGGCAATCCAAAACTGGAATAGATGCTCCATCAGTCAATTAAGGAAATGTGTTCTGTTAGTTTATCACTTCTGCCCTTCTATTAATGTCTTCCCCGTTGGTCTTTTTCCATGGGGCAGTTCGTTCAAAAATTAATAAAATTAAAACTGTGTCTTACCTCCACTTCCACTACAACTATCCACTACAATTATTTTCCTAAGTGGATATTATGGAGTTAAAAAAGTGCCTGACAGTTAGTTCATGGTGTAGGTAAATTGTATCCAAAGTCTGTGTGGTGTAGGTGAAACAGAGCCAAATTCATTCTTCCAGGTGATGCATCTTTCACAGTGCTTATAGACATAGACTGATATTTTCACAAAAATGGTCCCAGAAGACAGTTTTATTAAATTATCCAATTGGCTTCTTTTAAATTAAATTTATTGGGGTGACATTGGTTAATAGGATCATGTAGGTTTCAAGTGCACATTTCTATGATTCGTGACCTAAACATTGCATGGTGTGCTCACCGTCACTCAATTAGCTTTTAGAGACTGATTTTAACAAATATTCCATTATACTTGCATTACAAGCAACCTCTTCTCTGTAATTGTACTGAATTCTAAGCAAAATTTGCACCAAACACAATGAGACAAATGTTTTCAGAGTGAAATATTTCCAGCAAACCCTTTCTTTAATTAAACATCTAAGTAAATTTAGTCATTCTGTGACGTTGTTATTGCAGTGAATATATTATCCAAATTTAGGTAGCAAAACTTAACTAATTTTTATACTTAAAATTAAAGGGTTGCTTTCTTTTGTTCAGTATAGTAGATATTTGCTTAGCTTTTATTATTTTCTCTTGCACTGACCACAGCCCTGTATACACTCTTGAGCACTCTTTTCTGTGGCACTGCATTCCTTGATTTATAACTATGTCTTATGTCTACTGTTAAACCTTTCAGCATTTATTTGCCATGTATGGCTCCTTCAGGTCTTTGTTTTGGAATTAGACTCTTCTTTTTCTATTGAACTGACTTCTCGTCTTAAGGTCCTGCCTGACATAAAACTTCAAAATTATTTCAGTGTTGATGGTCTCTTGATATATATTGCACAGTCTTTACTTTTGTTTAGACATCATAAAGTTGTATAAAACTTACTAATAGCACCCTGCTCTTTATCTGTTGTGATTTTCTTATTTAAGATTAAAAAGCATTACATTTTCATTTCTTCACCATTACTTAAAAAATATATCAATTTTCCCAGAAATAACATTTAAAATAATAAATTTATTTTTGTTTATCATTAATATAACCAATTTTATGTCAACAAGTATATAGTATGCATACTTAACACATATATTAAAATATAAAATAAATTGGCATACTAGATTACATCTAATATATTTAGTCAGAGGAAAATATTTTATTCCACATATACTATATGATTCACAATTTCATCTTCATTTTTTTGAAAATATTAGTGCTTTGGTTAAACAATGACCACTTTAGAAAAATTAAAAGGCTTGAATATTAGTATTGTTCAAACCAAATAAATATTTTATATTATTTAAGTCATTTAACTTTTCTGATACTGATTTTATCTATATGAATAATGTATATTATTCATATAGATAAAATATATAATACTTGACCTTGCTGACTTTGAAGGATTGGTTTCTTAGATAATACAGATTTAATGATAACAGTATAACAATAATACAGTGATTTCAAAACCTTACAGCATTTTATGTGTGTAAAGTAATTGACCTATCAGGTAGTTAGAGGTCTAGTTCCCCACTCTTCCAGTTAGAGTTCTCTAGAAGTGAGTTGTTATCACTAATTGACATATTGAGTAATTTTTTTAATTAATTAAATACTTGCTTTCTTGTAACCAACATCTGAGAAGTTGAAAATAGATGAACAAGTACACAAATAAAACTGACACATCCTGATGGTAAAATGTCTATTAACTCACCAGACCATATGAAAGGGAATAACTCACTGTGGGACTTGGGGTTTAATGAAGTGGAATTACTTTAAATGGGGTTCTCATGAAAAACTGTTCTGAGAACATGAAATTCAAGATGAGGTCTGTAGAATAAAAAGCAGTTAGCCAACACACCAGTGAAAGTTAAAAGCAATGACGTACAGGACATTAAAGAATGCGATGGGTGAATAGATTTTGAAAAAATGGGAGGAAGATGACGATATTTGCTCATAGATTAGAATATAAAATGTAGGAAAAGAGAGCTTGACTCAAAAATTGGGTAAATAATAATATCCTTTACTGAGATTAGAAGGAAAGTGAGAAGAGCAAATACAGAGCAGAAGAACAAGAGGTCTGTTCTGAACATGTTACATTTCACATAGCTATGAAACATACAAGCAAAGACATCAAAAAGGATATAAACATTTGGAGCTTAGAGGAAGGATAAATGTCAGAAATGTAAATTTGGTAAACATCAATGCACTGAGGCCATTTAAAACTACATATAAGAATAAGTTCATGTAGAGTTTGTAGATAGACAATGTGGTATAAGAGAAAGAGAGGAACTGATTATATGAAAAAGCAGGACCAATATTCAGGGTTTGGCAATAGAGTTTGAAAAATACTCAAACAAGATGTGAATAGTATTATTTTTACACCTGTTCATGAAAGCAGTAAGGATGTGCACAGTATTCTCACTGCTTTGCAAAGTTCCTTTAGCCCAGTATTTGTGCTTTTGTTACCCTCCAAAGGGGATTTCATAGAGTACACTAAATCTGGGCTAACAATGACCTTAAGAATTATTCTTTCCATCTGCATGATTTCATGTATAAGATATGTGAGGCCTCTAGAAGTTTGATAATTTATACAATTATACAACTGAGTTATTCAATTAAATGCTTTTTCAATCACCAAAATTTCCTAACAGTCAAACAGATACCAAGATATGGTCTCCTTACCATTAGGAACACATGATACAAGAAATAAACTTGTAAAAGAGAAATATTAAAATATTGAAAATAAATATCCTAATTTCTCTATTGTGAAGATAAAATCAAACATAGAAATATATAGTGCAATTTTGGAAAATTATTATAATATTAGAACTTAACAAATTAGACATTATAATAAAAAATAAAGTATAGGTTTTACAGTATCATAGATTTCTCTTCTCTCTTTTAACAAAAATTTATTTCATTTTTAATATGTAAAGTGATGTACAAAAATATGGATAAAATATATTTACACTATTGGGAAATTTAATGAATTCCATTTTCTATTTACTTCTATTTTTATATAATTGCAATGTCTATAAATGCAATTTTTAAGTTCCCAAATGCAGTAAGTTAGCACTGATATAAATTTAAAGACACTTATTAATGAAAATTGCTTTTGAATTTGCAAATAAAAATATGTTTATTAAAAATAAAATCAGTTATCTTTATCAAAAATAGTTCATAAAAGTCTGTATGTCACAATGTTATGTGCTGTATACTAAGAATTTTAAAAAATACTGTCACCTAAGATTTAGTAGTTTAAAATAAAAACACTGACACTAAATAAAATTATTAAACTCAATTGTTTTGCAAAATAGGACAAAATTAAAATAAAAATACATAAAGTTGAGTTTTAGATTTTTTTTCTTAAAAACTGCAGAATCTGTTAAAGTTGATATAGACAGAGTAGACTACAATATGAATGAAGGTGCAGTTCACAAGTCCAATGTGGTTAGAAGTGCAAGCTTGAAAAATGATGTTAAACTTTATAAAGAAAATATTTTTTGTTGATATAAAGTCTTGACTTTATGTAAGGCACATACTATGGAAATATTTCCCCCAAGTTCCTAAGAGATATGCTCTTACTGGATTATAAATTTTATAGCCAAATAAAATGTTTGGGTTTTTTAAATTAATAACTAATTTATTTACTTATTTATTTATTTTAATTTTTATTGCTATTCAAGTACAATTGTCTCCATTTTCACCCCACTATGCCCCAGGTCCCCATCCCTGCCTACCTCCCTCAAAACCACCCCTTTGACTTTGTCCATGTTTCCTTTATACATGTTCCTTGATGGTCCCTTATTATCCCTTATTATCCATCTCCCTCCTCATCTCTGATTACTGTCACATTGTTCTTTATTTCAATGTTTCTGGTTGTATTTTTCTTGCTTGCTTGTTTTGTTGATTAGATTTCACTTATAGGTGAGATTGCATGGTATTTCTCTTTCCATGCCTGGCTTGTTCCACTTAGCATAATGCTTCAATTCCAGTTTCATCCATGCTGTTGTGAAGGGTAGGAGCTCCTTCTTTCTTTCTACTACATAGTATTCCATTGTGTAAATGTACCAGTTTTTTGATCCACTCATTTACTGAAGGACACCTAGGTTCCTTCCAGCACTTGGCTATTGTGAATTATGCTGCTGTGAACAGTTACCCCAATATTCCAAGTAAAACTTTTTAGAGGATCTGTGTTGCTGCCTTCTTCATTTCCATTTCTGTATTATCACCTTATTCTCCTTGATGTCTTAAGATAATTACCAAAATGTTAAATAATTTATTAAATATTTTCATGTTCCAACCAAAATATTTCACCAGTGAGTGAAAAAAGCCATGTTGTTAATTTCAACCTAAACTTTGTGAGAAACCCTATGATATCCTCTCACAAAGAATAAATATTAACACAATGTGTTACTAACAAGGCCTTCAATTTGTAAACACAGGGGAAAGTTAAGTACTAAAATGTCTGGAGGCACCAGAACCAATTAAACACACACACACACACACACACACACACACACACACACACGGTCTTTTATTACACAAATAATACCCCTTTTATTAAATAAAATATTTTATTGAAAAATAATAAGCATATAATTCTATAACATAACAATATCACACTCAAGCATACCATATGACATTTTAGGTGAAATATTGAAATTGCTATCCATCTCATGTGTCACATTCACATGCCCTGCCAACCACACTCAATGGTGTTACTTTTGCTGGACCCTATATATTTTACAAGAATGTGAAATCTCTTTGTGCTTTTTAAATGATTTTAAGCAGTTATTCAGCTTCAAACAAAATAATATCAAAGGGCAAAAAAAGTATTTATTAATTAAATAAAATATGAAGGAACCTTAAATAATACCTCATCATAATTATTAGCGTTACCAAACTTGATGTTTTCAGGTGAACATTACATAGGAACTCCATTGTTCAGACATGGAGTCCAGGAATAAGGTAGCACAACCTGGGTAAATCTCTTTTCACTTTTTGTATTTCATTTCTTTATCTGGTTACTTATTCCTAAAAAGAGAATGTGTGATTTAATCATCCCTCATTAGAATTTTGTTCAGTATAGAGGGTACACATATTGAATGCAATAATATTTGCTCTGGGTATTAGCACCCTAGAACAAAAATTAAGCCACCTCCTAACCCACCACATAAACTGAAGTATCTCTAACATTGTAAATATATAACAATTTCCTTTCTTTCAAAAATGGTATAATGTTCCTAAGTTTTTGCAATGTTGAAATTTTCATTGATTAATATCATCTCAGTATAAGAAAATATATTTGAAATGATAGAAGAAAGTTATAAGCATCTCTTACCTCTTAGATATACTAGCACATATTAGCATAGCTACTTTGTACATAGCTTCTTTGTTGGTTACATATTGAAGCTCCTCGGTATATGTAAACTATATTTGAATACCATTTTCTCATGCTCAGAAGTTGTTCTTCAACTTTATTCTTAATGATAACATAACATTTATATAAATGCTTCTTAATCTATAAAATTTCTTATTATAGTATGTTTATTTATATTCATTATTATAAATTAAAATTTGTGCATAATTGTAAATCTGTGACTAATTATAAAATATGTCACTTAATGTTTTAAAAGAAATGATAGAAATTATAAAAAAGATTCTTATTTTGATTTTAGAATGAGAATATAAATACATTGATTATTTTTACAAAATGGAAGTACTGAATGATAATGGGCTGACATTATTAATAACTCCTCCATTAATAATTCCTTATGTACCAATTTTCTACATTTATCTCTAGAGAATATAATGTAGCAGGAGGCAATACAGTAGATAGTTTAACACACTGATCTATAGCCAGTTATGTGTGTTCAAGACACTGTTGTGTTACATACATGCATACATTTGGGTGACTTATTTGGCCTTTTTCCTTCTTTCTTATAAAATGTGATGATGGTAATAACTATTATGTTGAGAAAACATATATGGAATCACTTAAGCTTTTCTAATTTTCCATGTTAGCCTGAACTTTGCTGGTCTGCTTTGCTGCATTTCTGACAGTGTCTTAATTATTAAAAAAAAATATATGTTTTTATATTATTCAGATCACTGCATGTGTGTACCACCATAAAGATGTGGTTTGGTTTAAGTTGGCTTCACTGTAAACAAAATACCGAGAAATAACTGGGCCAAAAGAAGGTCAGGACATTGCATTTATTGGCATAGATAGAAAAATGTGGAAGAGCACAAGATCTTGTTGAGTATTGTCTCTCCAAAAGCACAATTTCTGAAGTATAACACCAGATAATTAATTATACTGCAATGTATGTTGATGGTATTAGTTACTTATTCAATTGGCACATATCTGTTAAGTGCCTACTTGGTACTGGGCACTGTTCTGAATGAACAAAATAAATAGAATTCTTGTTATTGCTCAGTAGAAATATTTTTTAAAAATCAGGTTATAGATAAATATAAAATTTCTGATTTTCATAAGGGCTATGAATTAGAGAGAGACAGAAAGGGAGAGAGAGAGACAGTGTGAGTTTGAATCAGGAAATAAAGAAAACGTAATTTAGTTTCAAAACTCAGGGAAGGCATTTCTGGGAAAGCAACAGGTAAGGGAACCACATGCATAATTCTAATACTGTATTAATAAATTAAAAGGCTAGGACCTATTTTTTCATACCTATTTACTATGTTACCTTTTAAAGCTACCAATTTGAAGATCATCAATTATTTAGGTGACACTTTTATGTTATTTATATTTCTGGCATTTTTAACATAGTTGGTTTCAACTTATTTTGCCACCTTCTTTATTAAAAAAGGCTGACTTGGTCTGTGTCACGTATTCAGAAATCAAATGGTCACCACCTAGTGACACATATGTAAAAAACTAAGCAAAACAAAAATTCCCTGAGAAACCCATTTTGGTTGTGAAAGTGAATATTTTTCAAAATGTCTTTAACATTATTTGTCATCATACATGTACTTCCAGAACCTTGCCACTGCTCCATCATCAAGTGATAGAATCTATGTCTTCTCTACTTCAACCTAAACTGTCTTCCTGCTTGCTACAACTAATCAAACAAGAAAGTAGGATGCTATGAGACTGAAATTAGAACATTCAATAGGATAGAATTTGAAGACACATGGAGAAAGCTATCTTTTGTGGATTTTCTGGTTTTAACAGCCAGCCAAATGTTGCTAGCCATGTGAGAAATGGACCATCTTGGGTATGGATTCTCCAGCTCTCATTGAGTGGCTCCAGCTGATGCTCCATGAAGTACCAGCAAGAACGATCTAAATTATAAATTCATAAGTAAAGTAACTGGTAGTTGTTTTTAAAACCCTAAGTTTTGAATGGCTTATTGTTTTGAATGGCTTATTTTGAAACAATAAATATCAAAAATTTCAAATGTTAAAAGAATTTAAATTATCTGAAATTAATAAATAAGGAATAATCGGAGGGGTAGATCCTTCCACTGCTATAGTGGGTCACTGTGTAACAAGTTTTCAAAATGATTAAGTTTCTAGCTGATGAATCTTTGTTTGGCTTATTACGAATACTTAATTAGACAAAGATTCTGTATAGTCACATCCAAGTGTATGTATACATATTTTTTCATCAAAGATGCAAATTATTTTGGTCCTATAGAGAGAATAACCAGGGTGTTAACCAGTTTTCAATCTAGTAAACTCCTTTCTGGATTCCTTAACTATTTGAATACAGATACCCAGTCCCTTAATGTGTTTTTGAACCAGATTTACCAATCTTTTTATTACTTTGCTACTGAATTAATGAACTAAATCTTTGATATAACTTTATATTGGAGTGATAATAATCTTTTTTGAAAAAATAACCTTTTATGAAAAATATATCATGACCTGGTTAAACTAAATATAGTTTAAATTTAGGGAAGCAAGCAATGTCAGTGAAAATGGCAAAATAAGGACCTCCAAATGTTCTCTCCAATATAACAGCAAAATAAACTTGAAAAGAAGGGTCAGCAGCAACATTTTACAATTCTGGATAGCAATAAAAAGCTTGTAGCAATCTAGGAAGTGTTTATTTAAGTAATATGTATAAATTTCAGTAAAAACAGTGAGCTACAGTGCATTTTTACTTATGCTAATTTTACCCTCATCTCTCCAGCTTTGCAGTAGCCTTGAAAACCAACAGCAGCATTTATGGTGAAAGCAAGTCACCTGTCAGCCACTGGATAGGGCAGAAAATGTTAAAGATTCTTTAAAACCTTATTCCAAGATAGATGTTATTATTTGATCCCCTAAAGACTCCATTTGCAAGAATGTTTTATTTGACCTGACTCAGGGCTCATCCAGTGAAAAGCCTTTTCTCTAGGGACATTTGTCTGAAATAATTACAGGCAAATGTCTATTTTGGGCTGCTCAAAATATTATAGTATATAATAGGTAAGAAAAGCAATAGGATAACAAAAATGCTAAAAAGGAAACTGGGGAATAAAATGGCCATATGAGCTTTAAGAAACAACAACATATTCATGGGAATCAAGAAGCTCTCAAGCATGCATAGGTTTATACACCTGTCAGAAAGACGTGAGAAGTTGCTGTGGCAGATCTTGAGCCCAATGGTATCGATACCTGAAGAAGTGGTATCGACTGCCTGAGTGAATGTTATAGCCACACCTATGTTTCACAAAGAGCATTTTGGCAAAATTGGGAGATTAATGACTCCCAGAATGTAATGAAATATGTGACCAATAATTAACTGACCACTATGTTAACCAATAGGAGGCTTCAGTGGCCATACATGACAAAATAGGCAAACTTTAAGGTTATTTCAGAAAAGTCACTAATCAAACACCATTACTACAAATAACAAAACCTTGGAAAGAAAATATGATTTCCAGAGTTATGACGTTATATTATTTAACATGCTCCATTTTAAACAAAAAGTTATGGGAATGCAAATAAATAAGAACATAATGCTCATAGATAGAAATAAAAGCAATCTATAGGAACCCCTTCTGTGGAAGCCCAGACATGAAAGGCACCAGACAAAGACTATAACTCAGCTTTTAAAAATATGTTCAAGTAATGAAAAGAAAGCATCTCTAAAGAAATAAAGAACACAGTGAAAAAGATTTCTCACCAAATAGAAACATATATAATAAGATATAAATTATTAAAAATAGAATATAGAAATTTTAGAATTGAAATTGTACAAAGATTAAAAGAAAAATATATAAAAGAGGGAAAACAGAAAATTTTATCCAGTAAAATTTAATCCACAAACTTCAAGATAGATCAATTTAGGTTACTTGGTCTGAGAACAGAAAGTTTAAAGAATGAAATAAGTGAGCAGACCTTCAGAGACCAGTGGACACCATAAAGTACTCTATAAAATAAAGTCTGCCACTTTGATCTTATAATGCAAGTCTAAATAAAGGACAGAAAGTGGGAGGAAGAATATTTGTAAAAATAATGGTCATCAACTTCCCAAATTTGAAGAAAAATAATAATTTACATATCCCCAAAGTTCCACAAACTGGAAGTAGGATAAACTCAAAGAGATGAACAGCTGTACACATCCTAACCAAATAATAAAGGCCAGTAGGTAGTGGGGTTTATATATTCAAGTTTATGAAAGAAATGCACTGTCAGAAAACTGGACATATAGCAAAACTAACTTTAAAAAATGAGACATTAAAAATGACATTCCCAAACACAACTGAAAAACATAAGAAATATTAAACAGAATGTTTCTGGCCTAAAAAAAGAACATCAGATAGTAATTCAAATAACACACACAAAACACTATGTGTGTGTTTATGTAAGTCTGACAACCAAGGAGGTCAAGAAGAAACATTCATGTAGACCAGTAAGAAAGGTGAACACGGGCAGCCAGAATGGAGAGGACTTATGGCAAGGTGGTGGCTAGAAGACAGTGGCAGGAGAGGTGGTGGTTTGCGGGCCAGGAAGTACCCCATTTGCATGCTGATAAACTAGTAGGAACAACTGGGGAACAAGACAGACCACTCAACCCAGGGTTCCAGCCTGGGGAAATAAAGCCTCAAAACCTCTGACTGAAAAATCCTGTGAGGTTTGAGTCAGCTGGAGAAACTCCTAGCCTCACAGGAGAGTCCTTGGTGAGACCGACAGGATCCTAGAAGAAACACAAAATCACCTACCCTGGAATTAGCACCAGAAGGGCCTAGTTTGCTCTTGGGTACTAGAGGAAGTGACTGAAAAGCTGGCCAAGACCTGAGCAAGTGGCATTGTCCCCACTCATACCCCTCCCCCACATACAGTGCCAAAAGACAGTGATGTGGTTGCCCCACCTTGGCAAAAACTAAGGCTCCATCCCTTACTATGTAAAAGATGTGCTGAGACAAAAATATATGGCCCAAATGAAAGAACAGATCAAAGCTCCAGAAAAATACAGCTAAGCAATAAATAGATAGCCTACCTATCATATTCAGAGTTCAAAACACTGATAACCAACAGTGACAGGAAGAAAACTGGGACTCAAATAAAGGGTTTGGAACAAAAGGAAGACATAAACATTCAGCTGGAACAGAATGAAGAAACAAAAATTCAAAAAAATGAGGAGAGACTTAGGAACCTCTAGGGCATCTTTAAATGTTCCAACATCTGAGTCATAGGGGTACTACAGGGAAAAGTGTAAGAGCAAGAAATTGAAAACTTATTTGAACAAATAATGAAGGAGAACTTCCCCAATCTGGCAAAGGAAACAGACTTCCAGAAAGTTCAGGAAACTCTGAGAGTCCCAAAGAAGTTGGACGCAAGGAAGCACACACCAAGGCACATCATAATCACATTACCCAAGATTAAAAATAAGGAGAGAATCTTAAAAGCAGCCAGAGAAAAGGAGAGAATTACCTACAAAGGTGTTCCCATAAGACTATCAACTGATTTCTCAAAAGAAATCTTGCAGGTAAGAAGGGACTGGAAAGAAGTATTCCAAGTCATGAAAGGCAAAGACCTACATCCAACATTATCTATCCAGCAAAGCTATCATTTACACTGGAAGGACAGATAAAGTGCTTCTGAGATAAAGTCAAATTAAAGGAGTGCATTGTCACTAAGCCCTTATTATATGAACTGTCAAAGGGACTTATCTAAGAAAAAAAGATAAAAAATATGAACAGTAAAATGATAACAAACTCACAACTATCAACAGCCAAACCTAAAAGACCAAAAACAAAAATGAACTAAGCAAACAACTAGAAAAGGAAGAGATTCACAGCAGTAGAGGTCACATGGAGGGTAATCAGTGGGAGGGGAAGGGAGGAAAATGTACAGGGAATAAGAAGCATAAATGGTAGGTACAAAATAGACGGGGGGCTGTTAAGAATAGTATGGGAAATGGAGAATCCAAAGAACTTATATGTATAACCCATGAACATGAATTAAGATGGGAGAATGATTTTGCGAGGGGTAGTACAAAGTAGAGGGGAATAAAAGGGAGAAAAAAATGGGACAACTTTAATAGCATAATCAATAAAGTATATTTTAAAATCACCAGTGATTTCAATTATATAAGTAAATATAAAAGGTTATATGAATGGATGTTTTGTTCATGACTCTTTTCTCTTTATTTGAAGATAACAGCATTAAGTAATAATTATAAATTTGTTTTGATGGACACACAATACCAAATATGTAACCTGTATGATAATAACAACACAAATGAGAGGTGAGGGCATAGAGCTATATAGGAGAAAAGATTTTATATGTTACTAAAATTAACTTATAAACCCAAACCAGAATTTTATAAATTAAAATGTTATCTCCATGGAAATCACTAAGAAAACAACTCAAAAATATAATGAAAAAAATAATAATATAGTAAATACTACCAGTATATGATAAAAAGGGAAGTATTATGTCTACTAGAAAATATCTATTAACAGAATACAACAACGGAACACTAGATTAACAAGACTAATAGCAAAATGGATATATATATACATGTATATATGTTTTATCATGAGTTGTAATTGTAAATAGATCAGAAATTCAAACCACTCTCAAACCCCCACAAATTGTTACAAGTATAGAGACAATATTTGATTGAGGATTTTGACAACCTTAATCTAGTTTTGAAATTTTACTGGCTGATTACATTATGGCTATTCTATATCATTAGGCAATTGAATGTTAATTTTAAAAACATGTCATAGTGCTTCTTATATAACGATAACAAATGGACATTTTGTTAGCCTAGAATTTATATTATGGTCTTTTTCTCTTTTCATTTTATAACTTTTAGGACTAATTCCTGCCTATCAAATATAGTGAGGAAAAAGAGAATGAGGAGGAAATAAAGAAGAGAAAGAAAATTGTATTCATGCAACAGAGACAAACTTATGAAAAGGTTATCATTCTTCCTAAGACAGATCTATTTTGGTAAACTTAGATATTTAATATATACAGTAATTTACACTTTGCTGCAGGACACATTTGAAGTAGATGCTTCAGTAGATAATTTTGAGAAGAAGGACTTCAACAGCTACTTCACTGAGAAGCATTGAAAGTTATTAACACAATTTATAATAAGAATGTTATAAATGGCATATCAAATATAAAAAAAGCTTCAAACCTCAGTTTAGTAAGAAACACCTGAGGGAGATGATTAAGCATGTAGATTTCCAAAGCTTCCAAAGGAGAGCTGCTATTTTACCAAACTTGCTTGAGTTATAGTATTAAGATGGGTCCTCGTTGCCCAAATTTTTAAACAAGATTTGAAGGTATTTCTGAAGCCAGTTTTGAGAAATATGGTCATGACACTGCTTTTGTTTGCTGTCTATTTTGATGATATAGACATTGTGTTCAGGCTGATTATATATCTAAGAAAAATTGAAACTGTTCTTGACATGAAAATTTAAAGACATCGAACAGATTGAGAAAATGTTAAGTTACATTGTGAAAATAATAATGGTCAATTTTTAAAGGGTTAACTTTGGTGTAAATAATTATAGGAACTAATACAAACATATATTTGTCAATTTAATATTTTAAGTAAACATATGTAAGTGAGATGTCCAACAAAGTACCATCTACCAATCTCCAATGCCAGAGCAGAACTTCACCTACACGGAAGACAACAAAGATCATCACTATGCCAACTAGCAACAGAAGTTGAAACACTTCTACCTATTGTTGTATCTTGGTATCAATCATCAAGGAAAAAAACACAACACAGTCAAACACTGGATGGAATAACACTTTTTCACACAAAAAAGAAAAAAGCAAGATCAGCTTTAGCAGTGGGCACTGGTTCCCCATGGTCACAGGTCTTTCTCAATGATTAATGAAGGGCAATTTGCTGACATGAACTCCTTTTGTGCTCAGTGGAAGGACCCTGTCCCCTGCCTAAGAAGACAAATACAGCAGTGAAGAAGTACTTGATGCACATGCTTTAAAGAGAGACACAAGAGTACTCACTGAGCCTCAAACAAGATATACCCACACAAAATGATAAGTTCAAAGGGAGTATAAAGTCTTTATCTCTTGATAAATAAAAATATGTATGTATATTTATATTTTAAGTATATGTATACTTTAGTATATGAATATTATATATTAATTATATATGAAGTATATATTTAATAATAAACATATTAGGTTTGTCCAGAAGGTATCCAGCCATGTAATATGAAAAATAGATATTTACTGAAGATACAAGAAACATTGTACATAGGTCAATGACACCTCAGTCCCCTTCAATGTAGGCACCATAGGACCACAAATGGTTTTTTCAATCACTATCAGCTGCCCTGTCATATTTTCCTGAATCATATCAAAGTCTGAAATCTCTTCCCTTTCAAAGGTGATTATACTTTTGGGAAAAGCCAGAAGTCACAAGACAGCAAATCTAGACTGCAAGTGGGCTGAGTCACCTGAGTGATTTGATGTTTCACCAAAAATCTCTGTAGGACATGAGATACATCAGCAGGTATGTTGCAGTGATGAAGCTGTCAATCACCAGTTGCCCACAGCTATGGTCTTCTGAATCATCCTAATAATTCTGTGGAAGAATATCAAGATTAATGCAAAATTTGATGCAGATTCATTGCTCTACTTGCTCAGTCATTTTGAATGTCAGGGCTTTACAGTACATGTGTTCACTCAGTGGTGTCTTCTGCCCCCACTGACTAATATAGGAACAAGTCACTGTTCACACATGCACATTCTAGTCCACTCCCCCTGTCTGCCAGGTTATGTCAATGTCGTGCAAACCATGATGCTGACAATGGCTGGACTTTTCTGGAACAGATCTTGTACAGATCACCTGAAAACTGTGGTGCTGATAATATAAGAACAAAATATTTTATAGTAGAAACCAAAGGAAAGAGCTAATGTGACTCCCGCCTAAAGGAGAGACACACTGCTGTCATTGTTAATGGCTCCATGTTGTCTATGCACCTTTTCAGTCCAGAACTACACTGTTGACTCAGTGCAGGCACTTTTTTGTTGACTGGATTCCTGTCCCATTATGCTGGAATTCTAAAGAAAGAATACCATAGAGCAGATGAACTGGCTATTGTAAAATACTTCTGATTTCCTCAGCCCTGCTCTTTTTCCAGATCTACCTCAATAAGACATGTATCACCCTGGAAGTTAGAACTCAGCAATAAACAGAGGGCTAGCTGTGTTACACAATCCACAGTTCTATCAAAACTACTATTAAACAATTTCATGAGTTTTCTAGAAATCACATGCTGTTCAGACCTCTACAGAGTAAAACCCCTAGATTTTCAAATGGAAAAGGAATTATGCTATTGAATGAGCATAAACCAAAATATTTATATAACATGTTATTGTATCACAATTGTAGTTTAATTTTTATTTTTAGTAATTATAAGAAATGTTAATATTTATTTATAGACCCAATAAAACCAGTATTATTTACTATTTAGAGGGAAAATATTCAGATTTACAATTTAAAAAATATGACTTTTATTTTTTTAATAGGACAGAAATCCTTTTTTCAGACCTCTTTGCCAGAGCCAGCTGTACCCCATAGGGTTATGACTGACCTTAATTATTTTATAAGCCTTTATCCTCAGGACTAAAAAGTTATTGAAAGTTCTCTGAAGGCACAGAGGTTCTGGCAACTTATGAAACAGGACATACCAGACCACAACTACTGGACAACCAGACCCTGCACCCAAAGATAACACTGAAACACATTGCAGCCTAACTGAGACATCCTGCTCCACAACCACCCCATTACCCAATAAAAGCCCAAAACCCTAACCCCTCAGGTTTGGTGCATTTCTCCACACCTTTTCCTTTCCCTCTTTGGGAAAAGTAAAAATAAAAACTTTGCTCTCTGTATTTTATTTTCTTTGTGAATTCTTTCACATCCCACATCACTGACCACCCTAACACTTTTTACAAACTTATTTATTCAACACCTAAATTAATTATTTTCTTCATAATGGTTTACTTAAGGATGCCATGGGGACATAGTTTGAGCACTTAAATATGGCAGTTTGTTTTATGTGTACACAAAATGAAAGAAAGACAAGCGATAACAAATACCAAATTGATTATGGTATAGGTCTTTTTATTTACAAGCCTTGCTTCTTAGAGTTTCTCAGAGACCTTGTGATATTTTTTTTGTTCTGGCACATATTCATATTATGAATGAGAGGGTGGAGAAGTGGGAATCTATGAAGCAGAAAGAAAGGAGGAAAGGATAAAAAGAAAGTTCTATATGTCCAACACAAAATCATAAATTTTCTTAAAACATGAGATTTTCTTGTTTTCATTAGTGTTGGTGTATTTAATGTGTAGCCCAAGACAATTCTTCTTCCAGTGTGGGCCAGAGACACCAAAAAGTTGGGGACCCCTAGATAAGGAGAAAACTATATAGTTCATCAAATACAGTATGACTTCTTTCGTGCAGATATATATTTTAATGTGTGTATATAAAAATGTTTACAGTGGGTATTTTTTGGTTAATTGGATTTTAAAGATAACTTCTAACTTTTCATTCACATTTGCTCTTTATAAAAACTTTTCTACCTTTTTCAAATTATTTACAATGAATATGCACTGCCCCTATAATTAGCAAAATAAATTAATAAATGTAACTAAAAAAAGAAAGTTCTATAAGTTCAGAAAAAAAACAGAGATGCAAGATTTGCAGCTTCATGCTAGTTTCGTCTAAATGATTTTTTGCAAAACACTCTGTATTAAGTGAGGTGTGTGTGTATATGTGTATGTAATACAAGACCCCTGAATGTACAGTCTTTTCTATCCTAGGTATTACTTAGTTCTTACCAGGCCAAACTTATGGGGTACTGAATTTCACAGACACAAACACATCTAAAAATATCTCCATCTCCAGTGAATTCAATCACAGAAAAAGTGTTCTCTATACTGCATTTGATTCATCCATAATAAGTGAATGCAAACGTGATGAATTCCATCAGCAATTATAAGCCTTTTATTTTAAATGTAGTATATGAAAAGAATTCATTTTCTTTCCAGAAATGTGATTCTAAATATTGACCATTTAAAACCTAATAAGATACTGAATGGAGAAGATTAATCTAGTTTATTAACATTGCAAATCCTTTTAAATGTTGCAGGTTACCATCATAGTGCTGATTTTATTTGACTCCATGGTACCATTATGTAAGTTTCTACTCTACATGTAGCTGAATGCCTGAATTCTCTCAATGCCTGGTGAAATGTCATATACTGCAAGTCCATCTGCAATTTGCAAATTTAGACAGTTATTCTTTGAAAGAACTCTTAATGGGCTTTAGCATTTGATAAATTGTGAACTATGTCACCTAGGATGAGGTTCTCCTAGTCAAAACAGGTGCATTTCCTCCCCTTCTAACCCTTTAAATATTACAGCAAATTCAAATAATCAGTGCCAAAATTCTTATTATATATTTATAGGCATACCAGGTAGAGAATCCATTTAGTAAAATGAAACTTAAAAAGATAAAGTCTATGCTATTTATTTAAAAAAAATAAAAACACTAAAACTATAAATGGATGTCTTTGGGAACAAGATAGAGTTGTCCACTTTCACCTATCTTATTCAACATAGTATTGGAAGTCCTGGCCACAGCAATCAGACAAAATGAAGATATCAAAGGCATCTAATTTGGAAAACAAGGAGTAAAAATGTCTTTATTTGCAGAATATATGATATCCTACATAGAGATCCCTAAAGATTCCACCAAAATTACTAGAACTGATAAATGAATTCAGCAAAGTAGCACAACACAAAATAGTATGCAGAAATCAGTTGCATTTATATGACAATAACAAACTAACAGGGAAGTTAAGAAGACAATACCATTCCCAATTGCTTCAAAAATAATAAAATACCTGGGGATAAAACTAATCAAGGATATAAAGGACCTGTACTCTAAAAATTATAGAACACTGAAGAAAGAAATTGAAGAAGACACAAATAAGTGGAAACACATATCTTGTTCATGCATAGGAAGAACTGACATCGTGAAAATGCCCAAACTACCCAAAGCAATTTATAGATTCAATGTAATTCCATTCAAGATTCCAATGATGCATTTCACAGAACTAGAACATATATTTCAAAAATTTATATGGAGCCACAAAAGGCCCCACAACAGTGATACTGAAAAAAAAAAAAAAGAACAAAGTTGGAGGAGTCATGCCAGCTAATATGAAACTATACTAGAAGGCCATAGAAATCAAAACAGCCTGGTACTGGCATAAAAACAGACACATATCAATGGAACAGAATAGAGATCCCATAAATAAACCCTCACCTTTATTGTCAATAATATTGGACAGAGGAAGCAAGCACACAAAATGGGTTAAATATAGTTTATTCAATAAATGGCATTGGGAAAATTGGATGGATAGATAAGTACCAAAAAAATAAAATGAAACTAGACTACCTTCTTATACCACACACAACAATAAATTCAAAATGGATTAAAGACTTAAATGTTAGACACAAAACCATAAAATGCATAGATGAACACACAGGCAGAAAAATCTTGGACATTGTTCATAGCAATATTTTATTGGGTATATCTCCCCAAGCAAGGGAAACAAAAGAAAAATAAACAAATGGGCTACATCAAACTAAAAAGCTTTTGCAGAGTAAAGGAAATCATTGACAAAATAAAAAGACAATACAAAGATTGTGAGAATATAATTGCTGATATATGTGATAAGGGTTTAATATCTAAAATTTATAAAGAACTTATAAATCTCATCACAAAAAACCCCCAAACAACCCAATTAAAAAATGTGCAAAGAATCAGAAAAAACACTTCTCCAAAGAGGACATATAGATGACCAATAGATATCTGAAAATATGCTTAACATCACTAATTATCAAAGAAATGCAAATTGAAACCACAATGAGATATTATCTCACACCTGTCAGAATGGCTATCATCAATAAATCAATAAACATCAAGTGCTGGCAAGGATGTGAATAAGGGGAACCCTTTTGTACTGTTGGTGGGAACGTAAATTGGTATAGCAACTGTGGAAAGCAGTATGGAATTATCTCAAAATTTGAAAATGGAACTGCGTTTTGACACAGTGATTCCATCATTGGGAATTTATCTGAAGAAACCTGAAACACTGATTCAAAAGGATATGAACACCCTTATGTTCTTTGCAGCATTATTTACAATCACCAAGATTTGAAAGCAACCCAAGTGTCCATCAGTAAATGAGTGGATAAAACATCTGTGGGACATTTACACAACAGAATACTATTTAGCCATAAAGAAAAATATTTTACATTTTGTGACTGTATGGATGAACCTGGAGAACATTATGCTTAGTGAAATAAGTCAGAGGAAGAAAAATACCATATGATTTCATGCATATGTGGAATCTAATGAACAAACTGAAGTGACGAGAAAAAGAGAAACAGACTCATAGAGAGCAGGATGGCAGCCAAGGAGAGGGGGTTTAGGGAGTGGAGGGTTGAGATTAAAGGAAAAAGGACTCGTCGACATAGACAACAGTGTGGTGATTGCTAGCTGGGATGTATAAGGGAACTAAATGTTAATGGAAAAATACAACTAAAAAAATAATTAACATAAAAATACTAAAATTAGGAATGGAAACAACTCTAATAATAACAATAATGGTAGCAGACTTCTTTATGAAATGCTTAGGTTAAATTAAAGATCGCCATACATAATAATATTAAACCTCACAACAACTTTAGTTTCCCAGTTAACCAGGGAAAATTGGTTAATTTTTATGCTATCAATAGCCAAAATAATGAAGTCTGTTCAACAACCTACTAATTTAACATAACCTTATAATCAGTGTAAGTCTATTTTATGATGAATTAACTCTGAAAATCATAGAGTTAATTATAATTCAATTTCAGATGTAACCTTTAGATTCCAATTCTTCTGTACTTTGAGATCACGTTCATGTGTTCCCTTAGATATAAATATCTGGAATGGACAACCAAAGGTTTTGTTACAGGGTGCGACCAAGAGGGGGGACCCCAAATGGAGATTTAAAATGGGGTCCAGAACTCAAGGTGTTCAGAAAATATGAAGATGTCCTACCACCGCCCCCCCCGCCCAGCTGTGGGTGGGGGAAAGGGACAAATGGAGCAGGCCCATTGAGAGCAGGCCCATTTTGCATAGCAACAGCTCTGCAGCTAACCTCTGGGGTATGGTCATTTAACATATCATTTAACAATCATTGACTGGCTACATAGATATGTTAAATAGCTATGGCCATGCTCTGAGCCAGTGGGATGGAAGTAACTTCCCCACCAAGATGTCCCAGTGCCTGCTCGAGAGCTTGGAGATGATTGGCTCCATGACATGGGGCCACACCTGCCCAGACCCACAATGGCGACCAGAAAAGCTGGAAAGGACAGCAGATTGAGGGCAGGTGTGGCCAAGTGTGGGGTGAGTCGGATATGGGGCTGCAGAGGAAGATTGGCACGGGGATTTAAACCCAGACATGGCAGCCATAGAGGAGAGAACCATGGGGCTTTTGGCAGAGTAGAGGGCTCCCGCAGCCCTGTGAGGGAGAACCACCCGGTTTTGCCAGAGTGCAGACCCCGGCAGCTCTGGTAGGAGAGGACTGCGTGGCTTTGGGGTGCTTCTTTTGGTCATGCAGCCTGGGAAGCAAGAGAGACTTTGCCTGGAAGCAGGGTGAAAGAACTCTTACCAGTAGGCCATGAGACGGTGCTGCATGGCTTTGGATTATTTGGAGATCATGCCTGGACGGCGACACAGCTGATGGTGCCGAGAACCGAGAGAGGCCTACCAGCCGACAAGGATTACTGGGAAGAACCGGGGGCTGCCTGAGCCAAGGACTTCTGTTTCCTTTCCTGAGATACGGTACCCCAAACTGGGAAAAAGGGGAAGGAAGAATTGTGTGTGTTTGTGGGTGTTTTAAGGGACTTTAAGATTTTGGTAAAGACATTAGGTTACTACTTTAAGTTTGTATAGCACTAAATAAACGTTTCCTTTCCTTTTCACGAATCTCTGGCATTGAGAGATATCTTTCCTTTAAGGCGGCAGACATGATGGACCTGAGTCTCTTTCAGTAATAGTATTATTGTCCCAGGCCCCCCCCTTGTTTTGTTCTGTAACAGTTTCCTTTTTCATTTAACAAAAGTGTGAATGATTTGACAAGCAGTCTATTCCCTCAGATTGAAGATTTTATAATATAGCTTTGGGATATTAACTCTTCTTTTTCTAGGGCCAATAAGAAAGCATGTCTGGACAGATTGAAACAGAGACAGGGGTTCCCCTATCCTAGGCACCACAAAGGGTGAGCTTTTTCAG
The DNA here is from genome assembly GCA_004024845.1 of Tonatia bakeri. Lineage (NCBI taxonomy): Eukaryota > Metazoa > Chordata > Mammalia > Chiroptera > Phyllostomidae > Tonatia > Tonatia bakeri. The sequence goes on from PVIA01001914.1 coordinate 237,359, forward strand.
CATTCTCCCTGATCTTCCCTGTGAGTGTTTGGTATAGAATCTGCAAGAGGGTTCTAACCTCCCCTGGTTAGGAATCTCCAAGTGTTTCATCCTCTCTTTCTAGCCCATAGCTGGCTTTTTCAATGTATTACAAATTTCTCATTGAATCTTACCAGTTTCTGTGGTTGTTCAGAAGTGTTTCTCTCAGATAAACAGATGCTCAGATCCTGTTTCTTCCTAAAACAACATGTCTCTCCATATTTGGGGATCTTTGATTGCACCAATATCTTAATTCTTTGCTGGTTTCAAGGAAAGTTGCTGACTTACAAGTTTGTTGCTCATTTTTCCTGTTGCTTTTGTTATTGTAAGTGGAGGAGCAATATATTCCTGCTTTTTACATATCTAAACTTTCAGTCTGGGGCAGGCACAGGTACTGTAGGAGGGTGCAGCCAGGGGGCCCCCCAAAAGAAGGATTTGTAATGGGGTCCAAAATTCAAGGTGTTCAGAAAATATTAGGATGTCCTCACTGCCTCCGCCCCAGGTGTGGGTTGGGGGAAGGGACAAATGGAGCAGGCCCATTAAGAGCTGTTTCCCATAGCAACAGCCTTGCAGCTAACCTCTGGTGTGGTCATTTAACATATCTATAACCTTTGACTGGTTACATAGATATGTTAAATAGCTGTGGCCATGCTCTGAGCCATGGGAATATAAGTAAATTCCCCACCAATACGTAACTGGGGGGCAGGTCCCCAGAGTTACAGCACCTGTATGGGAGCTTAGAGATGATTGGCTCCATAACATGGGGCCACACCTGCCCAGACCCATGATGGTGACCAGAAAAGCTAGAAAGGACAGCAGATTGAGGGCAAGTGCGGCCAAGTGTGGGAGGAGTTGGAAATGGGGCTGCAGAGGAAGATTGGCGCGGGGATTTAAACCCAGATATGGCAGCCATTGAGGAGAAAGCCATGCGCTTCTGGCAGAGTGGAGACTCCCTTGGGAGGGGGAACCACTCGGCTTTAGCAGAGTGGCGACCCCCCTCCCTGCAGCTTTGTGGGGAGAACCACACAGTTTCACCAGAGTACAGACCCCTGCAGCTCTGGTAGGAGAGAGGACCACGTGGCTTTCGGGTGCTCCTTTTGGACACATGGCCTGGGAAGCAAGAGAGACTTTGCCTGGAAGAAGGGTGAAAGAACTCAGTAGGTCATGAGAAGGTGCCTATGGCTTTGGATTAATTGGAGATCCTGCCTGGACAGCGACACAGCTGATGGTGCTGGGAACTGAGGAAGGTCTCCCAGCTGACAAGGATTATTGGGAAGAATCAGGGTCTGCCTGAGACACAGACTTCTATTTCTTTCCCTGAGATATAGTACCCCAGACTGGGCAAAGGGGGGAAGGACTGTGTGTGTTTGTGGGTGTTTTAAGGAACTTCAGGACTTTGATGAAGATATTAAGTCATTACTCCTTAGTCTGTATAACTTGAATAAATAATTCCTTTCCTTTTCACCAATCTCTAACATGGAAAGCTATAATTCTCTGGTTGAAGGGAAAGGTGAACCTAGTACAGGGGGACTCCAGGAGAAACGGGGATCAATCCGGTAGCATTGTGGGCCCCTCTTCCCTGGTGGCCAATCAGGGAAAATCATGGGAGACCACATGTGCAGTAGCTTTAAAGTAATACTACTTGTACATGCGCAGTAAAGGCCACCAAAACTAGCCAGGAAGGATCTGCCCTATAAGAATAGAGTCCCCCCAGCCCATGAGGTCAATCTCTGCTTGGAGTTGGCCTGCTCCCATGTTTTCTTCTATGAACTCTAGGTGTTTGGTTCAATTTTTGTCCTGATCACTAAGAACCTGGTTACCTGTGCCCACCTGTGACAGTACCTCATTGCAATATAATGTTTTAATAGCCATAACAGAATTAATATGATGGTAATACAAACAAGGAACACTTACCTCAGTCTCTAGCAGTAAAGGAAGCTCTCTAGAACTTTGTTTTACAAAGAAACAATTGGAATTCTAGGACAAGGGGAATTCCCAGGGAAATGATAGAATGGGAGAAAGTCTGCACATGAAAACTGTATCTTGTGATCAAGGTAATCATAAACAGTTAGGATCATTAACAGCTTAACACTGAGAGAAAAAGTACCAAGAAGTAATACTTAAGGGAGGTAGTTTTAGATACCACATGCCATTTTAATAATCTTATACTGTATTTTCTTGATTATGAGGAGTTGTAAAAAGGTTACTCAGGCAAGTAATATGGTAAGATTTATAGTTTACATAAATCTTACATATATGTGCAAGTGGTGAGAGAGACTTCCCTTTGCATGTGGGATGGCCATTTAACACTTCATAATAGTAACACAGAAGTAAGATAATAAGAGTGCTACAGCTACTACTAATAAGAACACAAAGTAGGGCCAATTTATTAAACCTCAGGAAGCAATATAAAATTCATACATTGAATGGATTTAGGAGGAAAGATGGTAACTTGCCTTCATGCTCTTGGATGGATATAGGGTAGAGAAAAAGGAAGTTTATGGTTGTTCATATGGAAAATGATACACTACTTAATAATAAAAGAATAAACTGTGTTTCACATACAACTGTGAACCTACTTTTGCCCACCGTGTATATGAGACACTAAAAAGAAGAGAAGCAGCTTTATTCATAAAGAGAATGTGTTTCAGGTTTTGATATATAAAACCTAAAATGTTTATGGCTAAGTTCAGCAGGCAGTTGGGTTCATGCCTCAGAAACACATATGAGATTCCAAGGCTTGAAGACAAAAGATGTATCAGTCTTTAGTATATAAATGCAGTGATTTGGAGCATGTACACAGGTGGGATGATCTAGGGACAGCAGGCCAAGGGGAAAGACTATAACACTGAGGACACAAACTTGTAAATTCATGAAAGACCTACGGGGGAAGAACTCATGAATTAGCCTGGGAGAAATAGTTGTAATATCTTAAACATTGCCAGAATGTTTTTACAGTGAAGTTTACAGAACTGAAAACATGATGACAGAGAACTTTAGCAAGAGGTAGAGAAAGAAGGGGAGGGGAGGG
>PVIA01001915.1:0-240921 GCA_004024845.1 Tonatia bakeri
GGCTGTGCAGCAGAAATATGGAGAAAATTACTGCCCACCTAGCCTGTACTCGATGAGGTAAATCAGCAGTTAAAAGAAACATTGGCCACAAACTGTAAATAAGATTTTGGTGTATATTTGAAATAGGTTCATTTTATCACCAGAAATAAATAGTGTCATAAAATGTAGAATCTTAGAACCAGGTATTCACACACAGCCCCAGTTTGCATAAAACAAATTAAGCAAATTTCACCAATTACATGTTTTTTGGTGTTTATCGCACATGAGTAAAATGAAATTAAAAAGAAAAAACTGCTTTCTCTCAACATCCACAAAAATTTAATGAAACCTGAGTTGACTGGGTAGAAATATTTGGAAAAGAGAGAGGTAAGCTTATGCATATAACTGTGCCTTCAAGCAGCATTTCTTTTCAGACTTTCATTTATGTATCTGTTTCTTGCTTAACACATAGTAGGCACTCTATCAATATCAGCTACCTTGAATGGGTAAATTACTGACAATTGAAGCCTATGTGTAAAAATGCAGCCATTGACATTTTATCGACATTGAAGGGCTTCTATGTGTCAATCATTTGCTAAGGGGGAATACAAAAACAAAGACAGCAATGTTCTGTACAACTCAAGAAACTCTTATTTAATAAGAAGGATGAATATAAGCTATCACAATGAAGTGTGATAGCTGTTCCTGCAGAGATATAAGGAAGGTCTATGCCAACATATAGGAAAAAATGGAGACAGAATCGAGAGACTGCTTCACAGAAGGAGGATCATTTAGGTCAAGTCTTCCTACAGATGGCACACCCACCACCTCTTTTTGTACCATGCAGAAATACAGTGTTTAACAAATAGCCTGTTTAGTCACAGACACTTGATTTCAGTCTCAACTGTGCCCCTTTTACGACACTTACTATCTCTGATCTTTGGTGTTCTCATCTGAATAACAGAGACAGAAATAGCATACACCTCACAGGCTTGTTGAAATAATTCTTGGGTGGTGAGGTTGTTGCTACCATATCCAGATCCCCCCCACCTTTAACATTTCAGTGTTGGCTAACCTGCATGGTTTGCTGGGTGGTGGTTTTGCTTTCCGTTGCCATAAGGGTTAACTTTGCTTGCCCACATGTAGGCCAGAAGTGCTAGGGAAATAACACCCTACAGTACTGTGTACAGTCAGTGACTATGGGAGTTGTGTCATAATTACCCAGATCCCTTGACCTTTAGGAGGGATGCATTTGAGGCATGTGTTTTATATAGTCTCCTAGAGATTCTTTGCAGGATTAAGCTCCAGTTTCTCACAGTAGCTGATTTTATAATGTCCCCTTTGCCTGCTGCCTTCCCTTCCTTGTACCATGTCCCTACTTCCCTTCCAACATTTGCTGAATCTTTCAAATAAATTACTAGCATTCTAAACATTTTAGTTTTCAATTAGAGTTGACATTCAACATTATTTTGTGATAGTTTTGGGTGCACAGCACAGTGGTTACACAATCATATAATTTACAGAGTGATCCCCCTGATATTTCCTAGCATTAGATTCTTTGTTTCAGGTACTATGTCTGTGGAAGCCCAAGCAGTGGTCATAGTGCCTAGAACACAGGAAAATAGAAAGTGGAGAGCGAGTGCTGAGTGCTAGAAGAGCCACATCTTGTTTCCTCCTGGTTAGGTGTTTCATGCAGCCTTTCAGCAGCCTCCAGCTTAGAGCCAGATGAAAAATCAGGTATGGCACACTGGATATACCCTTTTAGTTTTCTGTACTTCACTAATTCACTATGGGTCTGTTATACGCATGTGCACAAGGAAGGCTGTTCGTGAACAATGCAAATTGCTAGCTCTCTACTTTGTCTTTCTTCATTTCACATTCGGAAGACTCTTTTCTGGGTTACGTGCTCCCACACAAAATCTCATTACCATGTTTTTGTTTCCTAGCTAATATTTAGGAAAATAGAAACTGACTGACTTTTATCATTCACCTTTGTTACCATGTCCACGGCAGTATGTAATAAACGGAGTCAATGAATAGAATTGCAGAACTGGAAAGAATTTGGAGATCATGTAGTCCTAACCCATCACTTATAAATTTAAAAAAAAAAAAACTTTGATTAAGAAAAGTCAATGACTTTCCCACGACAACAAGGCTAGTAAATTTATTCCATGACTCCTTGTCTAGGACCCAGGCAGACCGTGAATTCAGATACGCCATGACATGGTTCCACATTTTCTTCTCTCTCTACCACGGTTCTCATCGTTCTTCTACCATCCGCCCTCCCACTGAAGATGATCAATCAGTGGATGTTTCTCTTTCCTCTATCAGAAAAAGACCTAAACTAATTCACAGTAAAAATAACCGGAAACAGCTTCTACTGTGTCGCATATCAAGGATACTTTTATTTTAGCACGAATTAAACTGTTAAGCCAAAGGGATGGGACATTTAGGAGGCAAGGCAGGCAAGGGAGGAAAATAGGATTGTTCTTTGAGTGCCCGAAATCTCTCCATTTATTACATTCTTCTCTGAGTATGCTGCCCAATATGAGACATACTATGCTTAGATAGTAATGCTATCAGATGCTGTGGATAAGAAGACATTTAATATAATGACCCAGGAAGTTACAAAGACGTCTGTAATGGACCATCCATTTTCAGCTCACCTCCTAAGAGGGACATGGCTTTTCCCACAAAATAGATTTTTTAATGTTCTGCTTGTCACCACAGTCCAGAAAACAGGAATTCTGAAGAGAAAATCCACCAAACTGAATGCAGACACGTTTAATACGTATATAATAGAACTGTTGGTTGACAGGAAGAAATGGAATGTGGCAGAAAATGCACAGATCCCAGACATAAAAAGCTGCAGTTCCTGAATGGTCACTTACCATTTTAGGTTTTGGTTTTCTCATCTGGCAATTGAGGGTGCTCAGCTTTGTCTTCTTTATCTCACAGGCATGTTGCAAGAATCATATTAATTAAAGGATGAGAATATATATATTCTCATATATATATATATAGTGTGTGTGTATATATATGTATATATATTCATACTGGGCATATATTTGTCCTGTTTTACGAAAAGAGCTAAATAAGAGTTTTTCAAGGTATATCTGAAATAATGTATTATTTTTGTTAGGGTCAAATTTTGCTAACAATGCAGAAAGTCAAAACTGGAACTAACCATATGCTGGGAAAGAATGGAATACGTGACTTCCTATTACTATTGCTTTTGAGTATTTCTACTGAATAAGTTTCTATGTTGGAAAGGTGTTAAGAAAACCACAAATAAGTCACTATTGCCAGTTATAAATTTCAGGTACTTCTCTCCAAACTCAGATGAGAAGGAGGGAGAAACATTAAAGTGACAGCATTTTATAACTGCAAGGAAGCTTTGTAAAATTCTGTCATTTATGACATGAGATACCAAGTGGTTGGCTGACCTTCCTAAGGTCAGTAAGTAGGTGTTATTTTGGGTTCCCCCAGAAGCCAAGATGAGGACAGGAGAAAGTGGGAAACGAGACAGAGAAAGGTGGAGCGCCAATACAGAGTACATTGTAAAGCAACTGGCACTGTGGAAGATTGGATCTTAATTTTGTCGGGGAAACTGAGAGTCCATGTAGACCATGTGCCTAAGAGCTATCCCACCTAGGGTAAGGGAGCTGGAGCTTTTAATATCCTCATTGTTTGAGATTTGTTCCCAGAGACAATAATATCTCAGCACTGCCAGCCTGCTGCACTGGGAGCTAGCTGAGCTCCAGCAGCACGAGAATGCTCTTAAACAAAGAGGTGCAGCTGCTGGTAGACAGAAGTCAGAGTTCTGTCCACTGAGGCAGTAAGAGTGAGTAGACATGAGCAGGACACCAAGAGTATCTGCTGTACATTATGAACTGGCTGAGCCAGAACTTGAATCTGGGTCTTTAGATGCCTAGACCAGGCACAATCCACTCTGCCATGCTGCCTTCTACCATGCTTCATTCCTGTTGCTACTAACCATGTTAGGTTCTGTATTAAATTCTTGAAAGAAAGCAGGAAATGTGAAAAGAGTTTCACAAAACAACGTGTATCAAAAACATGGTGTGAGGATTATGCATTGGTATTAGCACGGTGTTTTAAAGCATTTCTTTTCAAAAGTGACATTAGGACGGTCGCACTGTTTGAGAACTTATAACTGAATTGCAAAAACCAAGTCTATGGTTGCTCTATTGACTAAAGAGAGTATATTTTTGTTTCTTCAAAACAATGCTATGCCTATATAAGAATAGGCTTTAGAAATTTGGTCAAGTTTCTACTGGACATCAAGGCCATGCAAAATATACATTTCTGCCAATGCCAATGTTGGGACAGGCATCACCAATCCCAAGTCCAATATTGTTTATAAGGGGAATTCATCATCTATATTCTGTGAAGAAGTAGTATGGACATGTGTATTCATACTACTTAATTTATGACATAGCTCTAAATCCTGAGTCATTTTTCTATAGGGAGTATAGATGACATAGCAACCTAAAGCTCAATATAGTTCAAAATAATGCAAATGGGTCATGTAGCAACCTAATAGTGGAACTGAACTTGTAATAACAACATAAAGTAGGAGGCTATCATTTTAACTACCATAATGTAATAATATTAACTCCTCCATAATGAGCAACATTAGTGCTTTTTGTATTTTTAATCATTAGTAACCTCATTGTCATCGAGGAAGAAGGAAGGTGTCCTGGATATGAATCCCTAACTTGAACTGACTCTCAAAGTGAGTGCATACATTTGACTCAAAGTAAGATATAACCACTGTGGTACAAGGGCATCTCCTCTGAGTCCTCCCCAGGCCATGCAGAGAGAGTGAAGCCTACTCATGGGTTGGAGGAGCCCTGCTCACGAGCTGCTGATGGCCTGAGCATATCATGGCTTTAGCCCCTTTTGATGAGTCCAAGAAGCCACACAGAAACAATTTGTGAGAGAGAACTGACTTTCTCTCCCCTTCGCCTTTTCTATTTTCCCCAGGAAGTTCAGGCAGATGCTTCCTTCCTCCTTCTGGAGCATAGGACACTGGGGGTTATTGGGCCAAGAAAATAACGTAAATCCCTTTGAAATGCTGAATGATAATGACGTAAAATCCCAAAGAAGTGCAACGGATGATTCCATTATTTTTAAATATAAAACAAATATCCTATGATCTCACCTTTAACAGGAACCTAAACAACAAAACAAACAAGCAAAATATAACCGAAGACACTGAAATAGAGAACAGGCTGACCAGAGGAGAGAGAGGACAGAATGCCAGGGGAAAAGAGGAAGGGTTTACAGGAAGAAGTATAAAGGACACATGGACAAAAACCAGGGGGGTGGAAATGGGAGGGAGATGGGGGGGCTGGGGAGGTTGGCTGGGATGGGAGTAAAAAACAGAAGACTGTACTTGAACAACAATTAAATAAAAAAGAAAAAAAAAAACAACTAATCCAATCTCATGAACAACTGTTCCAGAGAATTTTATCTCTTCAGAACACCCCATCATTTTTTTAATAATATATTTTATATATAGACTTATTTTCTTGTACATAGGGCCAAGGATGATAGAGCTTTGTTAGCATGCTTGTGATCTCTTTCATGACTATTTACATCAAGAAAACATCTTTCCATTTTTCTTGAATTTCTTTATCATTTTTAAATTAATGTTCTAACACAGTTGTCTCCATTTTCCCACCGCCACTTTCCCCTACTCCACCCACCCCCACCTCCACCCTCAATCCTAACCCCCTTTGGCTTTGTCCATTTGTCCTTTATACATGCTCTTTAAAGACCCTTTCCCTTCTTTCCCACATTATTTCTATCCCTTCCCCTCTGGCTACTGTCAGTTTGTTCTTTATTTCAATGCCTCTGGTTTTATTTTGTTTGCTTGTTTATTTTGTTGATTAGGTTTTACTTATAGATGAGATCATATGGTATTTGTCTTTCACTGCCTGGCTTATCTCACTTAGCATAATATTCTCCAGTTCCATCCATGCTGTCGTGAAGGGTAGGAGCTCTTTCTTTCTGCTGAGTAGTATTCCATTGTGTAAATGTACCACACTTTTTTGATCCATTCATTTACTGATGGGCACTTAGGTTGCTTCCAGCACTTGGCTATTGTAAATTGTGCTGCTATGAACATTGGGGTGCATAGGTTCTTTTGAATTGGTGTTTCAAGGTTCTTAGGGTATAATCCCAGCAAGTGGAATTGCTGGATCAAAAGGCAATTCTATTTTTCGTTTTTTTTTTTTTGTTTGTTTCTTTTTTAGGAAATTCCATATGGAACATTCCATCTTAATGTTGCTGTAAATTTAATCAGTGCTTACTTTGAAAAATAGATAACACCTCTGTCGATTAGGAATCCTATTTTCCTAAACTTGCACCTTTTATATTGAACTATTGATTCTATTTAAAATGATATTGTGGTATCTCTCGGAAAGGTGGAGAGGTCAGAAAAGGAAATCCTGTGACGCAAAGGAAATCCATGTAACTTTCTCTTTAGCTTTTGATAGCACCAGTAGTCAAGAGTGCACATTCCATAAAAGAAGAGAGAAGGCACTGAACTTGAACTCTGCTGCCCTGGGGAAAGTTTTCTGCTTAACAAGATGCGCTGGAATTAGGAATTTTAAGTTCTCAGGCTGTTTTAATGTGGGAAAAGTGAGGCCGTGGAGTGGCATAATTGTATATGGATAATTCAGACCAAGTGGATTATTTTAGCATAATTAACTGTTAACTTTTAGGCATTATTTAGCTGAATAGTTGGATCTGTTTCCAGCATTTCCTCAAATCTAATGTATCTATCATGTTTATTCCCCTATTGGACTTATCAAAATCAGTCATGTTAGCATCCTTGCTCAAAAAAAACACAAACCCCCCCCCAAAACAAAACACCTGTCTATTCCTTCCTCTCTATATATTCTACTACCAAGGCCAGTTAATTCTACCATTGAGATGTTTATAAATAATTTCCCATTTGCCTTTCATTCCCTGGGTTACCACTGTCTGTTCCTCCTCTTACTTTGCAGCATTATTATTGTATTAAAAACCTAGGTACATGTCTCTGTACTTCCTACACTTACTTTGCACTAGCACACTAAGACCAAATTACTGAAGTCAATCTTTTCATGAAAGTCATCCCTTTACTCAAGAACCTATTTCCTACCATATCAAAGCCAAATTTCTTTGTTTAGTCTTTTAAAAATATTCTATTTATTTACTTTGTTTTAGAGAGAGGGGAAAGAGGGAGAAAGAGAGGAAAAGAAACATGAATGTACAAGATATGTCAACTGGTTGCCTCCCCTATGCCCCCCACTGGGGACCTGGCCCACAACACAGGCATGTGCCCTGACCGGGAATTGAACCGGTGACCTTTGGTTCACAGGCCGTCACTCAATCCACTGAGCCACACCAGCCAGGGCTAGTTTTAAATGTTATTCAAACGTAGTCCCTCTCTGTCCAAACTGGATCTCCTCTACACTGTACCGTGGTAACGTTTTTTCCCATTCAATCAGTATTCAAAACTAAACTGTGAGATTTCAAAAGTAGCTAAGAAATGAGTTAGAGAAATCAGCTTGGGCAAGGTTATATAAGACTCTTGCAAAAGATATTAAGGCATTTCTTTTCATCCTAAAAGGAATGAGAAACTATTGAAGAGTTTTAAGCGGGAGAGGAATATAATCACATATTTCTATAGAAAGATCTGACTGCATTTTAGAGAATAGAGTAAGAAGAATTGGGTTGACAACTCAGAATCACAACTTCTAAATTCTCTTCTCCACCACGACACTTCCCAGAGTACTCTTCTGCTTGTTGTTTTATATTACAGTTTGTTAATGAGAGCCAGTCATGCAAGATTTTGAAGACAGAAAAGAAGGCAAAGGCATCATTCTCTTGAAGCAGCTGGAGTAAGACCCAAGGGAAACTGTGACACTCAGAGCAGCTTCCTGGTGAGCTACCAACTTACTGGCCTCAGGCTGAGTCTTTAGGTGTCAGCCTCCATGATCTTTAATGTCAGGATCCTTATCCGTTGCTCTCCCAGTTCTACCAACAGCTATGTAGCACCACTTTCTACGTATACCCTTCATATCAGGCACAAATGCAGTGACCTCTGTTTCCCTAACTTCACCCTGACTGATAAAGAGGAGGTAAAAAACACAAGGTTGAGAGATCTCTTAGGTGGTTGCAGCTATGATCCAGGAGAGAAGAGATGGAAGTCTGACTTAGTTTAATGGCAATGGGAGTGGTGGTGGCATGGAGGAATGTTTAGGAAGTAGAATGGACTAGGATTGCTGGTTAAATGGAAGGAATGGTGAGGAAGAATTCTCAGATGGTTTCTGACTTTAGCTATTAATATAGACAATAGTGTCATTCACTGTAATAGGTAACAAAGGAGGAGAAGCAGGTTTGGGAGGGAGTTGATAATTTTTTTGACTCATTCAAGGTGCCTGTGGATCATCCAAGTACAGATACCTGGTAGATACTAGGTCACGCACACGTCTGAAAGTAACAAAAATCATTGGAGCTATGGACTTAGGAGTTATCAGCATGACATGATGAAGCTGTGTTCATGGGTGAACTTGCCCGTGGAGAACAAGAACACGAAAAAAGAGGCCCAGATATAGCCCTGAGAAGATCAACAATTATAAATGTACTAAAGCAGAGGGAGCCATAATGGAAACTGAGGAAGAGCAGTCATGGAGGAAATTTCCCAGAAGCCCCACAAGGAAGGAGGGGATCAGGACCGTTAACCATATGGGACCTTCTATTACAAAAGGCTGGAAAGGGGAACGGACTTAAGGGAATACATGATATAGCATTTATGGTCAGAACATGAGGTGATTCCTATCCTGTGTGTACATTTTTGGTGAAGCAAGGGATTAGGTCTGTGTAGGGGGTGAGGGGAACAGGTGATAAGGTAAAAAGATCTGAGGAAAGCAGAGAAGGTTTGAAAAAAAAAATCCTTTGTGGACAATGAGATAGAGAGTTTATTGGGAAGGAGAGAGGACAGATTGTTGTTCCAGGTGTGCCAGTAAGCAGTTGGGAGACCTTGCAAATTCTTTTATTCCCTTCTAAATCGCTTTGTCTTCACAGCCAGGCAGATGATACAGCTGGGCTTTATGATCTCCCAAGTCCTTTGTAGTCCCACAGTGACATTCTTTATTTTTTCCCATCTATCCAGGTGATGGCCACCTTTCGAGGCCCACTGAAAGTCTTGTAAGTCTCACTCTTAAAGAAATCTCATGCTCTGAAAAGAAATCTCAGAAGGCCCAGGTTTAGGGGCCATTTCTAGCTTGACCTCCTCTAGCACATTTTCTGCCACACTACGGTCTGCACATAATTGTATACACTGGAAAAATGCTTTCTACTTTCAAGAAAAGACATTTAAGCACAGAACTTTAGTGTTGAAAGAATTATTACAAAACAACTGTCCATTTCCCACCTAACTCTTCCGTTCCTTAGATGCAAATGTATTCAACACTTAGCACTTTCTTTTGGTGTTTCCCTTAATATTCCTAAATCACACAAGGGCCCTGAATTCTTTAACCTCAATCCCTATCTCTCCCCTTTACTCATTGTTCACAGTATAGTGGCTTCCTTGCTGTTCCAGGAACACATGAGGCATGGTGATCACCAAATATACTGGGTAGGCTGCTTTCCTGGATGTACCAGCATACCCCCACCTAAGAATATTTGCACTAACTGTTCCCTGTGCCTGGAATGAATGCTCTTCCTGATACCATAAAGCAAGACTGACTACATTATTTCCTGGAGGACTTCACCCAAAGTTCACTGGCTTAGTGAATACTTTCTTCTCCAGCTAACATTACAACCGCCCCTTGCTGAGGGAATGCTTCACATCTTTATTTTCAGCACTTATCACTACTTAATAACCCTGTGTTTTATTTCTCTTGATTAATCTATTTCCTATACACATGCATAAGTTTCATGAGGGCAAGAATTTTTGTCTGTCATCCACCGGTAACCCTGGTGCCTGGAATAGTGCCAGGTATATAATAGGTACTTCATCAACCTCTGTTCAATTAATTCATGATTTGTGAATTCATCATTCGATAGATGAAATCTAAACGTCATCTACTGACTTTTTTATGTAGTAAATAAAACTTCAACTTTCTTACAGCCATATGCTTTCCCTCATTCTCCCACTATACACACACACACACACACACACACACACACACACATTGTTGTTCACATTATTATGACTATACATATCGTTCATTACTGAACCAGTGGAGGACAATTTGATCTAGTCTCTAAGACACAAGGTAGAGGAAATGGGGGGAAAGGGGTTTATGGTAGTGAACTAGTCTTCTGGAAGTTTTCCTCTCAAAACATCTGCAAACCATCTGTTTGATACCTAAATTCCTTGCACTGACCACTTAATTCTCGGTGTCATGCACTGCCTTTCCTCCTGATCTGCTTGGGAGAAATCAACGCACATGGGAAGGGTGAGGTCTCTGTCTAATGGTTTGCCAGTGTGCATCACTCTCCCCGTAGACACACAGTAGCGGTGCACAAGTGGGAGGGTAGTGACTAAAGTGGAGGAAAAAGGTGCAGAACTGAGAAGAGGGAAGATCAGAAAATAAATATTTCAAATTTGTCCTGATGTTGGGGGCAGTAGCAACTCAAAGATGAGTACTAATCACTAAACAGAACTACATAACAACACGCTCCTAGAGGTGCTTATACAGCATAGTGACCAGGTGCCTCCTTTTACACATGGGGAAACTGAGACTTAAGGCAACCCAACACCACATAGCTGGTTAGTGGCAGACTTGGTTCCAGAACCTGATTACTCATTCTCTCAGTCTGCTTCCAAATATTCAATGCTGTTTCATGTGCCCTTTCTTTACTGAATGGTATTAATTCTTCATGGGCAAATCCATCCTTCCTCACTGATTCCGGTAAAGCACATCTTTGTAGATGAACCATGCTTCCTTCTGGTTTTTATTCTAAAAAGATTAAATAGTCATGACCAACTTTCAAATGCTGCTCTTACAAAATATTCGGCACAAGCCACTCTCCCCCTACCAACCACAAATATTTAGCTACTTGGAAAGTTAACATGTTCTGTTGTTATGCAGACAATAAATGAATAGCAACCAGCGAGTAATGGTCTTTACAGCATCCAAATGCTCAGCTGACAGTGATTTGTGTCCATCATTCTTGCTTTTCAACCCTGTAATTGCTCTCAAGCCATGTATTTAATGTCACGTAAGTGTGTACATGATTGTCATCACATATTCATCTTTTGGGTGGAATGGCACTAAGCTCTTAGGGGAAGTAAATGAGGCTCCTTAATTTGCTTTTATCTTGGTGCTTGAATTGTACTTATTAAAATAATAAATGCAGCCCTGGCTGGTGTAGCTCAGTGGATTAAGCACTGGCCTGAGAACCAAAGGGTCGCCGGTTCGATTCCCAGTCAGGGCACATGCTTGTGTTGTGGGCCAGGTCCCCAGTAGGAAGTGTGTGAGAGGAAACCACACAGTGATGTTTCTGTCTCTTTCTCCCTCCTTTCCCCTCTCTCTAAAAATAAAAATGAATAAAATCGTAAAATATAAAACTTTAAAAAATAAAATAAAGTAGTACATGTTTACCAAGTTGGGACTTCTTTTTATAAATCAGTAATGATTTGTTAACCACTATGTATTTCTAATGCTGCATAACCCTTTCTCAGAATGCTCTTTCACAGCTCTTCGTGGTTTAAGATGGATCTTCTGATCTCTAAACTTCCTGAAGTTCCTTTTGACCTTTTACTAATGAGATAAATTTTACTCTTTCCCATAATGTATTTTTCTATCACTCACTAGTGTTATACTGTGGTCCCAGTTTTACAGCTCAGATACCACATTCCACCTCCTGTGGGGCAGAAAGAGGGATCAGGCAGCATAAGGAGGGGCTGCACAGGAACTAACCAAGGCCCAGGTAGTAAATAAACCAATCGGCGTATAGCCAAGAGCAATCAAGTTGTAAAGTTACAGGAACCTGGGGTCAAACTGAGGAAGAAGGAATAGGGGCTGGTTTAAGAGGTTCTTTGCCAGCCTGTGGTCATGCAACAGTGAATGCAGATAGACCAGCAGTAAAGTGTGCCTCTCTTACAGACCCCAATCTCAAGGATGTGAGTGAGTCAACAAAAGGAGTCTAGAATCCTGCTAGGAAAACCAGCATGAACCAAAGCAGAGTCATGCAAATTAAATGACAAGACCAGCAATTATTAATTAAACAATAGTCCAAAGCCCAGATTTCTGAACTTTGATCTAAGGCCAGAGTGGGACAGAAGGTTGAAAAACATGCAGCTTCCAAACTTATGATCTGGAATTCTTCATTTGTCCCTGACTTGAGAACATTTTGCTTTCCACCTCCAATCGCCCAGGCTTGGCTGAGCCTATAGATCAGGGTTAGGAAGCTCTGGCTGTGAGACCTGGATGACTGCC
Organism: Tonatia bakeri; assembly: GCA_004024845.1. NCBI lineage: Eukaryota > Metazoa > Chordata > Mammalia > Chiroptera > Phyllostomidae > Tonatia > Tonatia bakeri. Next base: position 12,447 of record PVIA01001915.1, read on the forward strand.
GAAGAGAGAATAGGATTGGCTGGGATTATGAGCTATAAAAGGATTCTCAGCCAGATGCTCTTTAACCTCCCTCAATGCATCCTTTAACTTTCATGGAGGCAATTCATCTGGATTCAATGGTTTATTGGTCCCTAATGGTTCCATAGGGTTAACTGTCTTCTCCAAAGTAAATAAAAAGCCTTTAACATCTTTTGCAGAAGAGAAAGTGATTCTGAGTTTCCAGGTGTGACCTTTAGTTTGTTCTCTCTCCCTCCCTCCCCCCTTCCTCCTCCACCTTCTTGCAATTCTATAGCCAAACTCCTCAATGGCACAATCTTTCTGTATGAGAAACCCTGGATTTTATGATCTCTCAGCAGCCATGGAATATCTGATTTGAAGGCTTCTAAGAGGACCTTTAGATTGTTAACATTGTAACTGCAACTATGTACCACTTTTGTATGAGTGGTATTTTTGGAAAGTATTATTAATATTTTATAGTTTCATTCCTTCTTCCTTTTGCTTGATACTTAGTAAAATATCTGCACTGTTAGAGGTGGAAGAACTCTTAGAGATTAAACATGCTTCATCAGAAACTTTAGCTTTTGGGGGGTCAAGGAACAATTTCAGAACCTGGTCCTTTCCCCCCTGAAACTGTATATATGCGCACCAAATTTACATCCATTTTCGGAAGTTTCAAACTATCCTTGATAAATATCCATGGACATCATATTAAGGATCTCTGCCTGGGCCAGACAAGTCAAATGAGAATGGTGAAGCCAGAACCCACAAAGGTTAAGGGGTTTGAAAACCGTGAACCTTGAGCTGCTCATCCCTAGGGCTCCCATGTTACCCTGGGCATTGCCTTGTCTCTATTCTCCCACATGATATCGGCCCTTTCCCTTACTGGATGGCAAGCATCTTGAGACCAACATCCACATCTCAATTATTTTTATAGCTCTAGCACATATGAGGCCCAGCGCATGGAAGGCTTGATAAGTGTTTGAGAAACAAGGTCATGTTCAATGATCCGTAAGTGAGAACTCAGAATGCTGCACTTTCTAACCATTGGGAGTTATTACTTCCTCGTGTTGCCACCATCATAGGCAGGTACTGGGGTCCCCTCTGGGTCCCCCACTTTCTCAAAAAAATTTGTAAAAATGACTTCACATTCTGATTTTCAGGCTCTTTATCTTATAAGTAGGGATACTAGCGTGTGCTTGAACTGTTGCCACAAAAACAAAATGAATATTGCATGTAAAGCCCTATACATGTGCTAATTACCTTTCTTATGACCTAGTAATTAAACATTTGGGATGCAGTGTATGTATGAGAGACTCAACTGTGTGGTCCGAGGCCTCAAGCTTCAAGGTCTTGTAGGTATAAACAGCACTGAGATTGGAGAGGAATAGGAAAAAAATCTAACTTCTAGGTGACTCTTGCAGGTTTCTGACACAAGCATCAAAACAGGCTAAGATTAGAATTGGGTCTCAGAGGCTCTGCCTTGTATCCCTCAGCCTTTCTGTTGGCCAGAGTCCTGCTTCAGCTTTTTGTCACGACTGTCTCTGTATTTATCCTGCTGCTTATAACCATCACTTCACTGATGTAAGCAGAAGAAAAACAACAATAAAAAGAGCTGACATTTACGTAGTGTTGAAAAAGTTTCCTATCTTCTGAACTACTTTTTAAAAGGCATCCTCTGTCAAGCAGCGAGGAAATGAGGCAGCAGGAATAGCTATTAGGTTAGCTATGTAGGAGAAGGTAGCTTCTCTCATCCCTTCTCATCATATTAATTGATCTAAATGATAGCTTTTGCTCCGTCTCTACCATTCATCACAGACTTAGTGACTGGGAATGCTGAAACAGGGTGGCAGCCAATCAAGATGCTTCTGCCTGTGGACTTCAGCAAGTGTGACTCATCAGCAACCAATTAGATGCCTTCAGTCCGGGAAACTCTCCTCACCAGGGTAGAAACAAGCTCTGCATGCTGCTGACCTTTACATCAGCAACTTGTGTTTCTGATAAAGGTGGTGAAAGGCCAGCACTGGCCTGGAAGCTCCACCCTGCCACATGAAAAGAATGACTTTGCTTTGCTTTTGTGCAAGGGGGCTAAGGTATTTGATGCTGTTTGTGCTTCAATCTCTTTGCCTCACAGGCAGCTCTGAGCTCTGTCTCAGAAATCCTAATTGCTCTTTGCAGGATAGATTTGTTGGCTGCCTCGTTCTCTGGGGAGTCCACAGCTATGGCACAGTGTTTAAAGCTGGGACTCACTGTGCCTTTTAAGAGAGGTTTTTCTGCTCATCCCATTTGAGACTGCACACTCCCCATCAACTCTGTGGCCTGGGTTGAACGAGGTAACTGAGACTTTTGTATAAGGCACTGCCATCTTGGCCACTATCCTGGCATCTGCAGTTCTGAGCTGCACTCCAGTATTGTCTGCTTTTCTCTTCTTTATCTTACTCTCCTGTGTGTGTGTGTGTGTGTGTGTGTGTGTGAGAGAGAGAGAGAGAGAGAGAGAGAGAGAGAGAGAGACCGACCAAACCCAAACCATCTGCATTTATTTCCTGGCCAGAGAATAAAAATCGAACGTCTTACTGAAGAATTTAATTCGTTCCAAGTTTTTTTATACCTATTTCTTGACCCAGAGTTCCTTTTTTCAGCACCCATACATTTTAGAGCCCTAAAGTATGGCTGAATATTCAAAGACAAGCATGGTTCACAGAATCCTAGAAGGTTTTACTGATGTCATGAAATCTGTTTCATCTTGAACTTTTCAGAACCAAAGAGATTCATTTCCAGATCAATGTCATATAACTTACAGGAAAATGACTTCAGTTGCAATATTTTATAATGTCTTCCAATTTAGCCACCTCTCATCACAATAATAACCAGGCCTGTTACCATGACAAAAAGAGGGCAGAGGCTGTATTTATTATATCTTATATACTTTTTACATATCCTCCAAAGCACAAGCAGGCCCTCAAGCAATGCTTGTTTCTTGACTGATTGGTTTAATGTAAAATTATGACCTTTGCCCCATAAGTTAGATTCTATACAGAAAGAGAACCAATAGGATGCCTGTGCATGTGTGTAATTGTTTTTAAAGGAATTGGCTCGTGTAATTGTGGAGGAGTGGCAAGTCCAAAATCTGATGATGGAGGCTGGCAGGCTGGAGACCCAAGATAAGCCAATGTTACAGTTTAAGTCTAAAGGCTGCTGCTACAGAGTTTTCTCTTGTTTGAGGAAGTTCAGTTTTTTGTTCTAGTCAGGCCTCCAACTGAATGAATGAGGCCCACTCATATTTTTTAAAGATTTTATTTATTTTCAGAGAGAGGAGAAGGGAAGGAGAAAGAGAGAGAGAGAGAAACATCAATGTGTGGTTGCTTCACACGCACCCTCACTTGGGACCTGGCCGGCAACCCAGGCATATGCCCTGACGGGGAATCGTTGAACAAGCGACCTTTCAGTTTGCAGGCTGGTGTTCACTCCACTGAGCCATATCAGCCACAGCAGGCCCACCCATATTAAGGAGAAAATTGCTTCACTCAAAAGACAGCAACTTAAATGTTAATGTGATCCAAAAACAACCCTCACAGAAACATCCCAAATAATGTTTGACCTCATTATCTGGGTACTGTGGCCCAGCCAAGTTGACAAAAATTAACCATAACAGACAACAATTTGACATTTTCCATAAATGAGGAATTAGCTGGGTCCCATATATCTAGATATTGCACATAGCTATCCCTTATTAGGTTCATATCTCTATGAATTGGAAAATAGGAAAATAAGGAAAGATGAGGCAAAGCAAAAGAATGGTAGGGAACAGAGGTAGACATCAGTTTTCCAACTTGAAACACTGTAAACTACAACTTATACCATATTTTTATATTTCCCAAACTGTGATGATTACAGGTGGTTTATGAACAAAGGTTTTAGATTGTTGATTATTCATTTTAAGGGTTAGTAAAAAATATAACCAGCATGTCAAAACTGTGACAACAGATATTATTTCTCAGGCTGAGGCTGTGTATTATAAAGTGTCCATTAAAAATATATTATGTAAATAATAGTACAAGAGGGACAAAACCCCCAAACAGTCTACTGATCATTCAAAGATGAATTAAAACCAATCCTTAAACTCTTAAAAAAATATGAGGGGACACTTCCAAACATATTTTTAGTATCATATTGATACTAAAACCAGACAAAAGATGGCACAATAAAATTGGAGGCCAATATCCCTCATTAATATAAATGCAAAATTCCTCAACAAAATATTAGCAAACCAAATTCAACAATACATTAAAAGTATCAAACAACATGACCAAATGAGATTTATTCCGGGGTTGCAAGAATAGTTCAACATCTGCAAATCAATTAATGCGATACATCCCATTAACAAAAAATAAAAATAAAAAAATTGCATGATCATCTCAATAGATGCAGAAAAAGCATTTTACAAAATTTAACAACCATTTATGATAAAAAGTCCCAACAAAGTGAGTATAGAGGGAAAGAACCTCAATGTAATAAAGGCCATATATGACAAGCCCACAGATAACATCATACTCAATGGTGAAAGCTCAAAGGTTTTCCTCTAATAGCAACATAATATTAGAAGTCCTGTCCAAAGCATTTAGACGAGAAGAATAAAAAGGCATCCAAATTGAAAAGGAAGAACTAAAAACATCATTATTTGCAGATGACATGATATTATATATAGAAAGCCCTAAAACTCAACCAAAAATCTGTTAGAAATAATAAATGAGTACACTAAAGCTGCGGGATATAAAATCACTCCACAAAAATCGGTTTCATTTCTATACACTAATAATGAACCATCAAAAAGATAAATTAAGAAAACCATTCCATTTACAATTTCATCAAAAAGAATAAAATACCTAGAAATAAATTCAAACAAGATGAAAGATTTATACACTGAAAACTATCTGACATTAATAAAGAAATTGAAGAAGACACAAATAAATGGAAAGATATTCCATACTCATATATTGAAAGAATTAATATTGTTAAAAATGCCCATAGTACCCAAAGCAATCTACTCCCGATCATAATTCCAATGGAACTTTTCACATAAAGAGAAAAAGAAATCCTCAAATTCATGTGGAATCGCAAAAGACTCTGAAGAGCCAATGCAATCTTGAGAAAGAAAAACAAAGCTGTAGGCATCATGCTCCTTGATTTCAAACTCTATCACAAAGCTCTTGCAATCAAAGTACAGCAGAGGGAATATAGTCTATAACATTGTAATAATTGTGTATGGTGCCAGGTGGGTAGTGGAAATACTGGGGGGAACAATTGGTAAAGTATATGATTGTCTAACCACTATGCTATCCACCTGAAATTAATACAAAATATTGACTGTAAACTGTGATCGAAGGAAAAATAAAAAGGCAGTTGGAGGAATTGTGCAAAAAATTAAAAAAGAAATAGTATGGTACTGTCATAAAAAACAGACATATAGATCATTGGAACAGAATGGTGAGCCCAGAAACCAACACATGCATATATGGTTAATTAATTTATGACAAACGAGGCAAGAACATACAATGAGGAAAGGACATTCTCTTCAATAAATGACGTTAGGAAATCTGAACAGCCACATGCAAAAGAATGAAAGCAGGCCACTCTTACCCAACACACAAAAATTGACTCAAAATGGATTAAAGACTTGAACTCAAGACTGGAAACTACAAAACAGGTAGTAAGCACCCTGAAATTGGTGTTAGCAATGACTTTTTTTTTGGATCTGACAATGAAACCATAGGCAGCAAAAGCCAAAATAAACAAGTGGTTCTTGACCCTAGCTGCACATTAAAATCATTTGCATAGTTTTTCAAAAGTATGAAAGCCTATGCATCACTCCACAGTAATGAAGTGAAAATTTATCACAGAGGGGACCAAAGCATCAGTAAGCTAGTCCCCAGGTGATGCCCATCTGTAGCCTGGGGTGAGAACCAGAGACCTAAGCATAACTAATCTGTGCTCATGAAGTGCAATATAACCTCTGGTATTTTCCAGAAAAAGTTGAACAACATCAAATATGGGAACCCACAGGATGATTTTATAGACCTCCCAATGGCAAATTACATGGTTATTCAGACACACTAATAGTAAAATGCAAACACCTAGGAAAAGAGTCTAGAATATTATTAATTAAAAAGAAGTGAAAATGAGAACATTTTTGTGAATAAGTAATATTCCTGGAAAGTGGAGGCAGACATGGTTGTATGATTTCATCCAGTGTTTCTGAACATTAAAAAAATAAAAGCCCAATTTGGTTGAACAGCTTTTGCCTTGTTTGTTTTTCATCGCAGTCATGACTTGGACCCAGCCTGGCTGTAGGCCCTCTTTCTCCAAGTGCTCTTCTCAGTCTCCTTGGGCACTTCAGGCAGATGTCAGATAACCATCTCAAGCTTTCCTGTAAGCTGTGGTTGTAGAAACAAGGCCTCATCTGCTCTGATTCAAGAGTTCTTGAAGTCACTCATGCCATGGGTACCTGAAGCTTTCCTTTACAAATTTTTCTTTCCTGTCTTTACACTTTAGTGGTTCTGTTCCACTGCTTCTCAATGTCTCTCTTTCCCCAGGCCTCATTCAGATTCACTTGAAGGTTCAGGCTGTCTGCCTCCTGGCTTGCCTACCTATTTCTCTGGCTCTTCTCCCTCCCAGATCATTCTGATATGCTTTACCTTATCTCAAAGTGGTAAGTAGTTTTCTTCAGACCTTTCCCATAGATCAGAGTTTAGGTCTCATTTTTTTTTCATTCTCAAACTAGCACTTTTACATCCTATGTACACTTGATTTTATTTTCCAACTTCCCTCTGAGTAAGCCCCATGCTCATCTTCAATCTATAGAAAACTATCTGGCAATTGGTAGCGACATCTGGGCAAGAAACATTTTAATTGCTTTCCATTATTTGCATAAATCTTCCATGAAATACAAAATGGGTTATTAACCTTACTTATGAATAAACATGTTAGCCCATACAGGTGAAGTGTTAATTGCTTTTCTCAGTTAAACATTTTGAATGACAGCCTGATACAGGTGAGCTGTCAAATTTGGGTGTGTCTCAGATTTGGCTTCTTTACCCATTCAATCCCTCATTTTCCAAATGATCTAACTTGTCACAACAACAGCTTTGAGAATTTTCATTCTTAAGGACAGAATATTTTTTCCACGGAGTTGAGTTAAATTTATTTAAGAATTTTAATAAATCAAAGACATATCTTTTCCTATTCAGTCCAACATGGACAGATCCCAAGGTCTTGGTTTGTAGCTCAAGAAATGTGTATACACACTCACACACACACAAATTCCAAGTAGCTGTTAATTAAATCATTATATAATTTGACTTTGAAGTATTCTTTACTGTATGTGTTTCTTTAAGACGACATGAAACTAATTAATTGTCTCAGGACACACACAAACTGATAGTGGAAGAAAGCAACTCAAAGTATAATATAATGAAGGTTAAATGAGTTTTTGGAGGGTCATCCACAAAATAGCTTAGCTATGTACCAATAATGAAAAGATTGATAGTAAGTTGGTACATTTTCCTGTTTAGAACATGTAAAAAGTCATGATGCCCGACATAACCATTATAATTGTAGATCTAAGAGCTGGAAGTGGAACATTTATACTTTCATGTTTATTAGCCAGAACTGGATACATTACTCCAGATGCAATGTGCCCACATCTCTCAACTCACATATTTTAGTGGTCATGTTGCATCATACTGTACTTGAAGTAAACCAAAATTAAATGCTTTTTCACTTGTACTTGTCCCTAAGCTAATTTTCTCCCATCCTGTTTTTGTGCAGTTGATTGTATATAGGTCCCAGGTGCAATGTTTGCTTTATTCTTAACAAGCATCATTATGCACCTCTAGGGGGATCTCTTCTGCCCTATGCCCTTGCTATTCAACACGTGGTCTGAGAATCCCAGCATCAGCATCAACTGGGCACTTAGCAGAAAAGCAGAACATCTGGTCCCCCTCCACCCAGTCAACAGAATCAATATTTGCATTTTAGTAAGTTCCCCCAGTTGACTCATTTTCATATTAAACTATGAGAAACACTATGTCTACACTCCACCTTTTTCCTTCCCTCTTTTAATTCTCCCTCAAGGAAAGACAACTTAAGAGCCAACAGCATTTGTGCCCTGGCTGGTGTGACTCAGTGGATTGAGCGACAGCCTGCGAACCAAAGGGCTGCTGGTTTGATTCCCAGTCAGGGTACATGCCTGGGTTGCAGGTCAGGTTCTCATTAGGGGGCATGCAAGAGGCAAGCACACACTGATGTTTCTCTCCTCTTTCTCCTTTCCCCTCTTTCTAAGAGCAAATACATAAAATCTTTTTAAAAAAATCTCTGAATTTCCTTTAAAAAAAAAAGAGCCAACATATTTGATTGCCTACTCCATTATAAGATAGAATTTTTAATGAAAAAAGTAAAATAACTCAAGATTTACATCCCATATGATAATAATCTCTTTTTGGATGAACTTCCTTCAATAGCACAGGAGGTAAGATAGTTTAGCTACTTGGTAATTAGATTCTGAGTTTCAGACATATCCCTTCCATTATCTTACTATATAATTTTGGGAATGGCACTTTGCTAGGTTCCTGTGACAGACAAAAAAGTGAAATGAAGAGATTTGGTTTAGAAAGTAAATTTATGTTGGGATATAGTATAGCATGGAAGTTAAGATCATGAGCTCAGAAGAAAGACTCCTAGACTCACTCATTAATTAGCGGTGTGACTTTTGGTAAAGTACTTAACCTTTCTATGGGTAGTGGGGATGATATTAATAGTATCTACTTCATGGGTCTGTTATAAGAATAAAGGATGTAATGTGTAAAATATATAGAATCAGTGCCTGGCACATAATTACTTAAATTATAAAACACTATTATTATCATGGGGTATTAGAAAACTTCTATTTCCAAAAATAAAAAACTAAAACATTCTTAGGAAATTTCTGTGTTCATGTGGAAGCCAGGTGCTTCCAGGAACTGGAATACTGATAGGCAGATATTTTAAAAATTAACAAGATTTTAGAGCAAATCCCAAGAGGTAAGAGCAGAGATCCTATGGGTGGGATCACAAATCACTTAGTTTTTCCTTTTTTTAAATTTTAATTGTTGTTCAAGTAGTTTTCCGTCTTTTACTCCCACCCCAGCCAACCCCCCTCAAATCACTTATGACACCAACTAATTATAGATAAGATATCAAATCAAGGATTTGTAAACCATGGTTTAAGTCAAATCAGAATACATTACTGTTAAATGCCTTATACCATAAGGCTAAGCTTAAGTTTATAATATATTTACCTCCATGTAGAATGGATTAGATTTGTTCCACCCCAACATCACCAATCATAGTTTAAACCCCAAGAAACCAGCTTGAAAGCATGCACTGAAACTCACAACTGTGGCATGGAAGCACATGTACCCCCTTTACTGAAAATGCTAACACAGTGCATGTCTTAGGGATTGTGTGTTGTGTATCAATCACACCCATTTCAGTGCTGGTATTTTCATAATCTTGGACCCCGCCAACAATATATGGCTCTTTAAAAGTACAAGGCAAGAAGGGAAATGCATTTGGAAGAGAAAGTGCATTCATCCTACTTCCCTGAGACTCTCTGTCACCCAAACATTAAACCCTGTATTCATCCTCCAGAGAGGTAGCAGCAGCCTACTCATAAGGAAACACAACCTACCTACCAGCGGTACAAAACCTGATCCATTTGCAATGCTGAGGGTTTCCACTTTCACAAAGAATGACGATGCATTCTTCCCAATTTACAATGCAATTGTAACCTGATCAGCTCAGTTCTTTAAGTTCAATGCTAGCAGACTATTTTGTGAATGCATCCCCGGGCCAGAATTTCTAAGAACCACAAGAAAACTATAACAGCAACAAAAACTTAAGCCTGCATTATGTAATTAGAAGAGAAAAAACTCTCTAGTAGGTTTTTTTTTTTTTTAGCAAAAATTGTTCTTTAGTGACATAATTCCCAAGAACCTAGAGGTATAACACAGAGGTATCCAGAATCCTCAAGAAGTCTCCAAAGGAGGTTAACTATTCCCTTCATCTGCTCATAACTGAGTTCAGTGTGGGCTCACCATACTCAGGCATCTGTTCCCTGTTCAGGTTACTTCTCCAGCTTGTGACATCATTTGTAAATGTAAATGAATCAAACACTCTCTGAACTCTTTGTTTCAATAGGAAACCAACAGAATCATGGTTGCAGTGAGCAGTATGTGTATGTAGCACCAGCAGCTGGAAGCGCTGTCAGAATATAGCCTTCTAGTCTCAGCCCCTTTAGGACTGCCTCAGTTTCAGAGAGATGTCTCACTCACACCATATTCCTTCTAATGGTGTTCTGGTACATATTTAAGAACTGACTCTCCAATAAAACGTACAAACCCTGATTTGTAACCTTTGCCGATTTATTTCTGATTTTCATGATGCGAATACTCCATTGCTGATTTCAAGTTACCAATGACGTGAGTGACTTCACTGAATGCAGAGTTGGGGACACACAGAATCAGGTCACAGGAGCCAGGATGAGCTAGCTCCAGCACATCACTGCATGGTGGCCCATATCCAGAGACTGATTATGTGGGAGTAGAACAGCCTGGCTAACTCAGGACAATGCAGAAGGGACTTTCCTGGGGTTGGCTGAGGCTGCTATCAGGCTAGCATCATAGCTCAGCCTTCCCAATTCTGCTTCCTTCTCCCATCCTCACCTCCACAGGGGTACCAGGGGTGTGCAGAATGACACTCCTTAATAAGTATCCTGCATGCTAAAGTCTGCCTGCTTCCTAGGGAACCACACTTGAGACAATCATTTCTTTTATCTCTTTGTGTACTTCCATAGATTTCCTTCTGCTCTAAAGAAGAAACTTCACATGCTTTCATACTTTTTGTGTAACAGAGAATCTAGTGTAAATACTAACAGGGCATCAGATCTGTAAACACAATTGCAATTACAATTACAGATGTTTTTATAACCTCACAGAAACCTTCATAGGACACACAAAGTTCTCTAAGGTCTGAGTGTCTTTTAAGACACCCAAGTCAGACTGAAATAAAGAACAAACTGACTAAGTAGCCAGAGGGGAAGGGGGAGAGATAATGGGGAAAAGGGGGAAGGATCATCAAGCAACAGGCATAAAGGACCCATGGACAAAGCCAAAGGGGGTTAGGATCAAGGGTGGGAGGTGGGGATAGGTAGGGTGGGGAGTAGTGGGGGGGGGGGGAATGGAGACAACTGTACTTGAACAACAACAAAAAAGACTCCTGAGTCAGAAATAACACTTGTAGGATACTGTTATAATGCAAAGTAACCTTCTGCCTTTCTGCAACTGCAGGAAAGGAGGAACAATTTTCTCCGTCTCCTCGTGATGAAATTTATTTCATAAGCAGCATGAAGGGCTTGCTGTCAAGGCTGACCACGGGAATTACATAAACTAACATTATGGAGAAAAATATCAGGCTGCAGTAGCCCGGAACTTTCCAAATGAAGAGCGAGCAGAAAAAGAATGTTAACAAATGGTCTGTGGCCCATGTAATGCTTCGTCCCTACACTGTGATCCTGTTCACAGGATGCTTTTAGACCTGGCGCTGATTCCCGCTACGCCTACATCCTATCTGAGGGCACACATCACTCCATCCCCAGGACACATTCTGACAGTGTTGGAGATTCTCTCTTCCTAGGCTGACCCCGTAGCTGCTTGCAGTCCCATACCACTCTTGAGCACACTAGTGTCATTCTGGAAACTCTGTGTAGCTCTGGCCTCGTAACACTAAACACACGCTCCACTCATTCACACGGTTATAAATGGAGCTGTCATCACCACATGAGGACAGAAAATGGCACATGAGAAAGAGAACGAGATGAGCTCAGCAGGGGTCTATGTTGAGGCACAGAGTAAAACAATGAGGTGCTCCCTGAAATCTTGTCTGTAATAACTATTAATATTTGTAGGGGACCTAAAGGGTGACTGGATATCACCCATGGAGACTGTCTCCCAGGAACTAATGTCCTTAAGGGACATATCAGATATATGGGGATAGTCGGGCACACACAAGAACTGTTATTTACTCTGTCAGCATGTGTGTTTAAGAAATGTCATACACAAAACTAAGGTTAGGAAAACCAGGGGGTGAGGGCAGCAGGGGCCAAGCATGACAATGATTCAGATTGTTGGACTGATTACAGTAGCCTGCCCCTCAGCTCCAAGCTTAATTGACACTTTCTTCATGATTTCCCCAGCTAGCAGTTATCCACTCCCTATTAAAATGAACTTCACTCTATATTTGTACCTCTTTTAAGACAGGCACGTTCCTATCATACACTATATTTATGAGTTTACATTATTTTGCCCTTACTCAATGATAAGCTTTCCAAGGGCAGGGCCCACATAGGATTCTGTATGCATCAGTCCCCTCACCTAGTGTCCTGCCCCCTATGTGTGATCAGAGTGTATCTGTGAAGAAATGAAACAAGGACAGGAGTAATTGGAGTCTGACTGCAATGCAGCTTTCGAGGATAGCAGGCAGAGGGGACTTCATAACTAGGGTCAAAGCACTTTTCTGCTCTGAGACCTAAACTTTGGAGTGCAATGCTTCCTCACTGCATGCAGGTGGAATTGTCCATTAGAAATAAACCGTGCAAACACTGCAGTCTTGACTCAGTTGGCATTTTACAGTTTTGACATAAATTAATGTATTGACCTAGTTAACTACGACGGAAAACTAAAAGGAGCACTTGCACACTATGTAAGTTGAGAAAAGAATGCATTTAATTCCATGATTGTCTATTTTCAAAAAGGAAAGTGGATCATACTACTAATAATGGCAAAAGCAACCAGTGGTCTTCTGTCTTGAGCAGTGTGCTAGACAATTTACATATTAGCTTATTAACTATCAGCAAATGTTACAAGAGTCTTATAGATGAGGCACCCTAGGTTTATAAGAGAAGAGCTTGCCAAGAGAAAGGGAGTCTGCATCACTAATAAAACGCTCCTTCTTTTGCCCTCCATCTAGATTGGTGTTTGCCCATAACAAGCCTGACGCGTGTGGCGAAGGAATGATGTTATACTTGGGAGTTGCCGTACGATTCCTACAGAGACTTTACCAGCACTGCAACTTCACCTCAGATAAGTGGTGCGAGTTCATTCTGCACGAAGATCTTAGACACAGCGAGGCTGCATGTGGATGACTGCGAGCTATGAGGCTTAACACAATACATAAGCTTGTATTTTATTTAGATCGAATTTAATAAATTAATTTGCATTCAGCTTATAAACCTGAGTATATCCATAGTAATGTTATAGCTAATATAAAGGTGACAATTCTCCTAGGTACAATTAACATAGCTGGTTATCAACTGTTTCAATACACCTTTTCTAGTTACACTTTCCTCTATGCATGGTTGGCTTCTCCACAGCCTCGGCTCCATTGCTCCCGCTTATAATGTGCTGCTTTTGAAATGTTAGCTATTATCATTGATTACACACTCCTACTATTTTTTTTCCTTGACTTAAGCAGTTCTTTATTTTTCTCCCCTTGGCCCATTCTGTCTCCTAATATCAAAAATGTTTTTGAGGTACCCTGAGATTCTGTCTCTTCTAGCAATAGCCTGGGGAAGGTGATCATGACACAAATAATGCGTTGAGTCATAGTGGAGGTTCAGTGAGGTACAGTGCATGTGACTAGCGCTGAGGCATTTAACAAATGTTAATCTCCCCTCCCACACCCTCATTTTCCTGTTATATAAGTTATAGTTATTATTACAGTATCTGGCCCTAGCTAATCTCGCCTCACTCCTTCAGAACAAAATTCTTTAGGTGAAAACATAATTCTTGTTGAACTGGGTGTACCCATCAAACAGAGCAAGACCAATAGCCATCAGTTTTGAGATGTGTTTACATCATTTCCACAATTCTCAATACTCCATACATAGTTTCCTTCTGCACTATTCATTTGCACCACATAACAACCTTGTGAGGCTGGCAATAATGGCAAGGGAAATTGAGGCCCAAGGACATTAAATGGCTTGCTTAAGGTCACCCATGCAATTAATAGAGCAGCTGAGATAGGCTATTTTCCCTTTTCTGAACTGTTCTTTCCACTAGATTGCAATGTTTCCCAGAGAATGCTTGCAAATAATCCTTTCAAAATTAAAATACACATAATACATACAAAATCACCTACCTTACAAAGTCTATGTCGGGCATGGGGATCTCTGTTCTCAGCTGGAAAGCCTCCATTTTGTAAAAGACTGGCATGGAATTTCGTGTAAACCTAACCTTAAAAAACAATGTACCTAAATAGTTCTCAGTCAGAAACAACTAGGCAACAGCTCAGTTGACCCGAAGCCAATTTTTAGAGCCAATTTTTCCCAAACCACAGCCGGGCAGGATAGAGCAGCCATAATTATTTCTGTGAGATAATCCTACCACCTCAAGTCTGCTGAGGTGCAAGTGAATGCACTTAATTGCTCAGCTGTGTATTTGCTTGAATGTAATCAACCACTTACTGGGAGTTGCTGTCTAACTATTAAGATATTGGCACAAGAAGAGCTAAATAAATTAGAGAGATTCATTCTTTCTAAAGCTGCCTTTGGAAGGAAAGTGTCTTTCGCGTTCAGAGCCAGGGGGAATTGGAAGGGAATGAGATTCGAAGTCAGGCTACAGTCATAACAAAACACTCCTCATGGGCACCCCCTCTTCCCTGTTAACATGGGGCATTATCCAAAGTCATTGACCTCTGAGGGCTGCTCATCTGTCATCCTGGAGCAATGGTCAGTTGATCAAATATACCTATTACCCACCGAGCCAGCACCAGCGTGAAATGAGTTGTGCTTGATGAGCAAAGAGGACAAGAGGCTTGTTTTTTTATAGCATAAATAACATCTGTTCCTTCAAGCACGAATACGACAAGGGGAAGAGATGGTCAGACAGGGAAGAAAAACAAACATCACCCGATGTTTGGTCTGGGGGGTTAATTATGTTGATGTCTGGGGGCTTATCTTTCATCCACGGGGCCTCGCGCACTGCAGCTTGACCACACTTTGTCCAAGTGCTGTAGCGAAGAGAAAAGCTTTAAACCCAGGGGTTGCTGCAGTGAAAGGTCCATGGGCTCATTTAAAAAATAATAAAAGGATAACTATGCCTTTCTCCCCGGAAGAGACCTTTCTGACACAAGATTGGAAGAGAACTCGCCTCGGGTAATAGTCACTTTTAAAGGAAAGTCTCCAATTTGTGAAATGATGGGTCTTCTAATATTAAAGGACCCCCTGCCGAGGTTTTATTCTTAGATCTTAAGTGACTCTTTAATATTTGGAAGGCTCTATCAAATGCCACCTTCTTTCGCCTCGCCTCCAGTTCTTCTGTATTTGTTACACGTTATCTGCTGCTCCGGAAATCAAGGTGCTATTTTGTTGGCTCTTTGCTTACTTGTGTACTTGACTGCTTGCTTATTGGTGTATTTGCTTGCTTGCATATTTGCATTTAGAATCATATCAGTATTTAAAACCACATTATTTGTATGGATCATAATACACAGTAAAAATATACCTTTTGCAGAACAATGTGCTGGTCCCCTTGGCTTTTGTACTAAATTATATTCTTTCAAGCTTGGCCTTCAAAGTTCCCTATTCATGTGCTCACATCCTGTTCTCTCCAACCTGATCACTTGTTGTTTCCTGATCTGCTTTACTCAAGAATCTCACCTCTACGTTCCACCCTCAACACCTAGACTTTGTGGGGCACAGTGAAAAGCAAAAATGTGGGAGCTCCTGTTTAAAAAAGCAGGAAAAAAAGTGCCATTACAGGTACTAAAATATCAACTTTTTCCTTTATTCTATGGTCTTGCTCTCTCTCTCAATTTGTCATGGTGTTTTTAATTTGCTATTTAATGTTATTCTAAGTAAAGCAAAATTAAAATTCTTAATCATTAACATGTATTTTACCAGTCATCTTTATATTGTGCAATGAGAGTCTTAAATGCAGATATAGGCACACTTAATTTGTTTACAGGATTGCTGGAATTACATAATTCATTTTCATAGCTTGTATGTGCTTTTAACAGAACAGTGGACACGCTGCACAAACTAACTCAACTGTTTTTGTTTCAGTTCTTATTACAAGAAGCACATTGCCCAACATTTCCTGCCTTTGGCTTACTGATGAGTAAGGAAGGACTGAAAGGAAAAGGACTGATGAGTCGCCCTATCTTTCCCTTCTTCCTATGTCATTTTCAGTGTCAGTGGTTGGCTAGTACAAAAAAGTAAATCAGAAAGAAAGGAAAGGATAGGGTCCCTTGATTCCACATGTTTCTTAGAACACTCTTATTCTTATTTTGATGTGTTTGCAGCAAGTTTATGTTGTAACAGAAAGCGTGATCTTCCCAGGTTGTCACCAGCCTCCACTGTCCCCTGCTTCCTCAGTCATAGACTTAACACACACTTGTTTGGAGACTCACTGAACTCCATGCATCATGGGTCCACTGGAATTCTGTGTCCATGGTAGTACCTTGAATGCTATTTGTGACTAGAGAAGCAAGGAACAGTAGACACACATATTGCACCGGTCTCCTCAGAGTTCACTTACAAAACACAAGTTCAAGGATAAACTTTTTAAATTTTCAAGACAGCGACAGGAGAGCATTAAACCAAGCATGGAACCCTTCGGAGTGTAGGACCCCATATGACTACACAGTTTGCATACCAATGAAGCCAGCCTTGCCCTCAGGTCCAAGATGCTATCTTCACACCAGAGCACCCAGTTTAGGCCATAAAGGAAGATGTTTGCTGTTCCGTGAAGGAAAGGCAGTTGGGGTCAATTATGGGGTAAGTTCCATGAGGTCAGGGACCACACATAACCTCACACACGTCTAGTGCAAACATTCCACAGATGATTGTTGAATAGGTAAAGAAATGAGTAAAGCTTGTCACAAAAAAATGACAGAAATAAAGAGGAAAGGGAACTGGAAAAAAAGAGCTGTTACTCAAGGAGTGGAATGCTAAAGAGCATTGATTCTGAAGCCACATCTCCTGTGTTCAAACGCTGGTTCTACTACGCACCAGTGTGTCACCTTGGGTAAATTATATAACTTCTATTGGCCTCAGTTTACTTACCTGTAAAATGGGGACAGGGATAGCAATACCTGCATTGTAGGGCTCTTTTGAGTATTAAATGAGTCAATATATGTGAAGTATTTAGGAGAGCGGCAGCTATACATTAAGCATTATGGAAGTGTTAGGTACTATAATTATGTATCAGTGTCAGGTCACTAAGTCACATTCTTTTCAGAACTTTCTCATTTATTCCTCTTAAGAAGATGGAGAGACACGAACCTATATATTCCTATCAGAGATAAGGAAAAGGAAACTTAGAGAAATATCATTTACCAATTGTGCACAGCTATAAGTATTTAAACTCTGTCTGAACCATGTGTCAATACCACATCCTAATGTAACCTTACTGTATATTTCCCTTGTTTCCCAAAATGACCTTACTTTCTTTTCCAAAAAATCTACAGTTTCTAAAGCATGTCACATTTTCTTTAACAGATGTGTTTCTGAGAAAAGTGGCAAGTACATTTTTGGTACTCTCCTTAAAATATGAGGCGAAGTCCTTTTTGGAATCAGATAGTGAATGCGTTTGTAGGTTCAATGATTACTGCACTAAAACTTTTAAATTGCAGTTATTTATTAGAATTTGTTCAAATGGTAAAACACCTCTATCAGTACATTGCTGGACCAAACTCGAAGCGTTTCTGTTATATGCTCAGCTCTATGTTTTTCCAAAGAAACATGAGATGAGGAAAACCAAGAACTCCCTCGCCTCACCCAGAAACAACACAGTAAGGCCTAACCCTTTTATTTAGAAAGAACATCAGTTTAGGGATAACACATGTGCCATCAGGATTGCCTTACATACCTGGCCACTGAGTACCAACCCCATGAGCCTGATGTGACTGAGAAACCGCCAGTATCGTCTCCCAAGGGCAGGACCAGATGTACATTATCCTTAAAATGCTCATTGTTTTATGATGGTAAATATGAAAAGTGTTTTTAAAGTGTTTCAAAAATTCACTCCCAACCTTGGTGCCTGAATTCTATGGTTTTCAACTCTGTTCTCCATCTGGGTCCTTTCCTTCCATGGAGGTATGGGTCTCCAGGTCTAATCTGACAACTGGAGAGCAACTTACTGACATGTTACAGCAGAGACCATTAAAACAAAAAAAAAAACACAAGATGCCAAATATGTGCAGTGCGATCTAATTTTGGTAAAGAGTAGCTATCGATATAAGTAGATGTAGGTAGAACCTATTCTGGAAGGATATACCCTAAAAGGTTAATAGCAATGATGTAGGTTATAGAAATACTTGTAAAATGTCTTTGTTTTCTTATTTTCACTTCTCTGTATTATCTAACTTTCTATAGTGTACATATATTGCATTTTGCAATGATAGACATTATCTTTAAATAAAATAGTCTAGGAAGCTGTGCTACGGGGAAGGAGGACATAAAAATCTGTTTCCCAATATTTCTTTGTCTAATGGTATTTTCTAGAGCTCAGTACACACATCCTTTATCCCTTTCACTTATTTGACACTGCTTTAGGCCCCCTGCTCCTGCGGCTGGCCCAGTAGATACTAGAGTCCCCTTCTGTTTCTATATAAATCTCTCTAGTGTCCAGTCTATCTTGTCGCCCAGTCAGCTCATACAGTTCCATCTTCGCTTCTGCATGCAGTCAGTCCCTCTGCTTCAGTGTCCTTCGTCTTCAGGCTTCCCCACTGTTGCCAGTGATACTGACTGTTCCAGGATGGTTTTGGCCTTGATAATGTCTCTCTTTGTTCTTCTATAGCAGCCCCAGCTCAAGGTCTAGATGGAAATATCTTTGTATGTACACACCTACACACACATTATTCAATTACATGTGGCAGAACAGGCACATGCATGGAAACATAATTAGATTAGTGGTTTCCAGGGGCTAAAGGGAGTGGGGAATGGGGAATGACTCATAATGGATATGGGGTTTCTTTTTAGGATGATGAAAATATTCTGAAATTAAGCTGTGGTGATTACTGCACAACCCTGTGATCATAATGAAAACCAAGTTCACTGTGTCCTTTAAATGGATGAATTGTATGGTATATGAAATAGACATGAATAAACTGTTTAAAAAAAATTTGTGGTACCCTGGCTGGTGTGGCTCAGTGATTGCCTGCCAGCCTGTGAACCAAAGGTTGCTGGTTCAATTCCTGGTCAGGGCACATGCCTGGGTTGTGGGCCAGGTTCCCAGTGGGGGTGGCGCAAGAGGCAACCACACATTGATGTTTCTCTCCCCCTCTCTCTCCCTTCCTTTCTAAAATTAAATAGATAAAACCTTTGTTAAAAATCTGTGGCACTTGTTTAAATGACACATCAACTTTTCCTCAAATCAACATGCTTCTTGTTCACTTCCTGATGCCGTTTTGAATGTCGAGAATATGCAGTGAAGCTGGCATAATGGTCTTTATGAATTCTTGCATTAGTTTAAAATAAGGGTTGCTTCTGAGCGAAGCACAGGTTCATTCCAAAGTAAATAGGTATTGCAGGTATGTCTAGTATTGTGCTGTTGACAGAGCAAGGACCAGAAGTCAGGTGTTCTGAGTTCCCCTTCTGACTCTTCTCCTCCCAATTTGTGTGAACCATGCAAGTGACTTCACCTCTTGGACTTTGGTTTCCTATCTGTAAAATGGGTGGATCAGATCACATAACTGCCAAGGTGGCTTTCAACTTCACATTTCTCTGATTCTATATGCATGGTGAAATATTTGACTATTTTTTTGTAAATTAGATTAACCTTTTGGAACATCAATACTGAGTTCTTTCAAAATAAAACCCATTTTGAAAAGTTTAGACCTTATTTTCCAGTCTGAAATAACCTCGCATACATCTTGGTAAGTAAAATGCCTAAATCATGATTAAGTGCAAATGTGGGGGTGTGGCAATGGTGAAATGTGTGTGTGTGTGTGTGTGTGTGTGTTCTGAGTTTCAAGCATGAAAGGTCTGGCATCTCTCCAGAAAGCATCCATCTGCCTTTTACCTAATGGCAAGGACTTTTTATATCAGGCTGCGTGTTGCATGCCTTCCCTCCAGAAGACAGGAAGCAGCAGCCAGCTCAGCAGTGCTAACCTCCAATGGCCAGTACCGTTGTTTTTGATTACGAATAGTGGAAAGTGAAGGCTGCAGAAGCTGCAGGAGATGTCAGTTCTGACACATGGGTCCCTGTTGTGCCCAGAGCTTGCACTGGCTGATGCAAGCTTTGCCGGTGCTCTCGCTTTTGAAGGAGGAAGCTGGAGTCTCAGGAGCAGCGTGGGTTTTCAAGCCCACTCCAGGGACCCTGAGGTGGTAGAGCAGGGACAGGCTGGAGAAGGAACCAGGGATAAACAAGGCCTCTCCCATTATTTTTGCCTGAGGGCTTAGTATTTTGAATGGTGTCAACATTTCCAAAATAAGCTTCTCGTGTTTTCCATGCCAGAAATGTTAAACATTTTAAGCAAAAGCGCATGTGATTATGAGACTGAGCTCAACACGTAGAGAGGGTTGAGTAACGCAGCACTGCCACAGAATGGAAAGTAATCCTAAAACAAGACAAACTAAAGACTGTAGGATGTTCTATTCTTCTTCTTTCTGAAGTACCCCCTCTCCCATCCTTTGCACTTCTGATTGAAGCCATTTCCAATTAAAACAAAAGAAAACAGGTCTTGCCAGTTCATGTCCTTCCCTCAAGCTGTCTTCAGTACTCTGCCTGATCTGTGACTTTCTAATGTAGCCTAGAAAATTCTTAGTATTATTCATTTTCGCTCCCCTAACAAGCTCTCACTTTTTTTGAAAATAATTCCTAATTACAGCAGTTATTCTAAGGTGCTGGCTTGACTGCTGAATTTAATTTCTAGGCCTTCCAGAGCAAAGCACAAAACATTCAGGCATACAGAGTTACAGACAAGAAAGTCTAAAACTTTCCTGGTTTTAAAATATAAAATGGAGAGAATCACTATATTAAGGTTCAAAGGTCAGCCTCTACAATGATTCGAATTTGTAAAAATAATTTGTCTTGATTCTTTTGAAGAGGGGAATAATGATTTTGAACTTCAGTAAATCATCATCACTTTTGGTCAACGTGCACATGGACGTTTTATCTTTTACTTTTTTAAAGATTTTATTTGTTTATTTTTAGAGAATGGAAGGAAGGGAGAAAGAGAGGCAGAGAAACATCAACATGTGGTTGCTTCTGGCATGCCCCCAAATGGGGGACCTGGCCTGCAACCCAGGCATGTGCCCTGACTGGGAATCGAACCAGTGACCTTTTGGTTCAGAGGCCGGCACTCAATCCACTGAGCTACACCAGCCAGGACTGCACATGAACGTTTTAGAGATTTTACGTGGCTTGTCTGAGTAACTACAAGTTATACAGAACTGCAGCATGGTCAGGACAGCTCCACAGGATGACATTAGTGGACAGAAAGAATGGGCGGGCAGATTTCTGGGTCAAGTAGGTTGTAATATCTTGAAGAAAAAAAATATCCAAATTATTCCTTGAACTGATTAGCTATATTTCTTTACAATGAGCTGGTGGTCATTGTCTGCAGCAGTTCTATGAAAAGAGATAATAAAGATGAAAAGGACCATCTGGAATACCCTGTATCATTGCTCATAAATATTCATAACCCTTACCTATAGGAGAGGTAAACATTTCCATCGCATCAAAATAAGGCATGGCTATAAAATATTAGCAGAAGTGATATGTACTTCTTATGCAGAGAAACTTTAAAAGCCAGAACATGGTCCTCCATGTTTTTTCCCTTCCTCTGGAATTCTGGAAGCACATATCTGGAAGCCTCTACCAACCTGGATCAATGAGAAAAGATGAGCAGAGTGCCCGTGCTGACATGCAATAGACATGAAATATGAGTGATAAATAAATAAACATTGTTCTGCTAAGCTGCTAGTATTTTTTTGCTAGTAGACCATAACCTAGTTTGTCATGACTGATACATCATTCCTGCGCTTGAGACTTCTAACTAATGTAGTAAGTAGGACCGACACACAAATACATGCTTGCAGAAATGATACAGACAAAACCGCTTTAAAGGACGAATGCAAATTTTACAGTACAGGGATGCAGGTGAAAGTATTAAAGGAGGAAGGATAAAGAAGGAAATATGTACATAAGGAGAACATTTCTAGATGCCTTAGAGCCAGGTGAAGCTACTTCAGAAAATCCTAGAAATGAACCTTCAAGAAAGTCTTCAAGATGAAGTGCTAAGTGATCGTGAGAGATGCTGCTTCAAGGAGGTGAAAGTTTGTTGGAATGACAATAAAGGAATTCAAGAACGTCTTCACCAGCTTCCTGTGCTCTCAATCCTCCCTCCCCCGGCTCTTTAGATCTATGGATTCTCTCTCTTCTTGAGCACTGGTGGCTATGTCTGTTCAAATCATACACTGTCATTAAATCTCATCCGGATTGCTGTCCTATAACCAAGTAAATCTTTTGTATACTTAGCAAAAGGTGTTTATCCAATTAGCAACAGTGTGCATCCCTAGGCATACCTCAAAGCGTACAGTAGAACATCAGAAGGTGATTCTCACCAGTAAAGGAGAGAAGATACCGCTGACCTACTTGATGGCTTTACTTGGGGGCCTGGCTCTTGGACTCGAATGCGGGGTATTTCTCTCCCCATGTCGCTCTATCACGTATCCTCATCTGTATTCCAGAAACCTTCACTGCAGTCTATTATCTCCTTCAGCCTTAATTTATTTTCTCACTTTTAAACTCACCATTAAAATGAAAAGCAAAGGCACGCATATTCGCCAAGCAGTTTCTCTGAGGTTCTTAGAGCCCTAATTATGATATGAAAACATGATTTCTAACTTTGCAGATGATGCTCAATTGAGAGAGAATCAAAACAAATGAGGAATAATTAGGTGGTGCAGTCAGATATAAAAGGATTTACATCATTTATATTTCTGGACTAATAGATGGCAAATGCAGGGCTGCATAGATAAATGGAAGATAATTAGCCCCCGCACAGTATCAGAAATGGGGATCTCTGCTAAATAGGAAAGGTGCTGAACAAAAGCAACATAAGAGAGGAGAAACACAGTGGGATGCGAGGGTCAAGGAGGGCGATTACAGCCTGGGGATGATTGCATCACGCAAAAACTCCAGGGATCTGGCACCTTCTTCAGTTAACCTTTTAGTCCGCATCCCTCCCTCTCTCTGTCACACAGAGGCATTCTGTTGTTAACAATGTGTTTCTTTAGAACCTTACACAGAGCTTGGCTCTGCGCAATCTTTGCATTGCAGGCAGACTCGGCCAGAACAAGGGTAACTTCAGATGGAGCACACTTTCTTTAACCTGGAAATTGTACCTGGCAGTTCAGGCTTATTTTGGGGGGTTAAAACTGAAGTGCCATTCTTACTGGTTGGGAAATACAAGAGTGAATGAACACATATCGTTTGTTTAAATCTTGTGCCAGGAGCTCCTTTCCTCCAGTGGTCCCATACACTTTAGGCTCAAGGTCCTATTCCTACACCTAGGAAGGAAACGCAACTCATCATCTTACCCTTCTCCACGTGCTCTCCACATGCGAGTACTCCAGCTTAGGTTTTTCAGTGACAATTATACAACACTGTCTCAGATTCCATAACAAAAACAAAAGCAGAACAAGAAACAGAACCATGTGCATGTACCTGCAAGGTCAGAGGCTGGCCAGCCATTGAAAAATTCTCCTTCCTCACTGCTCTTGACCTTTTTGTGGCATAAGACACCATTTACCAAATACCCACGGATATCTCTAATGTCTGCCTTTCATGATCCTATATGATGCCTACCTAATTCCACTTTTCCTTTCTCACTCTTCCTGCTCACCTTCTTGTCCTTAATGGACATACATCAAAACACAGCCCCCTATCTACAGGCTTCTATTTATACTCTCTCTATTTCATGGAATGCATACATTCTCTTGCTTCCAGCTACCACACCATCATGCTATGGTTTGCGATCCAGTTCTAATTATTTGTGATCGTCAGTCCTTTCTGGTCTTCCCCCAAAGAAGTGAGATCTTGTTGCTTTAAACTTCTCTGATGCTCAAGCTACAGTTCATAAACCATTTTTATAGTTAAAAATATAAAACAGCTCAATGCAATAAAATGAAATCTTGGAAGTATGACAGTGGTAAGACTGTCCCTTCTTTCTTTCTGATAATTTAAATAGGAAGATAGCTGTCCCCGTAGCCCAATGTAAAACTCCAGCATGGGCAGGGAAAGCAGCTCTTTCAATCTTTTTCTGCTCTCTTCCCACTGCCTTCTGAATACCGCTGAGAACAGTGACTCATTTTGAGTGTCTGTATGCCCATCCATCTCGTCTCTCATCAGGGCTTGGTTAGCTTGTTTTTCTTAGTGTGGTATTTTATTTTCATATTGCTGCTACTGCCTGAGTTGTTCAACTGTCCAGTTTGGCTCCTTTAGGAAAGGTTTCTACTACAACGCATTAAAGTAGCTCACCCTCCTCTTGGCCCCTCTGCTCTGTCTAGCTAATTCTGAAGCTCCTCAAAGTGGCCTTCTCCTTTCCAGTGTCCCTGCTGATCTTCTCACCATCAACACCACTGTTGTCATTATTCAAATTCTCTGCCAGATATGGTCAAACATCTCGTCTTCTTAACTTCTGTATGTGTATGTGGAAGAGCAGAAAACACACAAACACACACACCTCGCCACCACCAGTTTCACCAACACCCCGACCAAAACCAACTGTTCTGAGACATACACTGGAATACTGTAAGCTCTATCCATACTCAGCCCCTCAGGTTGTTGATAAAACAAGGTATCCCTTATGCTGTAAAATTTCTGCTGTCTGTTGCTACGGCGGGGGGGGCTAACACAAGCAGTTCAGCTCTAAGCACAGGAAGGCAAAGCAAACACTTCTCTCAAATTTGTAGCGCAATAGATGCGGGGACAGTATTTGGTCTAATGTGCACTTAGGGTAACTATTTGGTAGATTTTTGTTTGGATACTAAATCATGGGCCTATTTTCCTATTCACCCAAACTGCCTGGCATTTCAACAGGAGGGGAAATGCCCTTCCCACTTACACTCACTCATGCCCTCTGTGCCCCAGACCCCTAAGTGTATTGTGATAAGCAGAGGACTTACACCTCAACCAAATCTAAATTTCTGGGTTCCTGGCATGGTACCTTGCATTAGAGTTGTTTGAGGATGAGTCTTATCCCTCCAAGCCACTGATAAAGCCCTAGAAGGCAGGAAGTTGTCTTATACATATATTAGTTCAACTTCTTAAAGATAGTTATAATAAAGAACATTAGGCTCCTAAGTGTTGGGCTGGTGTCCTGCTAATATGTTATGTGCCTTCTTATACTTATTATTCTACTATTTTTATTATGACAGTTTAAAGCCATATGCAAAGTATAACAAACATATCAACTCCCACGTACCCATGGTCCAGCTTCAATATTTAGAAACAATTTGTTAAACCTGTCACATCTCTACACTTTATTTCCCCTCTATCTGAATGTTATAAAGCAAGTTTAATGCATCAGATGTATGCCTATCGAACAGGTAATCCCTTGTCAAAACTAGGTTTAAAAAAAAAAACTGAATTTATTGTATTTATTGGGGTGACAATGGTTTGCAAAACCATACATGTTTCAAGTGCATAACTCAATGAAACATCACCTGCACACTGCATTGTTCACTCATCGTCCCAAGCAAAGTCCCTTTAGATCCCCATTTATCCCCTTTACCCACCTTCACCTACCCTCACCCCCTTCCCCTTTAGCTATAACCACACTGTTGTCTAGGTCTATGTGTTATGTATATATGTATTTTTGCGAACCACTTCAGCTTCTTTCATCCAGTACCCCAACCCCCCTCCCCTCTGACAGCTGTCAGTCTGTTCCATGTATCCATGCCCCTGTTTCTATCATTAGGTTTAAAAAAGTATTAAGATATAATTTACACACAAATTCACCTGATTTAGTAAGAATGTTTTTTAACATATTCTCAACATGATGACAACCCAATTAAAATTAAAAGTCATTTCTAAATGTCACCTACTACTTGATCCACATTGAAATTTCCATGAACTGTCTCCAACCTGTCTTTTTCCACTTGACTTACTCTAATGAGGATCTCAACATGGTCCATGCATTGTATTTGGTTTTTATGTCTCCTAAGTTTCTTTTATTTTATAATTGTTCCTCTATTCCTTCTTTTCACCTAAAATGAATTTGCTAAAGAATGCAGGCCATTTTTTTCCCTTGATTAAACTGAGTTCTGGATTTGGCTGATTGTATCATGTTCTCTCAATTTCTGTATTTCCTGCAAATGAAGTTAGATGTGGACGCATGATGAAATTTAATCCCCTCCCTCCACCTTCCTTTGGTCAAGGATAATTCAAGATTGCTGTATTACTTCCTGTAGCATCCCTTCAGGAGGCACATGAAGACTGGTTACCCCACTTTTAGTGATGCTAAGATTAATCAGGTGTTTTCACCTTTATCCATCAAGTTTGAATTTCCTCACCTACCATACACTTAATAATTTTAGCAACCTTAAATGACTGCTGCCTCAATTTAGCATTTTATTAGGGATTTCATAATCATAATTTTCTAATACTATCATTCCTTATGAACTTTTTAGTTGGAGTTCTAAAAGTGTTTCCTTACAGGCTATTAATATATTCTAAAACACAAATCATACACAAATGGGCAGTTAAGTGTTGCATTCTTTCACCAATTACTTACCAGTTTTCAGAATAATAAGTTGATTCTTTAGTAAATTCCAAAGGAGATAGATTAACTTTATAGTGTGAATTCCCTATGTCCACATGTCCATTGCACTAATTAGTCCTATCATGCTTGTATTATTCCAATTTTGACAGTAGGATCTCCCTAATGGTGGCTTCTGTGTTACATTAACAGGACCCCAATAGACATTCTTCTCAGATTTCTGGCACTAGATGCCCCAGGTTAATGTCCTGCCTCGGACCTGAAATAACCCATTTCTCCAAGGAACTTTGGTCTATTTAATATGACTCGGTATTTAAAGATGACAATTTCACTGTTAGGGGCAATCATTACTTCATTCGTTCTCTTTGAAGAACTGAGATAGAAAATTTGGAATTTTTAGAACAAGAAAACAAAATCCTTAGTTCATACTGATGTTTCAAACTCACATGTAAGATCACAGAGATTGCATTTAACTCCTTTGATTATATATTTTTATTTCTTTTGTCTTATGATCAAAATCTTGGATCCTTAATGACATTCATACAGCTCTCTTCCTCTCTGCCAATACAAAGTCAAAATATTGGACTGACCAAAATATTCAATTGGCTTTTTCCATAAGATGGCTCTCGAAACAACTTTGTTAGATTGTATTGTGACAGCTGTCATTTCAGTGTGCATTTAAAAAAAATACTTATCAAAACTGGTAAATTTTTCTGTAGCCATTTTAATATTGAAGATGGAAGAAAATAAGCAACATTTTGGCATATTATACTTTATGATTTCAAGAAAGGTAAAGATGCAACTGAAACACACAAAAAAGATTTCTGCAGTGTATAGAGAAGGTGATGTGACTAATCAGATGTGTGAAAAGTGGTTTCCGAAGTCTCATGCTAGAGATTTCTCACTGGATGATGCTCCACGGTTGTGTAGACCAGTTGAAGTTGACAGCAGTCAAATTGAGACATTAATTGGAAATAATCAATGTTATACCACACGGGAGACAGTTGACATACTCAAAATATCCAAATCAATAAAGTTATTGGTGAACATGAAAAATGTGTCTTTTATTTTATGGAAAAAACTAAATGGACTTTTTGGCCAACCAAATAGCAGTACTTATATTATTTCTAACAATAAGATTTTGAGTTTAGCTCAAAAGGTTTTTCTTGTTCTTTTTGTTCTTTGAATATATGTTCCTAGGGTATATACCTAAAATACTAGGATCAAAATACTGTGTTTTAAAGTCACTTAAATACATAATACTGTAATAACTATGCATGGTGCCAGGTGGGTACTGGAAATATCAAGGGGGTCCACTTTGTAAAGTACATGATTGTCTAACTAACATGCTGTACACCTGAAACTAATACAAAGTAATATTGAGTGTAAACTAGAATTGAAAACAGTTTTAAATTAAAAAAATAATTCTTCCTTATGAGTTTGTGCTATAACTTGACATGTAAAACATATCTTGGTATGTTTTAAATTTGTAATAACTTCTTTTTTGTCTGATTTTCTTTTAAAATATGAACCACTTACATATTTTCAAAGTCAAAACTGTAAACCAAGTTGGTTTCAGAGAAACAGATTCTATATTTTGCCTTTCCATCCTATTCCCTTCTCTTTCTCCTATAGGCAAGCATTTTTATTTTTTATTATTAATTTTCAATAGGCAAGCATTTTTATTTGTTGGTTTACTTTTTCAATATTTGTTTTTAAAAATAAACATAAAAAACATGCATGAATAAAATATATCATCCAGACTGTCTTCCTCTTGCATTTAACAGTAAATCTGGAGGGACTACTCCACACAATTGTGGAGATCTGTTTTTTCTTTTTATAGCTGCATAGTACTCCTTTGGGTAGTTGTCCTATACTGTATTCCATCAAATTTCAAACAGTGTGCCACACAAATTTTTAAAACACGCAATACCTCGCTATTTAGTTGGGGGCACGGAGCTCATATACCTTGAATTGTCAAATAAAAACTGCCAACAGCCAACATGACAATAGCCATCCAGTGTGAATGAATCAAAATTATACCTATTTTTGTCAGATTGGCAAAAAGTATAATTTTGGTGTGCCGCAGAATTTTAGTAATTAGTTTATGTGTGCTATGAGATGAAAAAGGTTGAAAATTGCTGGCTTATTCATTCAGTTCTCTCTTGATAAACATTAGATTATTTCAAATCTCCTGCTATTGTAAGTACTGTTATAATTAATAGCTGTTTATATAAATAATTTTATACTTTTGTTGCTTCTGCCTTGAGACAGATGTTTAGGACTGAAGTTGTTGGCAAAGGGTAAACGCATATGTAATTTTGGTAGATATCATGAAATCGTTATGTGCATCCTTAGGCAACTCATTTCTATGTGCCTCTTTCTTCATTTGAAAAATAGAAATAATACCGCCTTCTAAAACTATTTTGAGGATCAAATGGACAATGAAAATCAAAGCACCTTGAAAATATGAAGCAATAAAAAGATAAATTAGTATTAACAAATAACAATTCATTGTTTGAGGGGACTCATGTAGCTCCATGAATGTCTGGCCATCATCTCATTGTGATTAAGACTGAGGTAGATAGTCAACCTAAGATACAAGAAGAGACGTAGAAATAAATTTAGATCTATGTAAGACGTTATGGGTCCATAATAGAACACTATTTCCCAAGGCTAGGCAATATTGAGGAAGCCACCATTGGAAATTAACTTTTAAGGTGACAAAGAGTTTACAAGATGGGGGATCATAGGGCATTTACAGGGTCAAAAAGCGGAGAAATTGTGCCAGCAATACAGTAAAATTTTACTGGGAAAGTAAGAACTTTGGTATAGGGGATCTTAGAGAACGCAACAGAGGATTATGTGAGATGTTAGAGAAATAAGTTAGAGCCACACTATAAAGGGCATGTATGTCATGCAAAGGATTTTTTACTTTATAATATATATAGCACGTGTGTGTGTGTGTGTGTTGGGGTGGTTCGCATGGAAGTTTTCTCAAATCTCACATTTTTCTATAGTCTTCACAAAAGTAAAGGCCAGTATTATTAAATATAAATTATATGTTATATAATATGATGTGATATTAAAAACTATCCATAATGAATTCCTTTTAAAACAATATACCAGTGGCCAGTTGCATGAAAATAATTCTTATTATAACAAGTCAGATTTTGTCTTTGGTGACACTTTCTAAACACGGAGAAATAAGAGCACACGCCCCTGTCTTTCTCTTGCTATCTGGGACAGTCAACAAGTCCAGGGTAGTTGCCTGTTAATTCTATGACTATGTATCTAGCTAGGCCATCATACAGGTGCACATGGATTTCTGGAACATCAAATGGATGGAATGGGGGAAGCTAAGAGCACAGCCAGGAAAAGCAAGATCTTGTTTCCCAAAAGCTCCACTGTACTTTTCCTTCTGAGGCTCTGCAATCTGAAACTACCGAAAGACTATAGGAGTATGCAGAGAAATTAGGGAAATACGTGCTAGCTAACAGTTGGGATCTTCAGGAATACATTTGTTTTTATAGTTTAGTTTTTGGATTGAAGTAGATCTTTAATGCCAATATGCTCTTTCTATGATGGTGACAACATAAAATGAAAAGAATGTTATCAAACATAGTATAAAATACAGCTACATAAATATGAAAAGAGCCCCTTTTCTTGATTTCAAGTGTAGATTTCTCCCTTCCTTAAATTTTATCAAACATCTAGAGAACGTGTAGGTAACGAACATACAGGAGGTCTCTCAAAAACCATTAGTTGGAAGTAAGGCTTATCACTGATCATGATGATAAGGCAATTTATTCAAAACAACCATTAACTGCAAAACATTTCTTTTATTCATTCTCTCTCTCTCCCCCCTCTCCTCTTTCTATTGTTTTAACAGTAGGTATTTTGTTGTTTTACCCCTAAATTCCACTAGATCACAAGAATAGAGTTTTAACAATTTACTTAGAGACATATAATAAATACTTTAACACAATGAAAAAAAAGAATAGATGTGCAGTTACAGGAATATTAGTTCCTCTTTAGAAATTTAGTTTATGAATTTCATGACCTATGTAATCAATTTGTCTTTCTTCGCCTCTATTGCCAAGAAGCTTACACCCAAATTTATGGCCTTCTCTTAGCAACGGCGCAGGGCTTCTTGTATTTGAGAATCTAACTTCCTCGATATTCTAACTCGTTCTTTTCCTGTTGCTTTGTTTTCTGCTATTGTTTCTTGGAATTCTAGTTTCCCATATTTTCCTTGCAATGTTAATAAGACCATATATAACATATATGTAAATCATAACATGCATAATAATATATTGAACATTTAAGAAATAGATCATTACCCCTCCATTGCATCTAACTATGTGCTTTTTTCCCACTCTGAATAACTAACATCCTGAATGTTATCATTCCTTTGTTTAATTTATAATAGTTTTATTGTAGATTTATATATGTGTAAACAACAATTTTTCTGATTTTGAAAGTTTTTTTCCTATCATACTCTACATATCTATAGGGACTTGATGTTTTGTTTACTCAACATTATGTTTCTAAGATTAATCCATGTTTTTGCATATAGCCATGCTCATTACACATTTTAACTCCTGGATAACAAACAACCCAGTACATGAAAAAAAATATGAGTGTATAAGTGTTTGAGACTGTATACTGTACGTGTGTGTGTGTGTTCCTCCATCCTCCAATTTTAGGCATTTGGATGGTTTCTAGTTTGGGACTATTACAAACACCATTCCATTGAAAAATCTTGTATTGGTGTCCTCGTGAAAATGTGCAAGATCTTCTCTAAATCACATTGCTAGATATGGCAGGGTTTGGTCATAGAGTATTTGCACGTTCTGCTTTGAGAAATAAAGAAAATGTGTTTTCCAAAGTTGCTCTAACTCATATTCCAACTAGTCAAGTATGAGAGTGTCCCTGCTCACACGCATCCTCCGACAGGCTTCTTAACATTTTGCCACTCTGGTGGGCGTGTAGTGCTATATTATTTCACTCGGAATTTGCATTTCCATTAGTAAAAGATGTGCCTTTTCATCTGTTCTTTGCCTATAGATATTTAATTTTATGTGAAGTGCCCGTTTTATGTCTTTATCCCAATTTTCTATTGGGTTGTTTGTCTTTCTCTTATTCACTTGTTCTTCTCACATACGTTGGACATTAATCCTTTGGTAGTTATAAGCCTTACAAATAGCTTCACCCAGTTAGTGGCTTCATTTACCCTGTCTTTCTAGTACTTTTTGATGAATAATGATACTTAATTAAACAGCAATTACATTTATGCCTGATTGATTTTATGCTCAGATCTTTTTGTGTCTTCAAAGAATCTCCCATACATGAAGGTAAGAAAGACGCTCCTTTATTGTTTTCTAAAAGTTTTGCAGTTTTGTATTTCATATTTGAGTCTCCAAAGCTTCTGGAATTGATCTTTGTAAATTGTATGATTTAAGGATCTATACAATTTATTTACATTTTTTACAGGGATAATCAATTATGGCCAGTACCATTTACCAGAGTCCCTCTATTCCCCAGTTATAAGCAAGACCACGTCTGCCATATAATCAAAATTCTATATATACATTCACATTTCTTGGTTCCCTATTCTAATTCATTGGTCAGTTTGTTTGAACTCATTTCACTACCGAATTGCTTTAATTGTAAGAGCTTTAAATAAGTCATGATATCTAGAATGGAAAGCTCAACCCAGACTGACAGATACCTGTTCATTAAATTTAAAAACTGCTTTCTCATACTATAGATTTTGGACATCATATAATAGAATCATTCGGTATATATTCTTCTGTGCTTCTCTTCTTTTGCTCACCATTATGTTTCTGAGATTTGACATAATGTTTAAATGAGCTATAGCTCATTTATTTTTATAGCTGTCATAGCTGTATGGTATTTTATCTTATATATTTTTCTCTATTTTACTATTAAATGGATATTCACATTGCTTCCAGTTCCTTCGCTTTCTTTATATTTGACTTTAAAACGTTATTGACACAATCAAGAGAGGTGTGTTACAATTTTCCACTAAGTATAGAATGGTGAATATATCAATTTCCCCATGTAATTGTGTCAACATTCTGCCTTATCAATTTTGATGTATTAATCTTGTTCATACAGGTCTAACATGATGTTATCTTCCTCGTGAATTGAAATTTTTTCAACTGCATGTAGTGACCATCTTTATTCTTAATAATGGGATTTTTTTGGTCTTAAAGTATCCTCTTAATCAGTGTTTACCTGGTCTATTTTTATCTCGTGCTTGAGCTACCTGCCATCTGCACCTCACAATTTCAGTGTGTCTGTTAGAAAGGCCATCGAGCTGGTTGTTGTTTTACTGTTTTTATCCAATACTATCATTTGTTTTTAACTGGTAAATTTAGTCCATTTATACTTATTTAATATATGTTAGGAATTATTTCTATCATCTTACTTTTTACTTTCTATTCATCATATTTTTAAAAAAATTCTTTGATTTTCTTCCCTTCCAATTTTGGGTTGAGGTATTTTTTCCCATCACTTTCTTTTTTTGTCTTCACTGTCTTGCTAATTACATTTCTATTCTCTTATATTTGTTCTCGAAATTTTCTCATGCATGTTTAACTAAACAATGACTAAGTTAAATAGTATCTTAACCCTGAACAAACACTACAAAGACATTTGGAACACGTTAACTCTGAATATCTCTTTCCAAAATTAAGTGCTGGTTCTTTCCAGTATTGTAATTATGTTCTTATTGTTATTATTTTATATTGATTATTCTTAAGTTTATATTTGTTTTTACCTTTGTATTTGCTCAGACTGTGTTTCTGTGATAATATTACTTGAAAACTTCCTTTAGTAAAAGTCACTGGTGGTAAATGTATCTTAGTTTATGTTAATATTCAAACATTTTAATTTTATCTTTTAGTTTTCTGACTACACAATTCTAAGTTGTTGTTTATTTTCTCACTCTTCCTGCTTTTGATTGTGCTATTTACTAGTCCGCTATAATTATCTTTCTTTTGTGGTCAATCTTTCTTATTTAGAGGGAATTTTAAAAATATATTTTTGTCGTTGATATTCTGCAGGCTCTTTACAATGAGCCTTGGTGTGATTCTACTTTATTTATTGTGGTTAGGATTCACTTATGTCTCTGGATCCACATTTTCTATCACTCCCAGAAAATTCACATCCTAGTCAGAATCCCAGAAGGAATGAATAGAGAGAATCAAGAAAGAAAAATTGGGAATGTAGCTGTAGTTTGTGCTTATTCACAGCCGAATAGCATTCTGTGTTATGAACATATTATCACATTTGTATTTTATAGTTACAATATTTTTATTTCTATAAGTTCTCATTTTATTTACAAAAATTCCCAGTCTATTCCTAATGGCCTCTTGTTGCAAATGTTTTCTTTCAAAAATCATTTCAAACATAATGATTCTATATTATCTGTCTTGTAATATTTCTATCAGTAGTTTTGGGAATCTTATTACGTGGTGGCTGACTCACTGCAGTATTTCTTCTATTTTTGTTGGTGCTATTTCATAGTGAGGTCATCGCTTGATACCAAGGTGTGAGGGTGCTGCCTAAATTAAGGACATTTTCCCCATAGAGCAGAGATTTTCAACCTTTTTCATCTTGTGGCACACATAAACTCATTACTAAAATTCTGTGGGACAACAAAATATATTACAGTTTTTGAGATGCTGACAAAAACATATATAATTTTATTCATTCACACAAGATGCCTATTGTTGTGTTGGCTGTTGTCATTGTTTATTTGACAATCTAAGGGAGAGGAGGTCGGTGCCTCTGATTACATAGTTTGGTATTGCATGTTTTAAATGTTCTTGGGGCACATCGGTTCAAAATCACTGCCACAGAGGATTAGCTTCTGTTGCTACTATTGGCCAATGGCCACCACCAAGCTGATCCACTTTTACTCCCTTTAAAATCTCTACATCGAACAGACTGAAAGTGAGCAGAGTGGGAGGGAGGAGGGAATAATGGTAGAAAGAAGGGGAAGGGACGAGACAAAGAACATGTATGAATGACCCATGGACATGGACAACAGTGTGGGAATTGACGTTGGAGCAGGGGGGTGGGATAGGCAGAAGAGGGCAAAGGGGGAAAAATTCAGACAAGTGTAAAAGGAAAAAAATTCTCAGTTCATATCCCACCTTCAGTTTCACTACCTTGCTTCTAGACCAATGTTCATAATACCGAGAGAATTACTATAGTCGTCTACACTGAGGAACTCTCTCCCTATCCCAGCTTACCCCCATGACTACTCCCCGCTCATTCCTCCAACCTACTTGGGGGTTAGAGCGCATCCTGGAGTACTCTCCTACCTTCTTCAAGCCCAGCAATGTGTGTCCTAGCCCTTAGTTCAATACTCTGCCATCCCTTGGAGCATTTAGTGTGTTTTAATTCTAGAAACATTGCATTTATTTCTTTTAATGAAGATGATAGATACACATGGTAAAAAAAAAATCAGAGAAACAAAAGAGCTATCATAACAATAGTTTCACATTCCTTATCTCTCCACCACAGTACCATTTCCCCCAAATAACTTATTTTAAGTACTTCTGCTCATAGAACTTATGATGGTAAATTTGATTTCTCTAAATAATGCACATATACTTCTCTTTCCCTATGTATGAAATGGGGGAAAGAAGGGGAAGGGGCAAGTCAAGGAACATGAGTAGAGGGCTCATGGGCATGGACAATGGCGTGGGAGGGTCAGGGGAGAGCAATGGAAAATGGCGGGACAACTGTAATTGAACAATGAAAATAAATAAATAAAAAGAAATACGCAGGTTCAGTTTATTAATTTTCTCCTTTCGCTTTTCTTGGTTATGTTATTAATTACATTTGTAGCATTAAACCAACATATTCAACCCCTGTTCTACTAACCCATCCGTTATCTCTTGACCACCCCCTTGTTTTGAGAATATTAGCATGTTGACCCTTTCTTCTGTGTGTCCCATGACCCTGCACCCATGTCCTACATTGAATTACATACTCTCTTGTTCACATATAAGCTGTTTGCAATGAATGCCAGTATTTCCAGCATTTTTAATAGGATGATTATAAAGCCTAAAAATCAATAAGTAGCATTTTCATTTTAAGTCAATGTAAATACCTACAGTACAAACCAAATTCTATACTGAGATTGCATTTCCTTCCTCTTGAGCTCAGTGCTGTGATCCTTGAGCCACACAAAAGGGACGAGTTATAACATCAACTATGATAGATGTTGTCTTCTTATACTTTTTAAACTGCTGAACATCATAGTACAATTTAGTTTGTTTCACAGGTAGACCATGACTTTCTATATAGTTTTCTGTTATTTTCCTGGAGCTTCAAATGGCTTTTCTTAATTCTTTACATGATTTAATTTTATCATACCCTGCTTTCCCACAGGCGCTAAATATATATTCTACTCTATCGATTTCTCCCGTCCCCAATCCTACTTTGTGGAAACTTTCCCCATAGAATCTCTATGTATTCGATCCAAATTAGAAAGTTGTTTTCCAGGCTGGCCAAACTGCTGCTTGTTGAGATGTCACGTTAAGACTGTCTTGAGTTGGATCCACAGTTTCTCAGTTCCTATACATTTCTCCTTCTTAGTGTACCCTTAAATTTTTTTTTTGGTACTACATTCTCACATAACTTCTTAGAAAAAGAGTGTGGTCATTTCAATGAATGAAATCTTTGTATGTTTTTATTTTATATTCACATTTGATTTATGTCTCTTCTCAGTATAGGGACATAGTTTATAATTTTGAAGGAATGGCTCCATCGTCATTTAGTACGCATGTAGTGCTGCTCAGGAATCTTAATACTCTTCTGATTGTTTATATCTCCTTTTAGGTAACCTTTTTAAGTCCCCTGTTACTATGTCCCATGTGTTACCTACACGAAGGCATTTTAACTTTCTAATTTATTCGTGATCTCTCCCATTTTCTTTACTCTTACAGATTTATTCCTTTTGTATAACTTCATTCTCTTATTTTAGAAAGAAATCCACAGGAAAATGACACAAAGATGCTTTTGTTAGTTTGCCATCTCAAATCTCCACCACTTATTTTTAATATATTATGTTGCACTGTATCCATTTTGTCAGGCGCCTAAACTTCTTAATCCAGATAACATATTTATGCAGTCACGCAATAAGTTTCTGAGAGTCGAGAGGAAGATAAAATGTTCCCCTAATTCAGACTAATACATTTTTAAATACATAATCCTGGAAAGTATTGGCATATTGATTCCCTGACTAGCTAAGAATAGATGCACACCCATGGGACCTAGAGGGTCTAACAGGTCAAAAGCTAAAAATCCAGAGGGATGGATGCTATCAAACAGCTCCAAGCAACAAAAAATCTTAAAAGCATCAAGGCAGCTGTGATGATGAGAAGTGTTGTTGCAGAGGAACACCGATGGAAAAAGTTTTGGTAAGTACAGTCATGAATTTCTTTGCCCAAGGCTTCTCTAGGATTAACAGTCAGAACCTGTCTTGCCTGAAGCAAACAGATAATTAGCAGTGGCCAGAAATCCTTGGGCAAGAACCTATGGAGGAAGGGAAGGAAGGAACACCTGAAGGAAGTTAAAAGGCCCATTAAAAGTATCTGGTTTATGAAATACAAGTTACATGGCCTGGCATATATAACTAGCTTCCACAGTGATAGACCTCATACCATTCTACACTCCCTGTGAAGTTACCATACTTGGCACTCAAAGAATTATTAGGACACCAAAGATGGTTTTGCTTCCTTACCTTTGGCCCTCCGGTAGGCTTCCCCAGAGAGCTGCACCTTCACATTCTCGCGGGAAGTGATACTCCTTGCACAGTCAGAGACCAAGGATGGACTTTGAACATGGCCACCAACCACTCCTGTTCTGTCTGTTTCATGTGAGGAAGACCTGTTGCGTAGAGTGACAGATAAGTCTGTGGAAATAGAAAGAATGTGTGGTCTTAACTGTCCTTCTTTTACCAAATATTTCTGAGTACCTGATAAGTTTCAGGCTTTGTGTAAGTCACTGGTGATAAAATGGTGAAGACACAGATATGCCATGAAAACTCTGCCCATTGTATGCAGATAGTGGCTTGGCCATTTACACATCCCCCCCAAATGATAATACCTTAATTTAAGCAAACCCATAGCATAGTCTGCCTCTATTTTACTTGTTAATTAATTTCACTCATTAGATTTCAAATGACTGAAATCATATGGTACTTGTCTTTATCTGATGTGCTGTGAAATTGCCCACTTGAAACCTGCATAATTTTCTTAAAGTGTCACCCCAAAAAATTTAATAGAAAGCAAAAACAAGAAAACTCATAGCATACATTCTTCTAAAGCTAAACACCTACAAGGCCAGCATAGGCATTCATGCATTCCTTCCAGGAACACTGGGAAACTGATAACCTTGAAAAAAGGCAGGACCTGTTATTGTTCTATAGCCATATGTGGGAAGAAAGGGATAAGGAAGGGGAAAAGGCAAGAGGAAAGAAAGAATAATATACACTAAACCTACAGAGACAGTAGATTAAAATCAATTTATTCATTTGTTAAATATTTATTGAGATCTCACTGTGTATAAGGCACTGTTCCAGACATATGGATTTAGACGTGAATAAAATAGACAAAAATCTCTGCTTCATGCAGTTGGCATAAGCTGGGGAGAGGCAGATCACATTAAGAAATATAGTAAAATATTTAGTCTGTAAGACAGAGATAAGCACTTAAAACCATCACAGACAGACAGGAAAAGTGGAGGAGAGGGAGGTGCAATTTTGATACGTGTTCAGTAAAATCACCAATGGAAAAATTATGTTTCAGTAAAGGATGGAAGGGAGTGAGGTAGTATGTGTGTGTAAGGCATATGAAGGGCTGGGGGGGAAACATTCTATGTAGTTGGATAAAACAACAAGAGTAAAGGCCCAAGAAGAATGGGCATGCTTGGCATATTCTAGGGATACTCAACCAGTGTAAAGGCATCAGAATAAGAGGAGGTGAGAGAGTCAGAAAGAAAATAAAAAGCTAGATCATGCAGGGCACTGAATGTCCTTTTCAGCAAGTACTCTTACTCTAAAAGAAGTGGGGGCCGATGGATTTGAGAAGTGCCTTGATCTGACTTAACTTTTAAAGGAGAATTCTGTAAGGCTGAAAAGGCAAATGAAAATGAAAATTTATATACTGGAAACTCACACCATAGGAAAAAGAGAAATAAAAAAAGAAGTATTTCATAGTTAAAGATAGTGTCTTTCATGCTTTCTTTCTAAAGAGAACTGTAAAACTATGGTCCAAATTTTTGCTGGCCAGAGAATGCTATTCTGTATTCTTAAGAGATATAAAAATTAATGATCAATAAGCTAAAAATGGCTGAAATTTAGACCCATGAATAGCCTTTCCCAAGAAATCACATCATTTTGTACCTCGAACTTAATTTGCTCCTTCAGCATGTGATGAGGCACAACTTTAATAGAGTGTGACAACTGACAAGAGAATTAAATTGATGCAAATTAAAACTTAACAATAACATTATATGGAGCTTAAAATCTTTTGCCCTTTGACACAGAAGTTATACTACTAAGATAAATCCACTAGAAACCACTAGAATAGAGGATTCTTACAGAACTACCAGCCAAGAACAATCTATTGTGTTTATAAGAAAAACAATGCAGAAAATTTTAGTGTCAATTAAAGACAGCGTTGATGAGCTGAGGACAGAAGCTTTATAACTCTTTAATCAAACCACTGCATACATTTTGAAATTACAATTCATTACTATGGAAGATAGCAATCATGAGTGACTCAGGAACAGAGAAGAGGAATAGAAGATGAGGAGAAAAGAATCCAGCAACTACTGTGGGTAACTGTGTCCCACCATTTTAAATGGTTTGGCACCAAAACATTCCATGATACAAATGTATCCACGTAAATTCATAGGCATGTAAATAAGATTTACTTTTGGTTTCTGTGTGTCTCACTTCTATCTGTAACTCATTTGCATTTTATCATAATACATTTGTATCATTTTCTTCTTTTTTATTGTTGTTCTATTATAGTTGTCCCACATTTTCTTTCATATAAAGAATATGAATGGCATTGGTCCTATTTCATAGCTGGTACTGTATTTTGCCGTGTATAATGCACTCCTGCGTACAATGCGCACCCACGGTTGTGACCCAAGATTTCTGGGAAAAAATCTTTCATGTCAATGTTTTAAATTAATTAACTAATATTTAGAAACAAAACAGATTATCATATTCCAGGGTACTATTTTGCATACAGATATCATTATTGCTCTCTAGAGTTACACTTTAAATGCATTAGCATAAATAGAAGAAGTAAAAACATTTAATATGGAATTAGGACTACCCATGCATAATGTGTATCCTCATTTTTCGCTCAAAAATTTTGGTAACAAAGGGTGCATCATACATGGCAAAATACAGTATTTGTTTTAATAAAGTAATCAGTCTACAGTACCACAGAGGTGGAGTATTCCTTGAATCTCTCCTCAAATTTTGTTTTCATTGGCTCTTCAATGATCTGGATTAAAATTTAGAACACCCATGTATACATTCAAAGACTTCATAGCCTATCTGTCTACCTTATTCTCTTTACTCCATCTAGCCATCGCCATCTTTATTGGATACACATCTAAGGATACATATCTCTACATCGCCATATATTACATATGCAATCTGCTCCTAAAAGCAACTTCTGAGTCAAGTTAGTATGACAATACCATAGTCTCGTGGGTTCCTCAGTATTCACGATGCTCTCACAGGTTCGTTCCTGCATCTGAACCTTTACTCTATGGTGTGGACTCTATAAGTGTCTCCCCTCTTTCACCTTCATCTCTACATATTCTTAGAACTGAAATCCTACCTCCACAGCAAGGGTGTCAAACTCATTTTCACAGGGGGCCACATCAGCCTTGCGGTTGCCTTCAAAGGGCCAAATATAATTTTAGGACTGTATAAATGTAACCACTTCTTAACTTGAAGGAATTGAAATTACATTCGGACCCTTGAAGGCAACCGCAAGGTTGAAGATTGATGTGACCCCTGGTGAAAATGAGTTTAACACCCCTGTTCTATAGTAAAGCAGTCCCCCAATTTTTCCAGCTGAAACTTTTTTTTTCTTTTCCTTTCTTGGGGAAGCACTTTAGAGGGCATTTACCTACTCTCCAATAGCACTTACTGTATGCATTACTTAATTACATTTAATATGGCTTCTGTACTATTATCTAAGGAGCAAATGTGGGTAGGAATTGCCTTTGCAACGAGATTGTATAATTCTCAAGTCCCTGGATCATTCCGATTGTGTATTTTTGAAAATAACTAATACGATCCTGCCTACACAGCATACTTGTTAGATACGGAACTACTCAAATGTTTCATTAATTTGTTTAATGGCTATATTCTGAACACCTACTCCTCAACGAAATGATGAGTGAGACAAACCTGCTCTTTCTTGGAGCATACACTATGATTGTACATGGGAGAGCATGGGAGAACATCTTACCTTAGAAGAAAATAGGACACACCATCGCAAAGTGCTTTCGAACTTTAAATAATTTTCCCATTTACCTTCTCATCCCCTGATTAATCTAAAGTATTATTCCCAATAGTCAAGACATGAAGAAAACCTCAGTGTACATTGGCAGATGAATGGATAATGTGAACGGTCCATATATAAAATGGACTATCATTCATCCAAAAAAGAAGGAAATCTTATTTTTGCAATAACATGGATGAAACTTGAGGGCATACTCTAAGTTAAATAAATCAGACAGAGAAAGACAAATACTGTGTGATCTCATATATGGAATCTAAAAACATAAGTCACTGAAACAGTAGATACGCGGTTGCCAGGGGCTAGGGGTGGGGAAAATAGAGAGATGTTGATTAAAGTGTGCAAACTTTCAGTAATAAGATGAATAACTCTGGAGATCCAACATATAGGGTGATAATTATAGCTAACAATATTATATTATATACTTGGAATTTAGGAGAGCAGATTTAAATGTTCTCACCACACACAAAAATAGGTAACTATATACGGTGATGGATGTGTTAGCTCACTTCATCATAGTAATCATTTCACAATATGTAATGTATTAGTTCATTTTAACATCACGTTGTACATCTTAAACTTACACAGTGTTATTTGTCAATTATATCTCAGTAAAGCTTACATAAAAGAACCACCCTTTACTTTGTTATCCATGAAGAATTTAGAGTTTATATCTTTCAAAACAGGAAAATAAAATAAATAATAATTAGTATGAAGAGCTGAAATATTACATTCAAGGCAATGCTTCCTTTCAATTTCTGTTTTAGTCCAGTGGTAATATCCCTCCTAATGGCCAACCTGTTGCCATATTTTAGTCAGCATTTAACTTTTTAAAAAGATTTTATTTATTTTATTTTTAGAGAGAGAGGAAAGGAGGGAGAAAGAGAGGAGGAGAGACATGGATGTGTGAGAGATACATTGATTGGTAGCCTCTTGCATGCCCCCAACTGGGGACCTGGCCGGCAACCCAGGCATGTGCCCTGACTGGGAATCGAACCCACAACCTTCCGGTCCACAGGCCAGCACTCAATCCACTGAGCCACACCAGCCAGGACACATTGCACTTTTTTTTTCACTGTTATTTTTGTTGTCGATGCTATTACAGGTTTTCTTGCTTTTTCTCCTCCCCTCACCTCCACCCAGCCTCACCCTGTGTTGGCACTTTTAAATGACATTTCTCCTTTTGTAATTAGCAGTAAACTTATTACTGTGCCTTTCATTCATGTGTACCAATGCAGGCTTAAGACAATGGTATCAAAGGCTAATAGGAGACCGCTTCTATGTGGGATTACTACATCTCTACTTCCAGCTACCTAATGGACACTTCCA
Source organism: Tonatia bakeri (assembly GCA_004024845.1). NCBI lineage: Eukaryota > Metazoa > Chordata > Mammalia > Chiroptera > Phyllostomidae > Tonatia > Tonatia bakeri. Next base: position 55,196 of record PVIA01001915.1, read on the forward strand.
TGTCGAATTATCACAAGTATCTCCACTCAACGATGTATCAAAATGTCCCCGTTAATGGGACTGTCGGTCTCAAACATCAAAATTAGCATTTCTGACCCTCACAACCTATCTGCCATTAAATTCTGTCAATTCCATCTCAAAAACATCTTTAAAATTCTGGCTGGCTCTATAATGACTCATGCAGACAATGGTAATAGCATATTTTTACCTTCCTACACATATTCCAGAAGTTCTTGTTTTCATAACCACACATTTGATTACGTTGTTTTTCCACTCAGAAACTTTCAGTGTGTCCTCATCACCTTTATAATAGAAACGGTGTCTCTTAATCTTGGGCTCAAAGCTCTCTAGGGCTGGACCCCACAGACATTTCCACCCTTGATGTATGTCCTTAATAAAAAATACCCAAACAGCCTCATTTTTTCCCCAGAATAGTTCTTCAATCTCATTGCCTGTACTTAACCCTGAATCTTCTCCAAAATTCCGTTTCGGTAAAGGGCCAGAGAGTAAGCATTTTAGACTTTGTGGGCACGTGGTCTCTGTCACAATTACTCGGCTCTACCCTTGCGGCATGAAAGCAGCCAAAGATAATACATAAACAAGTTGGCATGGCTATGTCCCAATAAAACTTTAATTAAAAAATGGGCAGAGGCTAAATTAGGCCTGTGGGCCCTGGTTTGCTGGCTACTGACCTAGATCATAGTGCAAAGTGACAATTCTTTTCTTAAGTGAGAATCAAACGAGTATTCTACTGCTAGCACATTGTGAGCAGTCACAAAATGTCTCGTTTGAAAATTTCAAACATATTTTGGAATGTACTTCCATTAAAAATAGAAAGAAGACAAGATAGGGAAGAAACACGTCAAATATTGTCAGTAACTATGGATATCAAAATTCTTTTTCCCAAAACTGCATAGGCCTATTTCTCAGAAATATTTAACCAAATACAATGCAGGTTAAGAGATTAATTTGCCAGTAAGCCTATTTCAGTTACATTTGGAATCCAATGATAGTAGTTGTGGCTCCTGAGGTTGTCTGTTACCTTTATTTTGATACATTCTTTAATTTACAATTCCCTAAATTTTCATTTTTATAACCTAATTGATTTACTAGGCTTAAAAGTATTTTCCTTTTTATATACAAATACATTTGCCATTGTTTGTATTGCTGTAAGCTGTGAACTTCTGTAGCCTCTACTTTATTTATTTAAATTTTACAATTTCAAAATTATATGGAAGAAAGGAGAAAGAGAAACTTCCATCTTTTTCTCATGCAATACACAAAAATAAACTTGAAATGGATCACAGATCTAAAAGCAACACTTCAAAGTGTAAAACATGAACATGAAAACATAGAAGACATTTTTTGTGTCCTTGACTTTTAAAAAATATATTTTATTGATTATGCTATTACCCTTGTCCCAATTTTCGCCCTTTGCCCCCACTGCCTGGTACCCCCTTTCCCTCCAGCAATCCCCCCCTTAGTTCATGTCCATGGGTCATGCATATAAGTTCTTTGGCTTCCCCATTTCCTATACTATTCTTAACCTCCCCCTGTCTATTCTGTACCTACCAGTTTGTGCTTAGTAATTCCTGTACCTTTCCCATCTTCCCCCTCTGAGCTGATAACCTTCCAAATGATCTCCATATTTCTGAATCTGTTCTTGTTCTGGTTGCTTGATAGTTTGTTTTTTTAGATTCAACTGTGGATAGTTGTGAATTTGTTGCCTATTTAATGTTCATAGTTTTGATCTTCTTTTTCTTAAACAAGTCCCTTTAACAGTTCATGTAATAATGGCTTGGTGATGATGAACTACTATAGCTTTACCTTGTCTGAGAAGCACTTTATCTGCCCTTCCATTCTAAATGATAGCTTTGCTGGATAGAGTAATCTAGGCTGTGGGACCTTTCTTTTCATCACTTTGAATACTTCTTGCCTATCCCTTCCAGCCTACAAAGTTTCTTTTGAGAAATTAGCTGACAGTCTTATGGAAACTCCTTTGTAGGTAACTCTCTACTTGTCTCTTGTTGCTTTTAAGATTGTCTCTTTATCTTTAATCTTTGGTATTTTAATTATGATGTGTCTTGGTGTGGTCCTCCTTGGGCTCAACTTGTTTTGGACTCTCTGTGCTCCTTGGACTTGTATTTCTTGGTTCAAGCAAATATTTGTAATACAGAATATAAAAATCATAAATCATAAAAAATGATCAATTCAACTTAAAATTAAGAACGTTGCCCTGGCTGATGTGGTTCAGTGGATTGAGTGCCAGCCTGCAAACCAAAGGGTCACCGGTTTGATTCCCAGTCAAGGCACATGCCTGGGTTGTGGGCCAGGTCTCCAGTTGGGGGTGCATGAGAGGCACTACACATTGATATTTTTCTCCCTCTCTTCTCCTCTCCCTTCCCCTCTATCTAAAAGTAAATAAATAAAATCTTTAAAAGAAGAATGTCTGTTCTTTTAAAGAAAATGAACAGGTGAGGCACACACTGGCAGAACATATTTGCAAACAATTATGCAATAAAGGACCTATATCTAGAAAACATAAAGAACTTTTGTAACTCAATAATAAGAAAACAAATAAGTTGATTTAAAATGTCCAAATGTTTCAATTAACATTTTGTCAGACAGATATGTATATCATGCAAAGATGTTCAACATTATTAGTCATTAGGGAAACACAAAACACAACCACGATGAGATACCATTAAAGACCTATTAGAATGGCTAAAATTAAAACACCTCAAAAACAACAGAACCTAACAATGCCAAGTGCTGACAAAGATGTGAAGCAACTAGAATTATCATACATTGCTGACAGAAATGCAAAAACAATATAACTACTTAAGAAAACAGTTCAGCAGTTTTTTAAATAAATTTAAATATATATTGACTATATGACCTAGTGATCCCACTCCTAGGTATTGACCCGGAAAAAAAATGAAAATATGTGTCTAGACAAAGATTCATATACAAATGTTTATAGCAGCTTTATTCATAATCGCAAAATACTGGAAGCAACTCAAATGTCTATCAACCAGTGAATGGATACATTCATGCACTGGACTACTACTCAGCAACAGCATGATCATTACCAGAGGGGAAGCTGGTGGCAGGTAGAAGAGGGCAAAGGCGGGATAAATGTGATTGAAGAAGACTTGACTTGGAGTGGTGAACACACAATATAGTGTACACATGATGTATTAGAGAATTGTTCACCTGACATTATATAATTTTATTAACCAATACCACCTCAATAAATTCAATAAAATTGATAAGTAAAAAAGAAAAGAAAATTTCTTGGAGAGACTAAAGTAATCCATATCTGGAATGCGGTGGTGGTTACGCAACTGGATATGTGTCAAAACCCATTGAACTGTGTACCTAAAAAGGATGAGTTTTACTGTACCTAAATTATACCTCAATAAACCTAACTTTAAAAAGATGATATTGCTCTAAGGAAAACTCTATCTCTAAACCTTTATGACTTTCCTCTGAATTTTTATACATTCACGAGTCGCTTGAGTACCTAATCTATGCATAGTTTCATTATATATCCATCTTCCGTGATCAGACATGATTTTCTTCAATTAATTTTTCTTTCATGGTAGTATCCTGAACGATTTTTTGTAATTTTACCACATGCATGAACTTAAGAATTTGCATAGTTACTTCTCTGATAAGTTCTAAAATCAGAGTTTGCTTTCCCAGTCTGTACCTGAGCATTAGATTCAATGGCCCGTGTCTTAAAACTCCCCAGCTCTCATACATCTTGAAGCTTTACTGCAGAATTGCATTCTTTAAGTATACTCCCACATAATAAAGTGCTTTTGGCACTTTAGTTCTTAAGGTATATAGGTTTGGGGAGGATTTAAGATATACTTTGCAAGTATTTAACATTCCGCTTTATATTTAATAATCCAAGTTCAATGACAGTGTTGGATATTGAAAAATTACAAGCAAACTAAAGGTCCCAATATCTGGTATCTCTACCTTCACTGGAGAGGTCCAAGTGACATTTCTGGGCAGAAGGGCTCACCATGAGTCGCATATCCTTTATAACAGAGCACTGTTAAAAAGGACATTACTGTTAGAAATAAAGGAGATAAACCTTCTTATTCTGCTTTAAAAATGGAGATATACTCATATAGAGAGAGCAGGATGACAGCTTTGGGGAGGGTTGAGGGGTCAGAGGGATTGGGGAAAAAAGAGAAATAACTCATGGATATGCACAACAGTGTGGTAATTGTAAGAGGAGGGGGTGGTTTGAAGTAGAACACGGCATGGGAGGATGATAAAAGGTGATGGAAAAAAGAGAATAAAAACATTTGCGTTCCACCCATGTTATAGTTTTAGGATTTAAAAACTTTGGGAATGACATGACCCCAGGGAAAACCTGAACCTCTTACTAAGAAGTTGGAGTGACAATGTAGAAAGGACAGGATTTATAGTTCATTTCCTCTGTCAACAGATCTCAGTTTCTATGTAAAGTATGCAAAATTAAAAGCACAATTAAATTAAAGTAGATGTTTAAAGAGTAATGGTGCATGCTCCATCTCTGAGATGCCACATAAAATCAAAGCCTTTGGGAAAGCTGAGCTGTTAAGTAAGGAGCATCGATTTGAATGACTTAATCACAAAAGGAAACATGATTTTGCCTCAAAGAATTTTTTCTTTTATAAAATAAATTGCCACAGCAATTTGACAATAGATACATTCAATCAAAATGTAAATATCAGCAATATCAATAGTGTAAACATGAATGTAATATATTCAGAAAGTAAATGTTTACAAAAATGTTGACATGAGGTCTGTCCATAAAGTATCCAGCCCTTTGCTATGGAAAATAGAGACATTTATTGAAGAAGATACAAGACACAAGAAACATTGTACACAGGACAATGACACCTCAGTCCCCTTCCTTCAAAGTAGGCACCTTGGGACCTCACACAGTTCTCTCAATAGCCATCAGCTGTCCCATCGTATTTTCCTGAATCTCATTGATGGCTTTACATCTCTTCCCTTTCAAAGGTACTTTTACTTTTGGGAAAATCTAGAAGTCACAGGGCACCAAATCTGGGCTGTAGGGGGGCTAAGTCACCTGGGTGATTTGATGTCTTGCCAAAAAACTCTGCATGAAACGTGATGTAAGAGCAGGAGCATTGTAGCGATGAAGCTGCCAATCACCAGTTGCCCATAGCTACAGCCTTCTGAATCATCCAAATAGTTTCTGTGGAGGAATGTTCAAGCTTAACACAAAATCTGATGCAGATTCATTGCTCTACTTGCTCAGTGATTTTGAATGCAATGACTACACAGTACACATGTTCCCTCAATGGTGTCTACTGCCCATACTGATTAGTACAGTGAAGTCATTGTTCATGCACACACACTCCAGTCCACTCTCCTTGGCTGGCAGGTTACATCCATGTCACACAAACCATTCTCATTATATTAACAATGGTTGGACTTTTTCTGGACAGATTTCGTATATCAATACCTTTATTTTCAATGACTTCGTTATATACCATTGTATGGGTTATTCTAAATTATTCAACAATCCTTTCTTGTTGGATATTCAGACTCTTTCCACTTTTTGCATTATAAAAGGTTATTTGTAATATATAAGCATGAGTATAATGGCATAGATTATAATTATATACATATATTTATACACTTGTCCAATTTTGTTATAATGATAAATTCCTAGATGTAGAATTTTTATTTCATAGGGTATTAACAATTTTTAAATATCTTTTTAGAGAGAGGGGAAGGGAGGAGGACAGAGAGGAAGAGAAACATCAACGTATGATTGACTTTCATGCACCCCCTACTGGGGACCTGGCTCAAAACCCAGGCATGTGCTCTGCCTGGGAATCGAATCTGTGAGCCTTTGATTTGCAGACTGGCACTCAATCTACTGAGCCACACAAACCAGGGCTCATAGGGTATTAAAAATTTTAAGGCTTTCATGACTTTTCTCTGTGATTAATTATTTTCTTTTTAAAAAGGAAGGAAAGTATAGCATACATGCTTCATTAAAAGTATGAACACAATGACCTGGCTGGTGTGGCTCAGTGGATTGAGTGTGAGCCTGCAAACCAAATGGTCACTGGTTTGGTTCCCAGTCAGGGCAGATGCCTGGGTTGTTGGCCAGGTCTCCAGTAGGGGGTGCACAAGAGGCAACCACACACTAATGTTTCTCTTCCTCTCTTTCTCCTTCATTTCCCCTCTCTCTAAAAATAGATAGATAGATAGATAGATGATAGATAGATAGATAGATGATAGATGGATAGATAGATAGATAGATAAATAGATAGATAGAATGAACACAATGCTGTGTCTAGAGTAGCGTTTATGCTCTGAGGTTACTATGATGATGTCAATATCTTAGTATATCAGCACAATGATCAAAAGTTCAGATCAAGTATGAAAAACAATGGTTTTAAGATCCTTTCCCAGAAGGATAACCAGGCTTTAAAACAAAAGACCAAATTAACTCTCATGCTTTAAACATTTCAATGTACATTTCATATAAGATATCATTAGACTTCAATTCCAAACAATATTTTTGAGTTCCTCTTTGCTGCAATATCAGGGAAGCATCCGAGCTTTGACTGAGGGAGTGGAGGGGGGGGCAGGGCAGGGGAGAGCAATGGGGGAAAAATTGGGGCAACTGTAATTGAGTAATAAAAAAATACTTAAAAAATAAAGTTAGTTTTCCTATAACTATTCTTGAAATACCTATAAACCATTTTATTAATAAAAACTATTTCTAAAACATAACTAACTTATAATTACAAATAAAATACTATGCCATAGCTTTTTATTCAAGGTATTTGATTTTCTGAATACTTCTGAAAACTTTCTAATACGATTTAGTTGCTGTAAATGTAATGTTTTATTCTGCTCACAAGATGTACTCTTATTGTACATGATTGTCAGAGTCAAATTAATTAACCTTTTTGTTAAATTTTCTAGTTCGTGACATGAAAATTCTGTATGTCATTTATCGGAAAGTAAATCACTAATCATATAAAATTAACAAACACAGGCTTGGGGTAAGGAACCAAGATACATCAATGTAAAAAGGCAAATTTAAGAAAAGTCTGATTTTATGTAACAGCTAATAACATTTGTAATTGAAGAAATTTGTTTCTGAGTACAGATTTGCAGGAAGAAATCAGCTATAGTCAATAATATATAAAATACATTATTCCACTTATTTTAGTTCAACATGAGAAAATGGAAACAGGAGAAATATACCGATCTTGAAATTCAGCTTTATGATCTTTCAGGATGCTGAGCACTCCCTGATTCCTCAGAAGGGTCATACTAGGGGAGACACAGATGAATCCCTTCACAGGTACAACCGCCTGTCTCCTGTTTCTCTAGTTTATAGCACTGTTTGTTCCATATTCTATGGATTTACGTTAGAAACTGTAGATCTTGAAACATGCAGTTCCCCATGTAAGAACTGGTTGCCAGGTAACATCAAAAGGATTCCAGGGCCAAAAAATATTCAGTCTTCACAGAGAACTAATTTTTGCCTTATAAGACTTAATAGTTTATCTGCTGAATTGCACAAAAACATGATTTGGGAGAGACAGTCTTAAAATAAGGAGGGATCTATGATTGCTATTACTGGGTGTGGAAACTAGTCTAGGGATGCCTGCAGGTGTCCCTAAGATTGAGCTCTCTTGAATTTTCCTTTCTCTGTGGCCCCATTTTTTGTTGGACACTGTAAAAAATCATAGCAAAAAATGAAAAATAGGTGAAAAGCAAATATCTAAGATAATAACTGGGAAACATAAAATTAAGAAGATAAAAAAATAAAGGGAATAATATAAAATTAAAACAGTAGGGGGACAAGAAAAAGTCAAAGTAAGACCAACATAGCTTCAAACATAAAATGGTAATTTTCGAGTGATACTTAAAAGTCTGAAATTTAAGGTGAAATGCCACAAATAAAGATACAGTGACAAACACATTTGTAAAATAACAATTTTTAAAGGTATAGACATAAGAAATTAAGGTATTTGCTCCAAGGCAATAGGGTTTTAAGATAAGGAATATTAGAAAAGGTAGGGCTATACAATTTACTGTATTAAAAAAGCAAAATACAACTGAGGATAATGGTAAATAAATATCAGGAGGCTCAGCGGTGGTATGAGTCCTCAGTGTGGTTTTCTAGCTGTACTTGCCTTCCCTGGCACTGAGAGACCACCTTCCAGCAGAGAGTCCAATGGGAAGTAGTGCCCTAGAGGGCAAAGTCCTTAGTGAAAAATCCTTCAAAGGTCAGGATCCTAGGGCCCCCTGGCCTGTTCTTCATGCACTGGTGGATTTTTCACCAAAGTTAAGCATTTTATGTTTGATATGTTACAAACTATTATATTAATGATTTGGTTTTTGTTACTCACGTTTTCTCATCTTCGGATGTATTGTTTTGACACATCCTTAGTCATTTATTTATTCATACTGATATTTTAAATTTAAAATTGCACGACTTTTTATTTATAACTTCTTTAATTTTCTGAATCTTTTCTCTTGTGTTTAAATCTTGTTTCGTAAATGACATTAGCATAATTACTTCTTTGATTTCCCCACTGTTTTTATATCTATCTGTCATAATTTCAAAATAGCAATTCAAAAGTTACTAATAATGAACCTTCTGAACATAGTTGAAGATTTATCTGCAATTATTTTTTCCATCTAGGAATACAGAGCCAAAATACTCTCCTCATTTTTTTGAATTCTTGTTTCTTCATTCTATTCCAGTTGGATGTTTATTTCTGCCCTTTGTTCCAAACAGTTGATTTGAGTCCCGGTTTTCTTCCCTTCACTGTTGGTTCCCTGTACATTTTGCTTTATTTCACTTGGTGTAGCCTTCATTTCATCCTTCATTTTGCGATGAAGCTCAATCAATTCTGTGAGCATACTGCTTACCAGTATTTTGAACTCTGCATCAGATATGTTGTCTATCTCCTTGTCACTTAGGTCTTCTTCTGGAATTTGGATCTGTTCTTTCATTTCAGCCATATTTCTTTGTCTGGCACACTGGTCTGGATGAATGTTTCTTTAACTCCTTAGTTGGAGTTACATGCAGTTTCTTGTTCTGGAAGTTCCAGTTGTTTATTGTTTTTAAATTTATTGTTATCCTTCTTTTGGCTGTGCAAAGAAGTGAAGCATTTCTACCTATGCCTCCATCTTGGCCAGAACTCAAGTCACTCTCTAAAGAAAGGAGTTCCAATGGTTTTCGGTTTGTGAAAGCATGAATGGAACTGAAAAGCACTATGCTAAGTGAAATAAGTCAAGCGGTGAAAGACAAATGCCATTCGATCTCACCTTTAAGTGGAACCTAGTGAACAAAACAAGCAAGCAAAATAGAACCAGAGGCACTGAAATTAAGAACAATCTAACAATAGCCAGAGGAGAGGGGGGAAGGGATAATGGGGGAAAAGGGTTTTCAGGAACTACAATAAAGGACATGTGGAAAACCAAGGGGGAGGGTGGAAGCAGGGAGGGAGGTGGGTTTGGCTGGGGGTGGGGGGAGTCGTGGGAAAGAAATGCAGACAACTGTAATTGAACAACAATAAAATAATTTTTTAAAAAGGCAGGATAAATGCTTGATTCTTCCCCTTTATAACAGCTTTTAAAATTATGTGTTAAATTTTTAGAAATCTCCAAAGATGAGCAATATTTTTCTTATTATAATTATGAGCTCGTGTATTAAACATAATTGATGCACTTATTTTTTAACTTTATTTTTTACTGTTGACACCATTACAAATGTACCTATATTCCCCCCACTTTGCCCATTTCCACCCAGTCCCTTTTCTCCTTCCCTCTGGCCATCACATTGTTGTCTGTGTCTGTGTGTTATGCATGTATGTTCTCTGGCTAATCCCTTCACCTTCTTTCATCCGGTCTCCCCAACCACTTACCCTGTGACAGCTGTCAGTCTGTTCCATGTATCCATGTTTCTATTTTGTTCATCAGTTTATTTTGTTCATTAGATTCCACATTTAAGTGAGATCATGTGGTATTTTCTTTCACCAACTGGCTTATTTTACTTTGCATAATACTCTCCAGGTCCATCCAAACTTTTGCAAAAGATTTCCTATTTAATGGCCATGTAGTATTCCACTGTGTAAATGTACCACAGCTTGTAAAAAATACACTCATCTACTAACAAGCAGCACTGCTTTATTTGTGTATTGATTTATTGAAGGATTTTAATTTTGTTTTTATAGAGAAAGGAAGGGAAGGAGAAAGAGAGGGAGAGAAACTTCAATGTGTGGTTGTCTCTCTCACACCCCCTACTGGGGATCTGGCCCATAACCCAAGCATGTGCCCTCACTGGGAATTGAACTGTCAACCCTTTGGTTCACAGGGCACCACTTGACCCACTGAGCCACACCAGCCAGGCCAGCAGTGATTTATGATAAAAACTATCAGCAAAGTAGGAATAGAGAGATCAAGTCTCAACATAAGGCCATATATGAACAACCTACAGCCAACATCATACTGAATGGGCAAAAACTAAAAAGTGTTTCCCTTAAGATCTGGAACAAGACAGGGATGACTCCTTTTACCACATTTATTCAACACAGTACTGGAAGTCCTAGCCAGAGCAATCAGACAAGAAGAAATAAAGGCACCCAAATTGGAAAGGAGGAAGTAAACTGTCATTATGTGATACATTTACAACTCTTGTCAAATTTCACATTTTGGGGAGTCAGTGGGAAACTCTTCAAGTTGACTCTTTTTATATGACCATAATAGTGTTGACAGCTTCCTTGCTTTCTGCCTTGAAAAGACGTTCTGGCTCATCTTTTTTCATTTGCTGTCCCAAACCAGTGATCAAGCACTTCTCCAAGTAGCCCTGGTTCCTTGAACAGAAAATAGTATTTCAGATCACAATTTGGGCACTTAAGATGCTTAAAATGCTCTTTGTTACTGGTTCTTCATTGTTTGTAGTCCTTTTCTTGTTATAGAGCTAGAAAATGTGAGGGTTTTTTAGTTAAGATAAAATAGATTATGCAGTCACACATAATTCCGATTCAAATTCGCCACTAAAGTATTTTTTACCTCATCAAACTTACATATGCCTCTCCTTTTTCTCATGATAGATATCTGAGTTCTCGATGACAGCAACATATTTATTAATTTGCTTTTGTAAACACATAGAAATTTCATTTCTCCTGTCTTTTTTATTCAAACTGGCCTCATCCAGCTCGTTGAGTCACCCACCTCCTTCTCCCTTGCACGTCCACTCTGTTAATCATTAAGCCCTCAGGACAATAAAGGTTCTGGTTGGCATCAAATACTCTTAGGAACAAAGCCCCAGGTTTACAGATCACAGAGAGAGTGAGTTTCAGTCAAACTAGAGATAATATCTGGATCTCAGTTATGTTTCAGCTCCAGGCCCAGAAAAGCAGCAAAATTAGATGAATCAAGCCCATGGCTGCATCAGGACAGATGCACTGACCAACTCACTACCCCCTGCCCTAGCTCTGACCAATCAGTAGAGACCACGAGCCTAACTCCTTTAGTCACAACAATTAATGAGTTTCCCCTATACAACCCATCCCCTGGAAGCCTTGGGGGAGCCAAGTTTTTGAGCCTTGGCTCACTTGTGACTCTGGGTGATACTGAAAAACAATCCCTTACTTTCTTTGCTGCACGATCCTGTTTGTGTCTTAATGGGCTTTGAGGTTTGCTGGCAAGTGCACCCCTTTATTCCACTAACAATTAATCCCACAACACTACCTGACAGTTTCAGAATAGTAGTAGAAACATTATCAGCAATGCTGTTATATGCATTTCTTTCATTTTGTTTCAATGCTTAAGGGTTGCCTTTTAAAACAATTGTTTATAACTATGTAGAACATTTACATGGTTTCAAAGTCAAATCTACAAATAAGAAGTCTAGCCAGCTTCTACCATGTCCATTTCCTCCCTTTTCCTCCCATAAATATGTGGACACATAATTTGAAAGACAAGAGATAACTTACAGTCAAGGGGGAAAACTTGGACTCAGGTTAAAGTTTAATCTTTGCAGGCAAGTTGTGGATCAAGACTTGAAAATGTCTGTATTAGGAAGTTTGAGGAGAAGGCAGAATAATTTAAAGTATTTCACTGAATTGGTCAAAGAAAATAATAGTGGAGCATTTTTGTGAACAGAAGAAAAGAGTGTGCCAAGAGGGAAGAGCATCAATGCCAAAGTCAGCAGAAAATTTTGGTAAAAGTTGACAGAGGCAAAAAAGTTATTGGATTTCTCAATAATGAGGCTTTTTTAATTCAGAGGTAAGTTTTTTGGGAAGAGGAAAACAGAGTTTCAAAGGGACTGGGTGGAAAGGAAATGGAGAAATGCAGCTTAAAAACCTTCTTGTGATGCTGTCTCTTTGAAAGATAGGAACAAGAACTGCAGGGATATCACTAGCTTGAGAACTGCAACCGAATGGAAATTCTTTTTATTTCCCCAATAAGGAAAATATTGAAGTCAAAGAAAAAACTATCAGAAGGAGAAGCTAGAAAGGGGACAGGTAAATGCTGGAACAAATCTCTCAAGAGCCAGGAGAGGATGAATTCAAGAACAAAGAACAACAGCTTGCAATTCAGCCTGCATGTACAGAGACCAGGCCTCTAAGCGAGAATTATGGGACATTCAGCTTATTCCAAGGAAGCTCGTAATAAATACAGACTATGTGTTTTATCTACACCAAGGTTGAATTCTTCCACAAAGGCTGATCCTACTTTTCATCTTTTTATTGTCTTAGATTTAAAAATAAATTATTTTGTCATAATTGACATAATATATTACTTTCAGGTGTACAACATAGTGATGATAGGCTGATCTTACTTCTTCCTCAGTGAGATTCCTACACGCCAAAAAATCCATGTCAGGCTTATTTCCCCCAAGCTAGGATTCCCTGAGAAACAAAATCAACCTAGTTCACTGCTAATTGATTCAAGTAGAATGGTGCACAGCCCACACTTTCTAGTCTACTCCTAATATACTAGACGATGGGAGCACCTCATTCTTTTGGAAACCTTCACACCAGGTCAACTTGCCATGTTCACATCTTTGTCGTCCTCGGTCCATGCCCACATTCTACAATCCTTGAATCATCTACATTCTTTCAAACTCTTATTTCCATATTGCTCCTTATAGGCCTACCTTGACCATACTTGCACATTTCTTCTTTCTCTCAATCCTTCCTATTGTGTCCTCTGGGAACTCCCATTTCAAGGCAAACTGTCTTATATCGTGAACCCCTTCATCAGACGCTCCTCCTACCTCTTAGCTTTAATCTGTATTCACCATTGCTATTTCTAACCCGTTATTCTTTTTCTGTTTCTGACAACTGTTCTTGTGAGGCATATGCTGTCCCACTGCATCTGTCATTCATTAACATATCATCTTGTGTCAACTTTTCAGCTTGCTTCATCAGTAATTTGACAGGATATGGAAGGAAAAATTGGATATACAGCAGGTAAATTGCTGAGGAAGAACATGCAGTACTACCTGGAGGGCAGCATTAGACCAGACACGGAGAAGATGGACTGAGGGGGTAGACGGAATGTGTGAACCCCATAAAATCTGTATGTAATGGATAAGGTGTGTGGTATGTTGGAGATGGCTCATAGTAGCTCACAAGAGCTGCCTGTTAAATTTTCAGAAATTTTGCAAGCCATTACACTGGTAGCTTGATATGGGATATTACGGGAGTACTTAAACCATGGATATCTGTAAATGTTCCTAATCAGGACACTTTTTTTCTGATGAGCGCCAGTTCTTAAATATTTACTAGCACACTACCGAGTGGTAGGAAGGAAGAAAAATGAAATATGGAGTGGATGTAAGGTCAGGAATATTGAAGATAAATTTTACTTAATTCAAAATTATGTCTAGTGCCAAAAATTGAGGCCAAGAAATAAAAATAAGGAAGATCCAAATGGTCCATCCAAGAGGGGCAAGATTAGAGACAGATTCCAAAGTAAAACAATGGGAAAATATCCTTCTCTTAGCTTGACCATCAGATTTCTTCTTCATTAATGAGGCTGAATAGCAACTAAGGAAATGAATGGAGATGATATTGACAGGTTCTCCTATATCACTGGATACTCTTAGGTTGAATTCAGTACACAGTATTTGTTTATTCTATTCTCAATTAGGCTAATGGGTAACCTTCAGTTTTCAAAAACTTAGATGGTTCAATAACCTAGAAATTGATGAGTAATGAGAATATGGTTCATACATGGCTCTTTGGAACATTCATACAGTGACAATAAAAAAGGTGGAGTTCATATTCTATCTTCCCTTATCCACTAAATGAGATCATGCAAGTCACATAACCTCTCCGTACTCATTTCCTAAGCTATAGCAGGGCAATGGACAGACCTATCTCTTCCAGTAGTTGTGAAAATTACTCAAAACAATGTAGTTTTAAAGTGTTGAATCCAGTGCCTTACTCACAGTAAATACTAAAATGTTTAGTTCCCACCTCATCTATATTCCTAAGCTTTTCTTTTCCATGAGTTAAGGCTAAATACATATTCTTGAGATATGAAAATATGAAGTCAGTACTTCTCTTGTTTTCACACCATTGGAAAGCCCTAATGCAGAGGTGGCAAACTTTCTGTCAATGGCCTGAGAGTAGATATTTTAGATTTTGTGGTTGCTATAGTCTCTGTCCCAACTACTCAACTCTGCTGCTGCAGCTGTGGCTATGTTCTAATAAAATTTTATTTATGAACACAGAAATTTAACTCTTGAGTAATTTTTTTCAACCAATTAAAATGTAACAATCATTCTTAGCCCACAGATCATACAAAAACATGTGTGGGGAAAGAAGGGGGAGGGGCGAGTCAAGGAGTATGCATAATGGACCCATGGACAAACACAATGGGAGGCGAGCACTGAATGTGGGAGGTGGGGGGTGGGTAGGGTGGGAAAGAGTAATGGGAAAAAATGGAGACGACTGTAACTGACCAATAAAAATATTTCTTTTTTAATGTGGAAGGCAGAATTTTGCCTGTAGGCTGTAACTGGCAGAGAATCACTCTTATCTTATACTTCAGGAATAAACTAGGATAGACCAGTAGTTTTGAAACATATTTTTAAATCTTGAACTCCTTTGTTTAAAGAAAATCTTGCATGACAAACACTTGTCACCCGAGTTTCTATGAGGACAGGCATCTAGCGTCCCTCCTACTGCCTCTAGAACATGACCTTAGAGCAGCACTCTCTCCTGTACACATATAAATACACACACAATCTCCTGAAGGTATGACACATCTCTGGAAGCCTTATAATGAGAGAGAAAAGAGAAATACTGACAATATGCCATCATCTGACACCCTTTAAGGAAAACAAGATTCAGATATGAGAAAGGCAGGGAACAGTAACTGAAAGAGACTTCCAAAGACTACACATCCTTCAAGTTTGCTTTTTTTTTCCACATTAGACTCATTCATTCATTCTTTCAGACACTTGTCTTTTAACTGAATCTTTCTCTCATTTGATGAGAATCTCCATAACTTGAATACTTATAGATTCTCTCTCTCGTCTGCATGATGGTTTGATCCCCTCTCTCTTTTAACTTTATTTTTATTGTTGACAGTATTACAGATGATCTTCTCTTTTCTTGGCTGTACTGGTCTCTGTTTTTAGAATTTGGACGCTGCTTTGGTCCTGGATATTTGACACATGTAGTTCTCAGTCACCCTGCTATTCTAGAGTCCCAACCGCAACAGCCAGATCTGAGCTATGAAAAATGTCCTCTGGTCTCATCAATTCAGTGGGGAGGAAATCCATCAAAGCAAAATACCTGTATAAACATCCATGAAGAGGTATCAAATGTCAGATTACATTGATAAAGGATGTAATGAAGGCAACAAATGTTTAGTTAAGTCTGCTATGTGCCATGTACTGTGCTCATCACTCATTCTAGAATTAAGAAAAATCTGACGAATTTTTAGGAATGGTAAGAAGTACACTCTAATCTTAACAAAGAAGCTAAACTAAGAGTTTTTCTAAGTCTTTTCCTATCAGGTAAAGTATGAGTTCCTTCTTCCATGGAGCTCTATAGAAACATTTTCCATTCAGGAAAGATACCTGAAGAAGAAATAAACTAAAAAAAAAAAAAAAAAAAAAAAAAAAAAAAAAAAAAAAAAAAAAAAAAAAAAAAAAAAAAAAAAAAAAAAAAAAAAAAAAAAAAAAAAGGAAACATTTGAAAAGCCACTAAAGGCTTCCACTGGCATCTGGGAAAATCAGACTACTTTTGGTGCACAAACAGATATAGACACTGCAAAGAAAAACACAATATGTTACAGACCTCACCCTCTACCACTAACTCTAGATGATAGGTAAATAGACTTTCCTGTGCAAATAATCCAATCTGCACGTCTGAGACCTGTTATAATAGGGCAATTCAAGATGCTATCTTTCTGTTTGAAAATAAACCAACAAAACAAAAACAAACAAAACTTTTATTACAAAGTGGTCATGGTATAACACATGCATGATCTCAAATAATACGTATTAAGTGAAACGAGATGACCGAGTGCTTATATTAAGAGCTGGTTTTAGTTCATGTAAAAATTTAAAGAAATTTTTTTCAAGTCAATATTTAAAAGTCAGTGCTTCTGATAGCTTTCATTATCATCCACCTATCAATACTGAAAAACAGTAGACACAAACTGAGACTTGAGACAAACCAAATAACCTGCATTTATTAACTACCGTGGTTTACTTTCCTAAGACTTTTAGATTTACTCTCCAACTTCACTCACCCCGCTTTATGCCCTGGGGGAAAGACTGTTATAGACTGCACCCAATGAGTCTCCTTGCCCTCCAACTTTCAGCTGGGTGCAACCAATGGAAAGAACTTCATAGTGCATCAGAAAGAGGTGAGATGAAGGTATTTATTTCGCTTGCTCCTTCCTTGTTTGACAAAATTCATAGAGGCTTCATTTCTCTCGTGAAGACTACCACTCTTGTGTGCCAGTAACCATTCCCTGCCTTGTATCTTCAGGCGAAATGGTAGTCATGACCCTCTACAGTTGCTAGTCTAGGGTTCTTTCTTGTGCCTTGTTACTTTCCTTTAACCCTGCCCACGTATTTGCAGGTAGTCCCTTCACTAAGCTTGCTTAACTTTTCCACGTTAGAGCATCATATTATTAATGTCCCGTACTGACCCTGAGTGATAATGCCTCCATTTTGTCTCTCTCACTCAAAATTGAACAAAGATGGTCTTACCCATTGTTTTCTAGACAACACTGGATATTGTATGACATCCTTTATGGTACACCTGTTATAGAAAGTACTAGGGAGTGAAAAGGGCCATCCAGTGGGCAGATACAGAACTTCAAATGTTGCATTCCTCAAGGATGACAGTTCAAGGGTATTTGTATTACCAGTATTTGTTTATCTACATGTGTATGATATTTTTGTGCACATGAAATAATTCACCATAAAATGCAAAAGCCACGCATAAAGTTATCTGCAATAAGTCAAGCTTTGTTTTTATATGTATATTGCATAGAAAAGGTTCTGGAAGGAATTAGAAGAAAATAATATTAGTTTCATCAGATCAGAAGATTACAGGCAATTATTTTCTTCTCATTTTCAAGTTTTCAATATTAAATATAACAACATTTTCTCAAGAACAATTATTGCCAATAATAAGCAGTAAATACATGGAAAAATGGCAAGAGTTCTACAGCAGTTATTCTACTGAATCATTTCACTGTTAATTGGATCCACTCAAAAGAGGAAACCCAAACAAAATTTCAGATATGTGACTAAAGGGCAAAAGGAAGAAAATACCCGATAAGACCATAAGAGTGTCACCTCCGACAATGATTATGTCATAGGAAAAGGATTTAAGGAGACCCATAGAGTATGAACTTGCTTATAAAGCTGCGAAAGGTGACCTTGATCATCCAGCCACGTTCTGTCCAGAGCTGTTACTTGGCTTTCAGTTGCCATGAATAGTAGCTGTGTGATAGAGCCTTGTTTAAAGGGAGAGTGGCTGTTCATTTTCATCTGCAGTTTCTCTTAGGCTGTTATTAAGATTTCTTGGAGTTTGCAAAGTGTCTATTCCCTGAGACCTTGCAAAATGAGTGGCAAGTACAAAGACTTTCCCTCCCGTTCTATGCACCCTCTAATTTAATTCTTGCAATGAAGACATTAGCATTAGCATCATCATCATTTTTCTCATTTAGCAGGGGAAACTGAGGCAGAGAAATATTAGTCCAAATGTACATAGTCAGTGAGCATGGAGCAGGGATTGAAATGTGGGCCTCCTGCCAACTGTGAGCTAAACCACTGCACTGCTCTGCCTTCTACCTCCTCAAGATCCAGTGAACCCGAGTGCACTGGGGCCATTTTCCCCTAGCAGCAGGAAAAACCAAACCCTGTAAGGCCCTTTTAACTATTTTGCACTTTCATTCTGAAACTCAGACAAGATTTTTTGATGCTCAGTGTCGAGGAAGACGATTCGCTTGGCTGTGCTGCAGCCTAGTAACACCAAGTCCTGTTATTAAGATGATAATTAATAACAAACATGCCAATTGTTGACTGGACTTTATTGCCTGTCTGTATGAGTGAAGTATATACAATCAATTTTTGATATTTATAGATGTATTAAAAATGGTGTTTAAAAACATCACAATGATTAAATAAACAAGGTCTTGCTAGCATTATTCATTGTAATACAGTATCCGATTTTGACATTCATATTTGAGTAGGGCAGCATGATTTTATAACCTATGATTTCATTATCATAACTCTTGCCTAGTCCCTGAAATGAAAGACTAAGTAGAGGTTTTTGGTTAGCTCGACCCCGTTCCCCCATTGGCACGCACACGGCTGATCTTTCTCCAACTCTTTATACACCTTATTGCTGTATTAAAGATATTACTGAGGATGCCAGTGTTTTTTCATAGTTTTAGGTACAATATACATTTTAAAATCTAGTCCCTTAATTAAATTCAATTAAACATTCCCCCTATATATCATGACATGAGATGATGGGAAGCATGCTAAGATAATTATTTATGGACTTCATGTCATTAGTCTTGAATAGGGAACCAGGAAGCATTTTATAATAGGCTGCGTATATGGTTTCATAAACCATAGACTATCTGGTTTGGAAAGGGTCTTAAAGATCAGCTGGTCCAATCATTTCCCCAGTGCCTGAATACCTTCTAAAATCTCTCTATTTGTTTCTGTTATCCTTGAACTGAGCCAGTAAATAAGATTTTTTGTAGCAATCCATTTGAAATAGAAGGTACTAATTTACATATACATATGTATATAGAAACTTTACTCCAAACGTATTTACGACTCCTCCTTTTAAACACAGTGGGCATACATTATTGGGAAAAAGAGAAGGAAAAAAATCCTTCTCTGGTTTGCTTACAGACATTCCTTTTAAAAATAAACTGATAGATCCTGGAAGACTCAGCTTTCTTCTTCTTTGACCCAGAAAATGAAATAGTTAAATAATAGCAAAGACCTTAGTTTCTAGGACACAGGCAAAGATCTAAAACAATACCTCAAATGAAGCACCATTTCATCTTTTAAATGTATTTTGACCACTTTAGTTTCATCCAAGCAAGTCAGGTTAAATAGGTATAGAGCTCCTTGTCAACATTAAATTCTAAACAAGAGAATGCTGTTTAAGAATGACACATTGGAAAACTCAAGATCCTTGTATAGGAAAACAAGATAACTACCAGAGAAAAACTCTCGGCTGTTAAGAATTAAACTAATATAGTATTGTATCTCAACTACAAATGAAAATTAAACTTTAAAAAAGATTTTACTATTCATTTTTTTTAGAGAGAGGGGAAGGGAAGGAGAAAGAAAGGGAGAGAAACATGAATGTGTAGTTGCCTCTCTCGTGCCTTTACCTACTGGTTGCACCCTCTCCCTGCAACCCAGGCATGTGCCCTGACTGGGAATCAAACCAGCGACCCTTTCAGAGGCCAGCACTCAATCCACTGAGCCACACCAACCAGGGCTGAAAAATAAATTTTAAAAAATAATCTAAAAAAGAATTTTAAAAAAGTAAAGTTAACAGGAAAATTATAAGTTTCCTACATCAAAGAAAGTCTCATGGAGAAGTGATTTTAGGAATCTTTTTACTACAGCTATAAATTTTATTTGGTAAATCTTGGAGAATCAAATGCCTTCCTACACGTCAGAGAGGCATGGCTTTGGGGCTTAAAGGCTTCTTAGTTTTTAAGATCCCCTGGCACAACCCCCCAGCACAGACCCATTAGAATGTAAAGTATTGGTGAAGACGTGGCTGGTCTGTAATGAGATACTGAACAGGTGTTTGGCAGACAGCAGGGATCTCAGATGCTGGAAGACACAGAGAGGGGAAGAGGGAGGTGAACTGAAGATAAACTTCTCTCTCTGTTCAACTTTCCGAGGGATAGCCTTTCCTATGCACATTACCTTACTTATTCTTTCCTATGGTTTACTTTGAAAGTCTTCCTATAGACTGACCTAAGAGCAGAGCAAAGATTTTCAAGCAATTTGGTGGAACCAATGCATGGAACTAAGAACCTGTTCAGAAATCAAATTGTTTAAACCTTGGAAGATATTTAGCAAAATCTTAGCCAACTATTAATAGTTTAAGGAGAAGAACCCTTTCTTATTTAGCATTATGCTGGGCACATATTAGGTGCTTTATAAAAGTACTGAGAATAGCGGAAGAGCATTTCCAGTGATGAAAACATGGTGAGTCATTTCTCCAGCTACTTCCCAGTTTGGTGAATTAAGTAAGAGGCATTTAGATGGAATCAATTTCTGTCGATACTTTCAGTTTCTAATTTGGCAAAAGACTCTAAGATAAAAAACAGGCTTCAAAATGACTATGTTAGAAGAAACAGCTGTTTATTTTACGCTCCTTATAAGTATTGTAAATTAACTATTCATCTAAAAGCTGAAAGACTTATGTTACTTCAGTGCTTGGGCTAATCAAAAGTAAAGTGGGTTCAATTACTAAAATCGGGGAGCCAGAGAGAACAAACCAGAAAAAAGACTTACTTAATGATAGAGTGCTTAAATATTGTAATGAAAATATGAAGGCTTTTCTGGGTTATAAAACCTTAAGTGAATTCAAACTTGCAAGCACAAAGAAATAAGTGAAGTATCAAAGTAATCTTATATTAAATTGACCAGAAAGGAAAGCATTAATAAACCATTAAAATGAGTTGGTTTTTCCACAATGAGACCATTTCACACTGGGCAGAATGGCCATCACAAACAAATCAACAAACAGTAAGTGTTGGTGAGGATGTGGAAAAGAGAGAACCCTAGTACATTGTTGGTGGGAATGCAGACTGGTGCAGCCACTGTGGAAAATAGTATGGAATTTCCTCAAAAAAAAAAAAAAAAAAACTAAACTAAAAATGGAACTGCCTTTTGACCCCACAATTCCACTACTGGGATTATACCCTAAAAATCCTGAAACACCAATTCAAAAGAACCTATGCACCCCAATGTTCATAGCAGCACAATTTACAATATACAAGTGCTGGAGGAAACCTACGTACCCAGCAGTAAATGACTGGACCAAAAACTATAATACATTCACACAGTGTGGAATACTGCACAGCAGAAAGAAAGAAGGAGCTCCTACCCTTTGAGGCAGTGTGGATGGAACTGGAGAGCATTATGCTAAGTGAAATAAGCCAGGCAGTGAAAGACGAATACCATATGATCTCACCTACACGTGGAACCTAATCAACGAAACAAATGAGCATGCAAAATGTAACCAGAAACATTGAAATAAAGAACAAAGTGACAGTGACCACAGGGGAGGGGAGAGGGGAATAATGGGGGAAAAGGGGAAGAGTCCTCAAGGGACATGTATAAAGGACTCATGGACAAAGCCAAAGTGGGGGAGGATCAAGGGTGGGAGATGGAAATGGGTGGGGTGGGGGAAGTGGGGGGAATGGATACAACTGTACTTGAACAACAATAAAATAAATAGAATTTGGCATTAAAAAAAAAGAGTAAAACAATGAGTTGGTTTTTGCCTTTATTATTGTCTCATTCTGAGGTTCTCCAAAATCGGAGTCTGAAATAAAGACCAGTTTGCCTCGGTAGGTTAAGTGCTGTTGTTGGCCTCTGCCATTCCAGAATTGCCCTCTTTCCCCCACTGGTATTAGGAAGCACAATTCCACGCAATATCTTTTGCGTCAACTCTGGCCTTCAGAGGACACAGCTGAGCCTCTCAAAGATGTCATTGCTCAGCGCTAGGACATAGCTTATTGTCATAGTGAATGGACTATCCTATAACCCTTCTGGGGAACACGGTCAAATGGTGTGTTCACTGGTCTCACAAAATAACCCATGCTAACATTTCACCTCCCTAAGTCTTCTTTCTGTTCCCTTCATCATTATGATGCCCAGGTATTCTTGCATTACTACCTCATTTGCCATAGACTATTATTGTGTCAAAGCTTCAAAAAGCCATCTTAGAGTATATTAGAGCAAAATTCACGTGTCTTTGCCAATATTTTGAACTCCAAAATCACTAGTGAGTGCTTGTAGGTTATCTATTCTCTTATTCAATACCCTCATTATCCGCTCCCACTTTACTTCCCCTGGTCCCTGCCAGTATTAACCACCCAGTCCTGCAATTCTTTGAGGGTGTAAGCTTTCTGCTCACACAAGAAGGGCTTTGTTTCTATGCTTCGCCTGAGTGAGGACCCCACCCTCATTCCCAGTCTTGGGGTATGAGGATGGAAGGAGCAGTTTTTAAGTAAAACATACATTATATTCAAGTTATTAGTTTCAGTGGAGGTCTTTCAGTGCCTCTGAGAAAGAGGAGAGTCCCTGCTCCAGCAAAAAGCAGGGAGCTAATCCTACCGGTTAGAAAGGTTTAGTAGAATCTGGGGTTCAATATTCTCAGAGGCTGGTGCATCCATATGTGCCCATCCAAGTGCCATGGTCGCATTCCCTTCCTCTCACAGAACTGACTTTTATACAGGACACCTGTCAAAGCTGTGCTTTCCATTTTCTTTGCATCTCTGCCATCTTTAAAATTAGATCTTGTGTCTGGCTTGTAGCATGGTCTTCTCAGAAGCTGCAGGAGATAAATTTTTTCTTACTTGAGTCCGTAGCGACCTGACCCTATCATTTTTAACATAGTTCTGAAGTAATTACATTATCCATTCACCTCTAGCATGTCATTATAACTATCATTTGTCGCCATACTTTTCCTGTGATACTGCTATCACAAGACCAGATATTTCTCCTGAAACCTCCACCTTGTCCCAATCCATGATAGGTCAAAAATCTCAATAAGTGTGATGGTTCTAGAAGCAAGCTGATTATCATTATTCTGTTTTGGCACCAACTCTTTTAGCCTGGTTCCCCCAAAAGCAGAATCTAAGAGAAAGGCTAATGTGCAAATAGTTTTTGAATGCAATCTCATGGGGCAGTGGTTAAATGACAGGTGAGTGTTCCTCTCCTGGAAAAAATAAAAGCCAATACAGGGATGTATCAACAGGCTGGTAACCAGCAGGGTGACTGGAACTTGAGCCCAATGGGCCTTCTGAAAAGCCAAATGAAAGCCATCTCAGAATTTCTTTCTGAGAATGAAATTCTCTGTTGGCTCCTGTCTGTCCTGCTTCCATGTGGTTCTGTTGGTCAAAGCATTCTGGATTGAATATTCATGACCACTGAGCAATTTCCCGTGGTTGACTGTCACTTGCTGTGGTTTCAGAGAAACCCCAGGGCAGGAAGCAAGCCTGAGGCAAAGCACAGTCAGGCTACATGTGTCAGCGGATTTGAAGCCTCTGCTGAACTGGCCACTACAGCAGTGATTGCAGTACCTGGTTGGCTGAGGGGATCTGAGGTGGAAATAAGAGGTGTCTGGTATAACTGTCAGCCACAAGGAACATTTATTATGAGCTCTTCATTTACACAGCACTGTAGTAAGCAATGGAGAGGTAATACGTTCTACTAACCCGTGTGAGATTTATCGTCTGGTTGGGGCGGACAGGATATAGACGTTAATATAATAAATACATCAGCAACTATATGGTGAGATTCCCTTGAAATTATTGTCAGGATAATGTTGAAGACAGTTTGTTTGATATCCTGTAATGAACCTGTTACTAGAACCCTCAAAAAAGAGTATCTCTTAATGCTTATTCCTTGAAAATATGGGCTTTTCCTGGGCTCAACCTTTAAAAATATTATCAAATTATAAATCTTGTGAGTAATGTTCTTCTCTTTGCTTTGGCCACTGGGAAGCTTGGAGACAGAACTCCATTCTACTTCCAGCGATTTAACAGGATTTTATAGCGAGCATTTCGGTAAAGTAACTATATGTTCTAGTTTCATTTTATTTGTCCACTCCGATGTTCTTTCCCCCTGATCTGTTTATCAATTTATATTTAATTTTATTACTTATAATATAGGCCACTTCAAGTCCTTATTTGTTTTGAGATGGGCATAAATTTACCTAATTAAAACAATTTGTGGAGATAGCGATTAAATAGACATTTAATTTATAGTTCGGATTAAATGCCCAATGTATCATTTATGTGTTTATGTAAATAGCATATGAGTTTGCTGAAAGTGATTGATACAGAAGAGGTGACGGAGCATGAACATGTACATGAAATGGTGAGATTGAGGTGCAGTCTTCCACGGATGGAGACTAATGGTTGTGAATATTCCTGGCCCTATATCACAACAAAATGAAATTTATTTAAAAACCTATGAAATGAATACTACAGCAAAATGCAATGGGCTTAAGTACACAGGTGAAATATTATTAGGAGGGTTAACCTAGAAATGACAAAGCTCTATTGAAACACGACCTTGTAACTAGTTAGACTATTTTCATGTTGAAAAAACTAGGAATGAGGTCAAGAAATATAATAAACAAGGACCATGAATTAAGGGAGTGGAGGATAGAAAACATGTATATATAATTATATGAATATCAGGGTACCCTGAACATTTAAAATCCTAAATCATCTTACAGGTGATGTAAGACTATTCCAGTCTTAGAATGGAGGTATTTAATAAAATGTCACAGTGCTTGTCCCAAGCTAGGGGTTAACGTCCAGGAGAAATGATGAAGTCAATGCAGCAATTAATCATGGTGATGACCATAAAATTACAGTGGCATCCCTGTGACCAACCCAGGGGAGAGTGGAGAAAGTCCCTTTGGCAGTTGTCTGTCCTACTAATGATAATAACTAATACAGAAGTCAAATAAAAATCCATCCTATGGCCTTGTGGTGAAACTACTTCTCAGGTATTCACAAATATAGACTGGACCAGGTCAAAATACAATAAAAGATGAGGCACTGATATCTCTATGTCTCTGGGAGGAATATTAAAAGGAAATTACCAGTAAATCTGATATGAGCGTCTTTTATCCACATTAGGTTAAACAGTAAATTTAGTCTTTTCCTAAGTACATGTGATTAATTTAAGAATCTTAACCACCTGCAGCAATTTTGAGGGAGAGAAATAAATTTATACAAAGTCATAAATACCTTTTCAAATGCATCTTTTATTACCATTCAACTGATAGTAATCATGCAAGCAGCAAGTTCATGCAAGGATTCATCAGCCACTGTGGAAGAGATGGGCTATGGGGATGGGGAGAGAATTCTCTTAATCAAAGGATAACTTATTAAACTGCTCCATTCTTGACAGCTTTAGCTTGCTTATAGTAATCACATCAAAAATTTATGAAGCAGTTACTACGTGCTAAGACACGCATACGCATAGGATTAGTTCATTTGATTATCACAACAAACAACCCTGAGAAGTAGGTACTTTTATTATTCCCATTGTATAGATGAGGAAGCAATGGCTTAGAGTGGTTAAGCATATACGCAATTTATAGGGCCAGTCAGAGAGCAGTAGAGGTGGGATTGAAGTAGAGATTCGTCCCCAGAGCAGACGCACTTAACCTCTTATGTGATTACTTATGTGAATACTGCCTCCGAAACCTTTCTGGAAGCAACCCTCCTGGGAGTTCCATTGCTGCTCCTGGAATAGTACTGGTCATATACTACCTGTTCTAGTCTACAGCAGAAGCTTCTGCACTATCTCAAAGAAATAAGGTATGGCTTATAGATTTATACACGGCAGGCATCTTCTTACCTAGTTTCTAAGATAACATCTATTCCTCTCCTTTCCCTCTTTCCCCTTTTTCCTTGAACTTGAAAACTCAATTTCAGATCAAAGAGGGGCCCTAGAGGCTATTTTATCTGGTCTGATTATTACTTTAAAATGATAAAAACCAGTGCCCAAGGAGGTTAAATAATTTATAGTTGGTTGGCAATGGCCCTCCGATATCTGGAATCCTCATCTAGTGATTTTTTTTCCTATTACGTCAGGAAAGATATCATGAAAATCATTTCTCAGTCTAAGTAAAGGGGGATTTCATCCGTGGTATTTGGACTGCTCTCTTGTTATAACAGAAACAATAAAAGAGGCTTTACTGGGCTTGTCTACTGCAGCCACAGGCTAACTGTGACACTGGACACAGACAGTCCCGAAAGCCGATCTCCATCTTCTGTTTGCACTAAAAGGAAGAAAGCAAACACATGAACGTGTCGGACTGGGGATTTAACCTGGAGAAGAAATAAAAAGCCAGACAAATAGAAAAATGAGAATGAACATAGGAAACCTAAAGGAAAATATCAGCGGTATGAATTAGATTAACACTGGGTCCTCCTGGCCATCTTCAGATTTCACATTTCTGATACATCAGCTAGTTTTCCTAGCTCCATCTCTTTTGTCTCCCTGCAACCCCTCCTTCCGGCACCAGTTGGAAAATAATCTATCAACTGATGACTAATTGACACAAGATTAACTGAAAAGGAGTTATACAAACGTACATGTTCACACATACACACACTTATTCCTCTACATTACATAGGAAGTCATGTTAACAATGATTTAAACAAATCACAGGCAAACCATTGAAGTGCATAATCTTTCTTTTCAGTATTTCTCAGGGCACTACTGGCATTTTGAGTGAAACAATTATTCCTTGGATAGACTATCCCGCACACTGCATGATTCTTAACACCTCTGCCTCTACCACGGAATCCCAGGAGTTGCACTTAGTCATTGTGACAAGCAGAAAATACCCTTAGGCATTTCAATATCACCCCCTGGGGTGGGGCCAAACCTCTGCAGGTGACAAACACTGGGACTAAGAACAACACTCCAGGCACAACTCAGAAAAATTATTAATATTATAGATCCATATATTTTATTCAAGACTTATTTATTACCTGCCATGTGTAAGGCTTTGTGTTTGTTGCTGACAGGTATATTCTTAAGTCAAAATGGATAAGGATTTTGCCACAATGGAGTATGTAGAATGGTGTGAGAGACAGATATTTATTAAATATTTACATGTATATATATATATATATATATGTATGTACACAAACACACACACTTAGAATGTTAGTAATAGCAACAAAGAGACATAAGATATTAATTAGAGTCTCTACCAGGAAGATGTACTCAGATTAATTACGGTAGGCTCCCCAAGGAACCTTGAACTCTAGTTGAGATCTGAAGTATAAGTAGTTTACTTGGTAATGATTAAAAGTAAAAATATTCAGTCGAGGAAACAGCATGTATAAAGTTACACTGATGAGAGAGAACATGGTAAGTCTGCGAGAGGGATGCAAGGTTAGTATGACTATACCTGAGAAAATGAGAGGGAATACTGAGTGAGGTGAGGCAGCAGAGGTAAATAAGGGTGGACCAACACATTGTCATATAACCTACGTCAATAAATAGAATTTTCAGGCATAACTCACCAAGTGAAATTTGGTAGAAGGCAGAAAAAGGAGAAGAATCATGCGGAGACAGAAATCTACCAGTGGCTATTGTCCCATTAAGATAATACCGAAATCAGCCCTGGCTGGCATAGCTCAGTGGATTGAGCGAGGGCTGCGAACCAAAGCATTGCAGGTTCAATTCCCAGTCAGGGCACATGCCTGGGTTGCAGGTCACAGCCACTAGCAACCGCACATTGTTTCTCTCTCTTTCTCTTTCTCCCTCCCTTCCCTCTCTAAAAATAAATAAATAAAATCTCTCTCTAAAAAAAAAAAAAGATAATACCGAAATCAACTCTTACACGAATGGAGATTAAGCTGGCACAGATAAAATTGTGTGGGATTTACTCAGTTGATTTTGTGCTGCGCAAGGATCTATGGAAGCTGGAATGTGTAAGAGCAGATGTCTATCCAGGAATGTTGGGGGGAATCTGGGAGGCAACCTGGGAGGTCAAGTGTTTTAGGGGAATAAGCACTGGAGTTGAAGTGCCAGGAGCTAGGTGTTCCTCCAAACCTTACTTGCCTCATGGGAACTTCTCCAGGCCCAGATTAGGGCTTTCATCAGTACAATGAGGACAATAAGCCCCTGGGTTTATGAGTAAGATTAAGTGAAATGTCCTGAGGAAGAGTATCTAACCCAATATTTGGCACATTCCAGATCAGCAATGCATGCTTTCAACAAAAGTTAGGTTTCTTCATTTGTAAAATAAAGACAATAATAACTGCTCTGGCAGTCCAAGGGCGTCATAAGGGCAAATGGGATAAATGAGGGTATTACTGTCATCAACAAAGGAATGTGACATGAATGCCATCCTGAATCTGTCATCCCTTTATTTTTCTGTCAGTGGGCTATAGTCATAAAGGCAAACTGATCCATGGAATCTTTCTCCCCCTTTAATCCTTGGAAAAGCTGTGGATGAGAGTTTGCTCAGCCCGCGTGTTGGGAAGCCTAGAAGTGCCTGAGGCTTGACCGCTCCCAGGCACTACCCTCAACCAATGAGTTGGTAAATATTTTATCTAACTTTGTCCTTTGATGGAATAATTCAGAAGCTGTTCCACATGGTTCCTCAGAGGGTGTGCAATAGGATTGAATCCCAATTACCCACCACAATAACCTGCTGGTTAAAACCTTTTTTTTTGTAGATTTTTCTCCTTCTGTGTCTCATGTTCCCTATTTTCTTTCATGAATATCTTATAATTATCTCCCAAATTAACTACCTGCACCCACTTCATGTCTTACAATATACTAGTGGGGAAACCCAACTTTAGACATAAGATTCTAGAAAGTGTCCACTTCATAGTGCACAGTGTTCATTTCTGATGACGTAATGGCATCTAGTCTAAAGTAAAGTACGGATGGCCCTGTGCTCTGTAAAAAGATGAAATAGCTATCTTTTAATGCTTCTTAAAGGAAAAAGATAAAAAATCAAGGATACATTTCCTAAGAAGGAAAGTATGATCTGCTTAGAATATCAATATTTTTCCTTTTTATTGAATGTATTGGGGTGTTACAATTTATTTTAACAGAATTATACATGTTCCAGGTGTGTAATTCCTTATAGATGATTCCACATTATCTATATACTGTATGAGAACATTATGCTAAGTGAAATTAACCAGTCAGAGAAAGACAAGTACCATATGATTTCACTTATATGTGGAATCTAATGAACAAAATAAACTAACAAACAAAAGAGACAGACTCAGAGGGCAGATGACAGCTGTTGAGGGGGTTGAGGAACTGGGAGGGTGGAAAGACTGAGCAAAAAAGAAAAAGAGAAAAACTCATGGACATGGACAGCAGTGTGGTGATTGCCAGCGGGAGGGGGTGGGGGAAGGTGGAAGAGGGTATAGGGGCATAAGTAGAATATTAATATTTTGATTTTAAACTCTATTTGGACATTAGGCCATACAAATACCACTAACTCTCGAGGGGCATTTACTTTAAAAGCAATGTGGCATAGGAAATATAGTCAATAATATTGTAATAACTATGTATGGTATAAGATGGGTACTAGACTTATTGAACTGATCACTTCATAAGCTATGTAAATGTCTAATGACTATGTTGTACACCTGAAACTAATATAATATTGTATGTCGACTGTAATTCAAAAAGTTAACACTACTTGAAAAAGAAATAGAAGCAACGAGTTGAAAAGATTAAGTAATTTAATTTAATAGATGCCTTTGTGTCTAAATGTCCTTTATCACTTTTTGATTTCTAATTGCCTATATGGAAGGTATTAAGTTTAACTTGCCAAATAAAGCCTAGAAGGACTAACCTAAAAATGCTCCCCATACAAGCTTCTTGGAGTACCTCCAACAGACGCTAAACTATGCAACCTATGTAATTAACCATTTTAGATCCTGAATTCGTAAGGATACTAGACCATAAGCTCAGTGAGGAAAAAGCTATAGTTGTTTTATTTACCGTAACACTGCTACTTCCTAACACAGTGCCTCGTACTTATTAATGGTTCTATAAAATGTTCCTGAATGAATGTACACATAAGCAATATCCATCTGGATGACTTTTACTGTGCTTATATGTATGAAGATTGGAGAAGATTTGGCATCTAAATGGTTACAGATCTGAGGAGAAAATACTAGCGTGCATTTATCATTTATCTTCAGTGTGAAGTTATAAAGCCAGAAAGCTATCTAGCCTTTTTCTGGTCCATTTACATATCTGTATCTTGGAAGTTGGAAGCAAGAGAAAGCTGAAAGATTACAAGATACTAGAGTGAGCCCCTAAAAGAAATATTTCACCCATTAAATACTTGTCTAAGATCACTATTGTGTTCTTCTAGTAAAGTTGGAATGGAAGAAGAGTAGCTACTTTAAGTTTGGAGTACCTATGCAACAACTAATCAAATCATTGTGGGTTAGCAACTTTTTCAGGAGGTGAATATATTATACTATTGGCTTATGCGTGATGTACCTTGGGGCATTTTGGGTTTGCTATCAGTCCTGATGTAGCAGTGTACCAAGAACAAAAAAAAGAACTTAACAATGTAGGAATGTTTTGCATAATAATTGAATTTCTACAGGACTCAGTATTTTCCCAGAATGTAGGAGATCAACCTTGACTCGGTCTGGTTAATTTTTGATATCACCCCTCATTCCATCAGCCTCCGAAGTTTTCAAGTATTGTCTGCTAATCCCGAGGTAGGCATGATTATGTGTGACAATGAGGACTTTGGAATTTGTGTTTTTGATGTGATCGTATGATAATTATAAAACCTAAAGCATTATCATTATAAGTTTCATCATTATAAAATCTAAAGTATTATCATTAACATCTGGCACCTATGAACTTCAGAGTTTGTTAGAGAAACCATGTAAATGCATGAGATAAAGCAAAGGAGAAATGGGGCTTTGACTTGGCTAGGCGTAGATACTGAAAGCAAGCTCCTCCCATAAATGGAATACCTGATGACTCAGGCATTTTGCTTGAAGTAAAATCACAAAATCTTAGCAATTCTTAAGTCCCAAATTCCCGACTCCTCCCCAGTTCAACCACACTGGCTATGCTTTAATCTCAGCTTACGACATCCCGGAGATTTCCAGGTGAGCTCTCTGATTCTTGGCCATTGCTCTGTGATTAAAGACTTATGAAGATCTGTTTTTTGCGTCTTTATTATTCATGGACCCACTCTGGCTTATGTTTCTAACTCTTCATAAATGTATGCTTTGCCTGAAATTGGAAAACACCTTCTCTCCCTTTCATGTTCTCTTTTCCCTTCACTGCCTTCTCTTCCTGTCCAGGCCTACTTTTGAGAGGTCTCTGCTGGCAAGCTTCTTCAGTCTGTTGGCCTCTCTAGGTCTTCAGTTACTGAAGCCACTTTGCCTTCCTGCTCCGGAGCAACCTCTTTCATTCCTTAAGGCCCCAGGAGGGTGTTCACATTTACAGAAGAAGAGGGAACCACAATTTTGCCTTTAACTATTAACTTGTCGTAATAGATTGCTTTATCAAGGGCATCTCCAACGCCCTGGCTGGTGTGGCTCAGTGGATTGAGTGCGGGCTGTGAATCAGGCATCGCAGGTTCGATTCCCAGTCGGGGCACATGCCTGGGTTGCAGGCCATGTTCCCCAGCAACCGCACACTGATGTTTCTCTCTCTCTCTCTCTTTCTCCCTCCCTTCCTTCTCTGAAAATAAATAAATAAATAAAATCTTAAAAAAAAAAAAAAACAAAAACCAAAAAGCATCTCCAACATGCAGAACCTTAAGATGCAGCCCAAGTTCATTTCAGGGGTTGCTGAAGTCACAGAAAGACTGCTTGTTGGAGATAAAAAGCTTTAGCTTTACTCTCTGTACCCAACAAGGTCAAATATCTTGATTTTTGCTTGCTTTATTTCACATGCTTATTTAAAACAAATGTGAAATTAATAGGTATCAGCACTGGCACCATTTTAGGTTTCTCTCAAGTGATTTTATGAAGGGTCACAGAAAGAGGACAAATTCTAAATCTATATACTAGTGCACAAGCAGGCATGTTTTTGCACATAATTGCGTTTCTACAGGACTCAGTATTTTCCCATGATGTACGAAATCAGTCATGACTCAATCTGAGGATCTCTATATATTCCTTTAAAATTTTGAAGTTTGTGAGGCTGATGGAATGAGATCTTCGCTTGGGAGGGGAGGGACAGGGTATTGCCAACAATCGAGGAAATGGATTGTCAGGAGTATTACTAAACATGGCAAATGTGAATGGCCTCACTTTGTTTCATGATGCTTCACTGAATGAATACTCAGCAAATGCACTTACATTTATATAAAAAACTATTTTCATCATTCATATATGCATAAAAGGAACAATGCTCTCAACTATTAATAACTATGTGAAAAGTACAGAACTGGACACCAGAAACACCTGTGTTTAGGTTCCGTCTCAAATTATTTTTGGCCTTTGTGGAAGGCACTTAGTGGGCCTCCTGATCCATTTGAAAGAAGTAAAACTGGTAAATCCTAAGGTGTTTTTCAACTCTATAGTTTGGTAATTCTATAATTACTATGTAATAAGACAGTAGTTTATAAAAGAATAGATTAAAAAAAAAACACCGCTTCTGCTCTATCTTAAGTCATATTCCCTAGAATTACAGCCTAAGATGGAGATTCTTCAGCAAGTGATTTCCTGAGCGAGGGTTCTCAGGAGAATGCTGTAAGGAGGTAAAGGAAACAAGATAGCACAGGAAAAAACAAAGCAAAGATACGATTTCAGGAGAAGCCTAGCCTCAGTCTGCTTCTACTGTGCTCTGCAGCACAAACTGGTCCACTGAGACTTTCCCGCCTTGAAGCAAGGAGCTTGAGCTTTTAATATTGCCATATTAGTAAGACACTGGCCAATGACCACTTTGAGAAATGCAGGCATAACTACCTAGGTTTTTCTGGGTGGGGCAAACTTTTTGAGAAGGGGATATGAGCTATAGCAGACAGACCCACAGCAGCCAAGAGGTGGTTGGACTGGCCTGGTAAAGGGAATCTAAATGGGGCCCTAGCAGATTCTGTTAAATAACATTTTTTAAATAACATTAACATTAACATTAAATAACATTAACATTAACATTTTAAATAACATTTTGTTAGTTTTGTTTAATCCAACTGTTCTATTAAAATGACATTACTAGGTTACAAAATATTCACATCATCCATCCCATTGTACCTTAACAATTTTTCACATAACAAGCATTTGAAAAATACACATAAAAAGGTTGGTTATTATGTTTTACAAAATGGAAAAGCCCATATAGCTAGAAATTTGTTTTTCTTAGTACCTCATTTAGATAGTATATTGAGTAAAATAGTTATTTGATGAAAAACTGGAAAATGGAACTCAAAAATTAAGGCTTCTTGGACAAAATGTCTATAGGAGTTCTTTTTCCTTTAATGAAGAATGAAGATTTAACATTAAAAAATGGCTTGTACATGTGAGAAAAACTGAAAGTAAAGTATCCTTGAATTTTATTTTACTTCTATCAAATGACCTTGTTCCAGGAATTCATATTACATTTAGACCTAACCGAGTACTGACTAGATAAGGATGGCTTATTAAAACTTTAACACAAAACAGAGCATATGTAAGGCTGACAATATTTGTTTTTCTTTAAAAAATAAAACTCTGCTCTCACTGGTAGAGATAATAGGTTTCTTGCAATCCTTGAACAGACTACTGTTCGAAATAGGATATAGGCCCACAGGGGTGTCCAACCCACTACCCACAGGCCCCCGGGATGGCCGGAAATGCGGCTCAACACAAAATCATAAATTTACTTAAAATATTATGAGATTTTTTTGTCTGATAACGTGTCACAATGCATTTAATGTGTGGCCCAAGACAACTCTTCTTCCAGTGTGGCCCAGAGACACCAAAAGTTAGGATAGTCCTGAGTAGCAGTTTAATTCTTGAATGCTCATATAACTTATTTAAAAAGCTCAAATAACATTTTAAACTGGTATTAGTAGCATGCTCCTTGTAATGAAGCAAGACTAAAGAATGTGTTTTTAAAAAGGAAGCCCAGCAGACATTACAAGAGAGTAGTGAACTTCAGGAAAGCGAAGCACAGGGGAATGGATGCAGTACTAAGACAAATGTGGTTAATTTCACCATATTGTCTTGGCGAGTCTAAAAGGATGCTTTGGAGTAATGATCCTTAATGTTTTCTAGGTCATGGGCCCTTTTGAGAATTTGATGAAAGTTATAGACTTTCTTCCCGGCCAGGAAAATGCATATACACACAATTTTTTGCTGTTTATGGTCATTATAAAACATTGA
Organism: Tonatia bakeri; assembly: GCA_004024845.1. NCBI lineage: Eukaryota > Metazoa > Chordata > Mammalia > Chiroptera > Phyllostomidae > Tonatia > Tonatia bakeri. The sequence goes on from PVIA01001915.1 coordinate 89,840, forward strand.
ATCCCTCTACAAACCACTGCTGTCAGAAGAAAACTATGAAGAAGAAATGACATTAATAGGCCAGAAGGAAATTTCTGTTCTGAGTATGTATTTCTTTTTTCTTTCACTTACAGAAAGTACATCTTAGGTTTAAGGGTGTTAAATGAAGCTTAAGTGAATTAGAGACACAGTTAAGTATCTAACATAATATTTACAAAAATTTTTGGTGAGAAAAAACTAATAATTGCAGTCGGAGTTTCATTAGGAGGACCAAGGAGATATTTCATAACTGACTAGGCCGAGACTGGATTTCTGAACCAATAAGAACTACCATTTCTACTGTTTGCATCTATGAGGTTTTTTGTTTGTTTGTATTATTTGTTTACTTAATTGCTTTCAGTTTTAGACAGTTTGGTTGTTACCAGAGGGAAGGGGATTGGTAGTGAAGGGTAGAGGGGGTCGAGTATATGGTGATGCCAGGAGATTTGACTTTGGGTCGTGGCCACATGATACCATATACAGATGATGTATTATAGAAACGTATACCCGAAACCTATATTTTCTAATCAACCAATGTTACCCCAATAAATTTAATAAAAATAAATTGAATAAAGAACTACCCATCAAGGCTTTTAAAATTTTTTCTTTTTAAGTTATCAAATCATATTTTGTTTGTTTACTTTCTTTGCATCATGACAGCCCCTTTGTTAACTTGGATACAGTCTGACAGGAAGCCCTTCTGGAAACCAAATAGTTCTCCACTGTTCCCACTTCTGAGAAGTGTAAGAGAAGTTCATGGGATTTATATGGATGCTGACCTTTCTGCATTTCACCTGCATTTGTAACCACTGTTTTTTGGCGACCTCCAAGATCCATCCCCTATCTCTTCCTAGAACCTGTGTGTTGTTTTGGCTTCACAGAACCCAGCTGTCTTCCACATATTTATAATCCACCACCACCTACTTTGATTTGGGGTGTTTGTTGAACTCAGCTTTCCAGCAAGGTCATTAAACAGGTTTCCAGGAACAGAATAGGTCATCTAAATAGATCCAATTTAATATTAACAAATTATACCCTACTCTTCAAGCACAGTGTTTATATTTATAGAAAATCTAGTTGTCTCAGATTTTCATTTCTATTTGAAGTGAATGTAAGAGGAGCACTTAATCGTTGTGAGGTTCACTTACATGCACTGCAGCTCTCACACACTCCACACGCAAGTTGGGGGCCAGACTAATTCTTCTTTCCTCCCAAATTATTAAAAGAGGTAATGCAGTTTTATTAATGTCAGCACCAACTGAAATAATTCTGGAAAATTAATGCTCCAAATGAATGCAATTTCAGAGCTCAGTGAGTACATTATAGGCTTATTATTCTTATTATTCTGTACGGAATGCTAGATCCAGGAGTTTTGATTTCTATAGAAGACCAGGAATAATTTTTCTATCTATTTTGTATGATTGCCTGATGACTTGGCACTTTTCCTGAAATGAAAAGGCATCATTGTAGCTTAGGATGCCGTAATCTTTTAAGACCTTTTCTGTGAAACTATCAGAGGACAATGGAAACAGATTTGGTTGTTACACTTTCTGACATAAGCCAAGAAATATAGCATGTATCGTACCCCCTTGTTTCTGTCTTTCTCTCTTCTCACAAGCACACACATACAAATACAAACAAATACAAAAAATAGACATTTATGTACATGACATAAATGTACATCACACCAAGCATTGTGCAAGATACGAGGCACACCAATGGTAAAAACAGAATAGAGAGCATCTGTGTTTGCGGAGCTTTTTCCTCCTGGCTGAAACAAAGAACACACACAGAGAGACTGTCCTTCACTAGACAGCACAACTGTCCCTAAAATTTAACAACAGGGAAGAGGAGATGGAGCAGGTTCATAATTTGGTAGAAAGAAGAGGAGGGAAGTCCCATTTGATGTTTACTATTTTCTTCAATTAAGTGGGAGGTGAGATCATATGCTCAGAGTAAGAAGAAAGGACCCACATAAGGAGGTTTTAAGACAGAGAAGAAAGGTTAAACTAGTTATTTTGGAGACTGGAAAACTGTAAAGTTACTGGGCTGTTCAAAGGATATATTTTGGTTTGAGCTAATGAAATTAAGACAAAAACAACTTGCCAGATTTCGTGATTCTTTCCAGCAAAGTTGAGCGCCTGGGATGCAGGAATGAAAAGGGCAAATGGTTGCCTTCAACACAGTAGGGACTTTATCAAAGGAAACACAAGCAGAGTGAGATATGGCAAGGAACTGGAAGGTGTTCTCAAGGGAGTAGATGCAAAGAAGGACCAATGCGAATAGGGTCATCAGGAAGGAAAGTGCTGAGAACAGGGATGCCAGGTAAAGAACGATCAATAGAAACAGTGGGTTGAAGGTAATAATTGTTCTAGTGCAGGGGTGTCAAACTCATTTTCCCCGGGGGCTACGCCAGCCTTGTGGTTGGCTTCAAAGGGCCAGATGTAATTTCAAGTCCTTAACTGTTAGGGAGTAGTTACATTTACACGGCCCTAAAATTATTTCAGCCCTGTGAAGGCAACCATGAAGCTGACATGGCCCTGGTGAAAATGAGTTGGACACCCCTGCTCCAGTGTGTTAGACAACAGAACTTGAAAGGAAAGAAGGCTACGCTGTGGGAGTTAGCAGTGGGCGTTGTGTAGTTTTTGAGGCCTTAATTGAGGCTGGTGTGAAGTGGAGGAACGAGTCAATGGTGATGGGACTGTCAAAGAACTCGCAGTGAGTTTTGGCCACGTGGATGTTGAAATTGCCAGGAATGAGAAGAGCAGTTGGAGTGTGCAGAACGATTAGAATTAATCTGATAAATTCTTCAGTGAATGAAAGGGTGCAACTGAGAATTCTAAAGGAGTTGCAACAAGATTAAGAAGGCCTTACGGTGGGCTGCTCAAAGAAACAAATATATTTCTTAACAAAAGAACAGGAGGAGCGTCATGATCTGTAACTGCGAGTAGAGAGGGGAGATGCCTGTCCTGGAATACCGGAAGAAGGCAGTAAGCAGTGTTTTAGAGTAACACGTGATCCACATCCTCCAAGGACAGCGAAGTGCCAGTGAAGGCCGACAGGTGAGCAGCCTAAGAAGGAGGTTTTAGCTGTGCTGTATGGTTGTGTGTGTGTGTGTGTGTGTGTATACACATGTGTACACGTGCCCTTTTTATAGTGACAAAATCATTTGGGTTGTAAGACTTTGGTAGATGAAAATGCTCTTTTACTAATGAAATATTTAATGGCTTTACTATATCTGCACACTTCAATCAAAAATCATTAGGCATATTTGTAGAGTGAGGCATGCATTTTCATCCTTTGGACTTATGCTAAAGCGTGAAGGAAATAATACCCAAGGTCACACACACACATACACACACATCTTTTTTTCTAAAAACATATGCTTGTCTACCTCCTGAGTGAAATCCTTTGCCTCATCACTAATAAATACCAGTGGTTTGCAAACTGAGCGCCAAGGACGCTCAGGGACATGGGTGCTCTAAAGGCCACTCTGGAAGAGCATCGGGATGAGGCAGAGCATCAGGCAGGTTGGTGTCTGGGCCCACTGCATCCGTATTTAACAAGAAGTTCTCTATATTTTTTCATATACTGAGTTTTCACATTTTAAGAATGGGATTGACTGAGGGAGGGGCTAGGTAAAGGTGGACAGAGAGAGAGAACGTGGGGACAATTGTAATAGCATAAACTATAAAAATTAACCTTAACTGTTAAGAAAAATGTTTCATTTAAGAAAGAAATAAATGTGGAAATGTTAGACTGCAGTAATCAGTCTCAAAAGGTGCTACTATTCTGTCGAGAGCATGAACTGTAACCTTTATTCTGCCTTTTACCTGGGGCTCTCACACTTCAAGTCTCATCACCATAGTTTCTTCATTCATAAAATGGTGAAAATACTGCCTGTTCAGGGTTGTTCAGAGGTCTAATGAGATAGTATATGGAAAGTTCTTTGTTTGATATATCTGTAATGGAATTTTCTCATAATTACTTTCCAGGTGAAAGGCTTTTAATCATTGACTAATAAGTCAGTGGTCCATTAAAGACCTGGACATAATGAGCAGGAGTAAAGAACTGCAATTTTTAGTCCATCCTTTGAGACTTCCCTTTTTATAGTACACAGGGTAGAAATAATTGTTAAATAAAATTTCTTCAAAAACCATATTTTTAATAAAGTATGCTTTAATGCTGTGCGCCTTGGCTTTAGTCAAATCTACACACATGAAACAGTGCAATGAGGAACACTGTGTACTTTCCTGGATCCATTCCTGGAAATAGTTATCTATTATGTTGCTGAATACTCCCTGTATAAGGACTCATATTTCTTTCAGTACTAGAAAAAATGTTTACTCCTTATGAAAAACAGATGTATTTCTTTTCATTGTATACTCTATCATGTTTTGCTTTTTGCTATAACTGCCTGCAAATTCAGAACACAATATAATGCTCTGTCATAATATCTATATTAGACTAGGGTCTCGATACTATAAATCCCTCTCCCTCACTTTCTCTCCCTCCCTCTTCTCTGTTTCCATCACATACTAATGCACACATACCCACACGTGCTTACAATTTCAGTATCTCTTTCTAGGAACAGTGCAATAGAAGGTCAATTATTTTTAGTAATCCCCCATTATTTCAGAAAATTAAATTCATTTATATTTTGAATTAATTGAGCCTATCACGAAGTTTTATTTTTCTGCAGGCAAAGGTTACTGACATATATAATCGAGGCAATTGATTGAGCTACTTAATATAATTTTCATAAATAACTAATTTGTTCAGAAAAATATTTATTGAATCCCAACAATTTGTATTTACATATATATTACACAGATCAGTAAGACTGGGCCTCAGTGAGGCCTCAATGACTTCACAGCCTAGTTTAATATAACATATAAAAACATACAATCATTAAATATGCTCTCTAACAAGGGTCAGCAAACTGGCCTAAGTTTTTTTTTTATAAATAAAGTTTTATTAGAAAATAGCCAAGCTCATTTACATATTGTCTCTATTTTTGCACTACAACAACGGATAGTTGTAACACAGACCTTATGCCCACAAAGCCTAAAGTATTTATTATCTGACTCTTTACAGAAAAATTTTGCTAAGCCCTGATCTACAGGCATTTGTTAGTGTATATATACTTTCATCCCTGGTAACAGTGAAAAACAACTCTTAGTAATCAGATTAGACAGTAACTGCTGGGTTTTAGTCTTCATCTCACACATTCAAGGTTGAGTGTGCTTTTCACTGAGCAGATGATGCAGCACTGGCAGAGGTGGGTACTGTGTCTAATTCCCCAAGGGTTGGGCTGGAAAGGGCAGTGATTGAGGCATTAATTGCAGAGAAGTCAAAACAAAAACTGCTTTGAGATAACTGCTACAAAACAATAGCAATAAAAGTAGCTACTGATTTTGAGGTACTTACTATGTATATTGGATGCTATCCTAACTACAATCCAGGCTGGATTTTTTCAATCCTCAGAACAGACATATGATACATCTAGTTGTAGTATAGATGAACAAAGGGAAGTTCAAGATGATTTTGTACCTAGCCCTTGGCTATGTAGCCAGTTAGTCATGGAAATAAGATTCATAACAAAATATTTCTGACTTCAAAATTCAAGCTCTCACCTACTGTGTTATACTGCGTCTCTGTTGAAAGGATGAAATGTGTGAATGTGTGTGCATCCATTGGGACCTGCTCACACACTCTGAATAGTGCCTATTACATTATTATAATGATCATCACCATCTACTCCCTGCACCTGTGAACACCTACACTTAGGCTTGTCTAATATTCACCTTGGTTTATACTGGCCCCTATCACATGTCTTTCAATAAAATAAGTTATGGGTGAATGAATGAGGAACCTTGTCTGGGGGAATACGTGCTGGACCTGTTGACGGAAGGGGGAAGGTAGCCCAAGGAAATTCAGAGGGAAAGCCTTCTACATCCTGGAATACATTATGAGTCCTTTTCCAAAATCTATAACCATGGTAAGAAATTTTCTGCTTATAATTCATGTAGTTGGAAGCTATTCCCTATTTTAATTAACATAATATTATTTATTTTTATATCAACAACTCTTCTGATTAAATAGAACTCCAGAAGATGAAAATAAACTTGTCACAATGAAGAATATTTTAGTGGGCTTTATATTGGAATTAAAAACTATCAGCAACTCTAATTTACCTCATAGTAATTTGTACATGCAACCAGGATACAGGAGCCTGATCAATTACATTCTTTTTTAAAACATTTTTATTGTTTCTTAAGTTGTCTCCATTTCCCCCCCTTTACCACCCCCCACCCTGCTCCACCCATCCCCACCTCCCAACCTTGAACCTATCCCGTTTGGCTTTGTCCATGGGTCCTTTATACATGTTTTTTGATGACCCTTCCCCTTCTTTCCCCCATTATCCCTCTACCCCTTCCCCTCTGGTTATTGTCAGTTTGTTCTTAATTTCCATGTGTCTGGTTATATTTTGCTTGCTCTTTCTTTTGTTGATTAGGTTCTACTTATAGGTGAGATCATATGGTCTTTGTTTTTCACAGCCTGGCTTATTTCACTTAGCAAAATTCTCCCCAGTTTTATCCACACTGCCGCAAAGGGTAGGAGTTCCTTCTTTCTCTCTGCTGTATAGAATTTCATTGTGTAAATGTACCATAGTTTTTTGATCCACTCATTTGCTGATGGGCACTTAGGTTGCCTCCAGCACTTGGCTATTGTCAATTGTGCTGCTATGAACATTGGGGTGAACAGGTTCTTTTGGATTGGTGTTTCAGGGCTCTTAGGGTATAATCCCAGCAGTGGAATTGCTGGGTCAAAAGGCAGTTCCATTTTTAGTTTTCTGAGGAAATGCCATACTGTTTTCCACAGTGACTGTACAAATCTGCATTCCCACCCACAGTGCACTTAGGGTCCTCTTTTCTCTGCAGCCTTGCCAGCACTGGTTTGTTGCTGCTGTGTTTATGACGGCCACTCTAACCAGATCAAGTTGAACATATTCTTATACAAAGAAAATGTTCAGCTTAAAAACCTATTTCTAAATGTCTCCGTTTATAAGATTACATATTCAATGACTTCCAGCATGTCCTCATGTACTGATAAAATGAAGAAACAATTACATATATATTTCAATAGTTTTACAAATTTATATAGAGTCATTAAGGAATACATAAAGCAATGTGTCAAATCTTTTTAAACTGATTCTATAAGTGATGTACACTTGGTTCAATTAAACCTTATTTCCTTTGAAAAGAAATTCAAATCATATATGACCCACTCATTTTAGAAATAACACTTGTTTAATATGGTTCCTAGCTACTGAAAACTGCATTTAATATCATGGCTGGAAAATAACTATCACTACTTTTCTCCAGGAGCTCAGGATAAATTAGGAGTTAAAAGAAAAAGAAAGTGGCAAAAAATATTTATGAAATAAGCAAAGATTATATGGGGAAAGATAAGCCTAGTAGTCACACCTATTTAAAACTTTTTTTCAAATGTACTTCCTCCAAAAAATAGAATATGAATAAATACTCTGTGTTTCGCTAATACTTACTTATGTACCCTAAAGGAATTCTTGAATTGTAATACATATATAATAAGGAATCTTAAATAAAGTGGTCATTAACTGAAGCATATTTTATAACAAAAAATATTCTTGCCTTTTTAAATGGTATGGGAATCTCTTTTAATATTCTGAATTGCAAAAAAATTTTCATTCTCAAATACTACTTTCAATATGCTCTAATAATAGATATTAAACCTACTTTATATAGTAAAATCTAAATACCACCAAGCAAATGTATTTACAATCATTAAAAAAATCTACCATCTATAATTTTCACAATTATTAAGGATAACTTACAATTTATTTTTGTTTTCAGCAACATGAAAAATTTCTGCTATGTTCCTATTATCATTTTCTTGCTAGACTCATTGCATCCCATCCTGAGAACAATTTTTAATGTACAAACCCAATCCCATACTCTCTTTTGTGGTGGTCACTGGCTTTTACAAATAGCCTTAATAAAAAGAAGTTACCTGAAGAGTGACTCACCAATGCACACAATCAGCTAAAACATTGCACAAAAGACAGCATGTAATGGCCAAAACAAAGCTAGACTAAGCACAGTGCTTTCCGATTAGACATGAACAAATAGCTGAAGCTAGATCCAGCTGCACAGCAAACACAAAAACATGGACAATCTTTTTTGTGCTTTTATAATTAAAAGACTTTAAATGCATTTGAACACAGCAAAAAATATATATAGTGCTTGAGTGAAAAGAGATTTTTTTTTGTGCTGGCATGGAGCATTCAAGGCAGGTGACTTCACGCCTGACTGTAGGTTTAGAATCAAATGAAAAGCACGTAGTCACCAGATACTGAAAACTAATCCTCTGTAGAACTGAGAGATAATAACTTCAATAAAATTCTTAGACTCTTTCCATCAATGTGTATTTTAATTTGGATTATCATTTACCACCCCTACTCCCTTTCTCAACCAAAACAATAGAAAAATCCACGTCATGCCTACGGATGATCTCATTTTAGCATTTCTTAGTGGTGCAAGCTAGTCCCCCAATTAATACGATTAGTCCCCAATCTTGGACTCGTATTATCTTCAAATTTCCCTTTTCTTCATTTCCTCTTAATCACTAAAACCTAACACATTTCCTTAAAAGTATCATGGCAGTATAGATTAGTGTTCAATTTCATGGCTTTTTGAGGTAGACATGCATCATTGAATCCAAGTTGAACCTCTTAATTAAAGTATAACCTTGCTAAACATCATTGCTAAATATCAACTTTCTCATCTGTATAGTTGAGATAACAATAGCCATGGCACAGGGATATTACAAGGTTTAAATGAAACACTGTTGACCCAACAGTGCGGAGCCTGGAACAAAGGAAATACTCAGTGACATACAAGTACATACTCAAGACATACCTACTCACTCCCTCCCAGTCTGCTCCTACTTTATATGACACACACACACACACACACACACACACACACACGGTAGCCTTCTGTACTGTACTATTACTATCTGTAGTGGGTTAAATAGTGAGCTCCAGAAATTCATGGCCACCTAGAACCTGTGAATGTGACCTTATTTGGAAACAGAGACCCTACATATGTACTATAATTAGTTTAAATTATAGTGAGCTAGTACTGGATTAGGATGGGCCCTAAATCCAATATGATTGGTGTCCTTAGAAGAAGTAATTTTGGACAAAGAGACACAGAGAGAAGAATGTCATGTGAAGATGTAAGCAAATGTTGGGAAAATTGAACATATACATGAAAAAAATGAAACTAGATCTCCTTCTTAGACCACATACAACAACAAACTCAAAATGAAGTGAAGACTTCAATGTAAGACTCAAAACCAAAAAATTCCTGGAAGAAAACACAGGCAGTAATATCTCTGACATTTCTCTTGGTAATATTTTTTCTGATATATGAGGGGGTACCCCTGTAGTGCAGGATTCCTACAATAGGTGAGTGTTCTAGGAACCCATCTTTACCAGCGTACCAGCTGGTGTTGTTGTGAGAGGCTGAGTTCAGCTTCAGTGAATTTTTTTTTAAACTTTCAGTGCGTTTGCCCACTTCATGATGGGCAACTTACAAATGCACCCGTCCACACTGGGCTGAGTGTTCAGTAGTTTTTGACCAAAAGTGGCATGACCCTGTGCCCCATTTTCCCTGTTCGGTAAAAGGCATTAAAATCAGTGAGTTCAAAAACTGTTCTGAGCAGTGGAAAAAAAGTCTCAATAGGTTTATTGGATCAAATAGAGTACTAATGGCATAAACAATAAAAATAGAATTAAAAAAGGAAATGAGACAACCCACTAAATAGGAGAATATATTTGCTAATCATACACCTGTAAGGGTTTAATATCCAAAATTTATAAAGACCTAATACAACTGAACACCAAAAAAACCCCAAACAATCTAATTCAAAAAATGGGCAAAAAACTTGAAGAGACACTTCTCCCCAGAGACATATGAAAAGATGCTCAACATCACTAATCATCAGAGAAATGCAAATTAAAACCACAATGAGATATCACCTGATACCTGTCAGATTGGCTATCATCAATAAATCAACAAACAACAAGTACTGGCAAGATTGTGGAGAAAGGGGAACTCTTTTGCACTGTTGGTAGGAATGCAGATTGGTGAAGCCCCTGTGGAAAGCTGCATAGAGTTTCCTCGAAAAATTAAAAATGGGACTTCCGGCCAAGATGGAGGCACAGGTAGACACACTGTGCCTCCTCGCACAACCAAGATAGGGACAACAACAATTTAGAAACAGAATAACAACCAGAACCGACAGAAAATTGAACTGTATGGAAGTTGGACAACCAAGGAGTTAAAATAGACACATTCATCCAGACGGGTAGGAGGGGCAGAGTCGGGCAGCCAGGTGCGGGTTCTGCGTGGAGAGCAGAGAGCGTTGGGACTGAGCTCGAAAGGCATCCAGGGCACGCAAGACCGCAGCTGGCAGACCCCAGCCGAGGGGTGGGAACCGGCAGACCCAGCAAGGCAACGATTGCGAAGCAAGGCACTGCACGCAACCCAGGATCCCAGCGTTGGGAAATAGAGCCTCGGGACACTGATTGAGAACACCTGTGGGGGCTGGTGCAGGGAGGAACTCCCAGCCTCACAGGAGAGGTCTTTGGAAAATCCCATGGCATGCACAAGCCCACCCACATGGGAATTGGCACCAGAGGGGCCCAGTTTGCTCAGGAGAAGCAGCGGAAGGGACTGAGATCCAAGGGAGAGTGGAGCAAGTACCATTGTTCCCTCTTGGACCCCGCCCCCACATACAGCGTCACAACCCAACAACTGGGGTGCCCCGCCCTGGTGAACACCTAAGGCTCCAACCCTCATACATAACAGGTGCGACCAGACGAAAGGAAAAAAAAAAAAAAAGATGGCTCAAACAGAAGAACATATGAAATCCCAGAACCACTACTTTTAAGTGACTGAGAGATAGCCAACCTATCAGATGCTGCAGTTCAAAGCACTGGTGATCAGGATGCTCACAGAATTGGTGGATTTTGGTCACAAAATTAGATTGTAGCCTTCATTTTTCCAAATTAGATGGAAAAATAAAGGCTACAATAAGTGAAATGAAGAACCAGGGAACCAATAGTGATGGAATGAAAGCTGGGTCTCACGTCAATGGAGAGGACCAGAAGGAAGAAAACAACATACAATCACAAAAGAATGAAGAAATAAGAATTCAAAAAAAAATCAGGAGAGGCTTAGGCATCTCCAGGCCATCTTTAAATGATCCAACATCCGAATTATAGGGTACCAGAGGGGAAGAGGAAGAGGAACAAGTGGAAAACTTATTTGAACAAATAATAAAAGAGAACTTCCCCAATCTGGCAAAGGAAATAGACTTTCAGGAAGTCCAGGAAGCTAAGGGAGTCCCAAAGAAGATGGATCCAAGGAGGAACACACCAAGACACATCATGATTACATTAGCCAAGATAAAAATGAAAGAGAGAATCCTAGAAGCAGCAAGAGATAAGGAGACAGTAACCTACAAAGGAGTTCCCATCAGACTATTAGCTGCTTTCTCAAAAGAGACCTTACAGGCAAGAAGGGGCTGGAAAGAAGTATTCCAAGTCCTGAAAGGCAAGGACCTACATTCAAGATTGCTCTATGCAGCAAAGCTTTCATTTAGAATGGAAGGGCAGATAAAGTGCTTCTCAGATAAGGTCAAGTTAAAGGGGTTCATCCTCACCAAGCCCTTATTTTATGAAATGTTAAAGGGACTTATCTAAGAAAAAGATAAAAAACATGTATAGTCAAATGACAGCAAACTCACAATTATTAACCACAACTAAAACAAAAAAAAACTATGCAAACAACTACGACAGGAACAGAACCACAGAAATGGAGATCATATGGACAGTTAGCAACAGGGGAGTGGGAGGAGGAGAGGGGGGAAAAGGTATGGAGAATAAGTAGCATAGATGGTAGGTAGAAAATAGACAGGGGGAGGGAAAGAATAGTATGGGAAATGCAGAAGCTAAAGAACTTATGACACATGGACATGAACTAAAGGTGGGGAATATGGGTGGGAGAGGGTGTGCAGGGTGGACGAGAATGAAGTGGGGGGTAATGGGACAACTGTAATAGCATAATCAATAAAATACATTAAAATAATTAAAAATGGAACTGCCTTATGACCCAGCAACTACACTGCTGGGTATTTATCTGAAGAAAGCCAAAACACTAATTTGAAAGGATATATAATGCCCTCTATCGTTCACTGAAACATTATTTACAATGGTCAATCTATGGAAGCAACCGAAGTGCCCATTGGTAGATGAGTAGATAAAAAAAGCAGTGGTACATTTGCACTTGGCTATGAAAAAGAACAAAATCTTACCACTTGTGACAGCATGGATGGATGTAGAGGGTATCATGCTAAGTTAAATAAGTCAATCAGAGAAAAATAAATCCCATATGATTTCACTTACATGTGGAATGTAAAGAACAAAATAAATGAACAAACAAAACAGAAAAAGACTCATAGATACAGAGAACAGACTGATGGTTGCTAGAGGGGAGTGGGCTCGGTAGACTGTAAAAAAAAGTGAGAGGACTGAGAAATACAGTTTGGTCATTATAAAATAGTCACAGGGGTATAAAGTACAGCATCAGGAATATAGTAAATAATACTGTAATAACTATGTATGGTGCCAGGTGGGTACTGGAAGTATTGGGGGTGGGACACTTTGTAAAGTATCTGATTGTCTAGCCACCATGCTGTACACCTAAAACTAATACAAAATAATATTGAAAAAAAAAGTAGAAAGAGATTGGAACAACACATCTATAAACCAAGGAACATCAAGGATCACCAGCAACAATCAGAAGCTAGGAGAAAAGAGTGGAAGAGACCCTTCCCTAAAGCCTTCAGAAGGAGAATGACCCTGCTGACAACTTAATTTTAGACCTCTAGCGTCCATGACTGTGACAGAATAAATCTCATTGTTTAAAACCACCCAGTTTGTGGAATTGTATTATAGCAGAATACATTCTCCTTTCAGTTAATTGTGTAACTTAATCTCCCCTTTACCTCTGCTCACACTCCCGATTTTCTTTACCTGATCAAAATAGTAGCATCCAGGAAAAAGAAGTGAAGATAAAATAGATAGATGAAATACAGATAAGTGTGCCTTTCATCCCAGGAGTATGCGGCAATTACAAGTGAAACACTGAAAAATGGGTAAAAACAGGAAAGCTTTGGTAGTATAGTGCATGCCAGGAATACTGCCTCCTTCAACAGTGAATTCCCAGCTTGTACCACTATGGGGAATTATGCAGAAGAAAATAATTCCACCTCATTTCACTGAAGTTAGAGCAGGCTAGTATATTCTAATCTAGACACTTGGAATTAGATTGAGCTGTTCCTTCTACTCTCTCGGATTTGACTGACAACTAGGCAATGAGTCAAGGAAACTACATCTACTCTTTGAAAAATAAGGACTTGGATACATGTCTTTTCAAAATCCTTCATGCTTTATCAAACATATATAGAAACAGATCATAGTGTATGATACTCTGGTACATTGCCAAGACTATTTTCTAAAGTGGCTGGACCATTTCAAAATCCTACCAGTGATGTGTGATGGTTGCAGTTTCTCCACACCCACACTTGCTGTCATCTGTCTTTTTTGATTATAGCTAACTTAAGGGGAGGGAAGTCATAGCAATTGTGGTTTTGACTTATATTCCCTTTATGACTAACGATGTTGAGAGACCTTTCATGTGCTTATTGGCCTTTTGTAAATCTTCTTTGGAGAAATATCTTTTCAAACACTTGGCCCAATTTTAAATTTGATTATTTGTCTATTTATTATTGAGTTAAAAGAATTATATATTCTGGATAAAAGTCTCTTATGAGATGTGTAATTTGTAAATATCTTCTCCCATTCTATAGATTGTCTTTTCACTTGCTTGATGGTGTCATTTCTGACAAAAAAAGTTTCTGAGGTTGTATATAATTTATATTTTTTTCTTTTGTCATTTGTGCTTCTTCAGTCATATCTAGGAAACCATTACTTAAACCAAGAAAGTGTTTTCTTCTGACTTTTATCATGTGGTCTCTTATATTTTGTTCCATGATACATTTCAAGTGAATTTTGTGCTGTCCTGTGAGGTAAAAGTCTAAGTTTATTCTTTTGCATGTGGTTATCTAGCTGTGCCAAGTACCATTTATTGAAAAGAGTATTCTTCCCCCACTTTTTCTTGGTACCCTTGTCCAATATAATTAACTGACTATAAATATAAGAACTCAATTCATATACTCTCAATTTTATTCTATTGATTTATACACCTATCTGTATATCAGTATTATACTGATCTGATTATTGCGATTTTGTATATGTTTTGCAATGAAGAAATGTGAGTCCTCTAACTTGGTCCTTTTCAAGACTGTTTGGGCTGTTCCAGGTCCTTTGCAGTCCCTTGTAAATGGTAAAATGAGCTTGCCAATTCCTGCAGAGAGGCCACCTGGAATTTTTATAAGAATGTCACTAAATATGTAGATCAATTTGGGGAGTATTGCCATCTAATAACATGGCCCTCCAATCCATAAGCATTGGCTATTTTTCCATTTACATCAAATTTCTGAAAGTTATTATAGCAATATTTTGTTGCTTTTCTTGTACAAGTGTTACATGTTTTTGTTAAATTTATACCTAAGTATTTTGTTCTTCTGATACTATTAGAAATGGAATTGGTTTCTTAATTTCATTTTCAAACTGTTCGTTGTTAGTGTGTAGAAATACAATTACTTTTATATATTGATCTTTCATCATATAAATTTGCCAAACCTTGTTTATAAGTTCTGCTATTTTTTAGTGCATTTGCTAGGATTTTGTATGTGTAGGCTCATGGCATCTGAAAATAGAGACAGTTTTTCTTTTGTATTTTCAATCTGACACCTTTGATTTACTTTTCTTTTTGCCTAAAAAACTTGACTAAACCCTCCAGTGCAATGTTGAATACAAGTAATTAGAATAGGCATCCTTATATTATTCCTACCATAGGGGGAACGATTTCAGCCTTTCACAATTAAGTATGATTTTAGCCTTGTTTCTTTTTTTTAATAAATACTCTTTCTCATTTTGAAGGCATTCTAGTCTTTTCTGAGTTTCTTGCATGTTTTAATCATGCAAAGATATATCTTGTTGATGCTTTCTCTGCATTTTCAGATAGTTATGCATTTTAGCTTTATTCTATTCATAGGTATACCACATTAATTAATTTTAGGTTGCTAAGCCAGCCTTACATTCCTGGGATAAATCCCATTGGATCATGGTGTACAGTCTTTTCATATGTTACTTGATTGAGTTTGCTAATATTTTGTTGAGGACTTTGCATTTGTGTTCAAAAGACTCATTTAGTCTTTAGTTGTTTTTTCTTGTCATTTTTTCCTAGTTTTTGACTGAGGGTGGTAATACTTACTTAATAATACTATTTTTAGAAAAGTTTGTGAAGAATTGGTATTTATTTTTGTTTGAATATTTGGAAGAATTACCCTATTTATAAGAATGTGAAAATTGAAGCCTGATTTTATTATTTATGGAGACTTATTTAGAATGTCAAAACATTCTTTTAGCCAGGATATAATTATCATTATTAATTTATGTATAGTTATTTGTATATTTTGGAAAAAATGTCAAGAGCAAAATTTGGCTTTTCTGTTACTTGAAATGAGAGTATGATTATATTTCATAAAATATTTTGGTATATATCGCCCTGGCTGGTGTAGCTCAGTGGACTGAGCTTGGGCTGCGAACCAGGCATCGCAGGTTCGATTCCCAGTCAGGGCACATGCCTGGGTTGCAGGCCATGTCTCCCAGCAACCGCACATTGATGTTTCTCTCTCTCCCTCCCTTCCCTCTCTAAAAATAAATAAAATAAAATCTTTAAAAAAATATTTTGGTATATATCAATGGAACCACAGCTTACTATCTGTGTTTGGCCCAACTCACAAAGTAAGAAAAACATGAGAAGCTTAAGAAATGGCCTGACAGAGAACAAGGGCATTCTACATGCTCTATTTCTGGCAGAAGATAACTAAAAAGGAACATATAATAATCACCACAGTTATTTAGCCAGTTAAAGAAATAAGTGAAATGAAAGCATATTAACAGTGAAACCATTTAATCGTAAGGCATCTGATATTACAATGGACTTGAATTGCTTATATGCAACACGGGTTCACCCTTATTTTCTTTTGAGGATCCAATTTCTGTGTTCTCAGACTTGACCCCATCTTTTAAATCCGAGGATTAAACAATAATCCAACATGGTCATTCAGAGAACTAACCCTAGCCACAGAGATTATTTTGTTGATATACAGGTGGCTACATTGGACCAATACAAGTTCTTTTTCACTTTGGCTAAAATAATTTGGGGGAGAAAAAGAGGTTTCAGGATGAAAGCATATAAACCAGCCTTTCTGAATGTGATTACCTTGGGTACTAACTTTGCATGGAAAAAGTATGCCTGAGAGTGAAGCAAACATAAAGGAGGAATATAGAGCTAAGGTCTGAAAAGGGTCAGATAGCTGATGACACTGATCAAGCCCTGGATTAAGCCATACCTGAAGGTGGTTACTCTAAGATGTTCCAAATTATGTTGGCTAATAAATTCTTTGTTTGGCTTCAGCATTTTAGAATTTGGGTTTCTGTTATCTGCAGCAAAAGTGTTGTTAGAAATAGATGAACAGAAAATTGTGAAGTCACATCAACATTTTCTTGCTCATTTATTTATAATCAAGCATAAATGACCATCAAACTACATGAGGATTTCATTGCAGTTAAAATATTTGAAAAAATACCCTATACACATTTGAAGATGAAGATTAAAAAATAGTGGTATAAGGTTTAAAGGTACTATTAAACACAAAAGTTAAAATATAATATAGTTATATTTACTTTTAAATTTGGGCCACATAAAATCAAATTTGACATGATACAAATGCAACATGAATTATCA
Organism: Tonatia bakeri; assembly: GCA_004024845.1. Taxonomy (NCBI): domain Eukaryota; kingdom Metazoa; phylum Chordata; class Mammalia; order Chiroptera; family Phyllostomidae; genus Tonatia; species Tonatia bakeri. The sequence goes on from PVIA01001915.1 coordinate 106,912, forward strand.
AAATAAGAATTTAAATGATCTCAACTATATAAAGAAGCAAAAATAATTCATTTATTTAAGCTTATAATGTTCTAAAATTGATTTCACAAAGGATTAAGAAGAAAATGTTAATTATAGAACTTGTATAGAGTGAAAAGATTAAAGGAGTTATTTTGTACATTTTTACTGTAAACAAGCTTAATTAAAAACTTTACTAGAAAAAAAACCTTTAGTCTTCGGTAGCTTTATTAGGAAGAGGGAATGTCACAGGGTGTTCCATTCCTATGGGTTTTCCTTTAAGGACAGGTCTCAGGCACAGTACCGGCCATCTAGAACTAAGATAAAATGCCAGTGTACTGGGCATAATAAATCAGAGGACAGCGTTTTGGGAAACCACAGCAGCTGGAAAGTAAAAGTTAAAACCTTGGAAAAGAGAGACCCATAAAAGGCCCCAAATCTGCATATTTTAACTGCACTAATTTCCGGTTGCTTCTTGAATTATATGTACTGCACATGCAAGGCAGAGTCCAAGCAGCACAGCTAAGGGAAAACGAAGTGGTTGAGGCTTTAGCTTCTGCCTACCACAGGGGAGACAGAGTTTGAAATTGGAATTCAACCAAGCTGACTGTCTATGTAAAGCCAAAAAGTCAACACTATTCAGGGAAACATGAAAGAATCTATAGCCTATAAAATGTATCAATAAAATTTCTATTACACAATTCAAAATATAAGACATAAAAATATAGTAGCTCCTATAACCATGTTCAAAAAAGGAAATGAAAATGTGCTCCTAATAAATAGGAAATAAAGGATATTTCCAGAGATATAAAAACTACTTAAAATAGAACCAAATAGACATTCCAGACCTGAAAATTATAATATATGAGCTAAAAATTCACTTAATAAAAGATTAGAAATGACAGAAAAAGAGCAAGTTATTTCAGAGATAGATGAAAGCAATTTTCCAGTATCATTAGCTACCTAAAGGATAACACAGCAAATTAATTCATGTGGCTGTGGAGGCCTAGAGAGACAGGATAAAAAGAATCGTACAAAAAATACATCTGAAGGGAATTCAAGAATATCTGAAGGTATATTCTTTGTATTCAAAATTGATTTAGCTATTCTACTCCTTTGACTTTTCATATAAAGTTTAGAATTGTCCTGTGTATAACTACAAAAACACATGCAGAGATTTTTATAGGAATTGCATTAAATCTGTACAGTATATAAATTTGGAGAGAATTTACTTTATTACGGGGACTCCTCCAATCTATCAAAGTGGCACATCTCTCCACCTGTGCAGCTCTTCTTTGATTTCTCTCCTGAGAGTTGTGTAGTTTTCATCACACAAGCCCTGCATATTGATATTTGTATTTAGATATCATTGTTGAGTGAATGAAAATGGTATTAGGTTTTAAATATCAGATTCCCCATGTTCATTAATCATTTATAGGGAGACAGCCGATTTTTGTATGTTGATATTTGTGTGTTGATTTAGTATCCTGTGACCTTGCTGAAATGACTTATTCTAACCTTTATTTTTTGAGGGGTGGAGGTAGATACCCTGGAATTTTCTATGTAGACATGCATGTTGTCTGCAAATAAGGGCAGTCTTATTTCTTTATTTCCCAACTTCATACCTTCAACTTTCCTTTTCTTGCTTCATTTTGCTCTCTAGAATTTCCTTACTACAACAAATAAAAATGGTGAGAGAGGACATTCTTTTCTTGTTCCACATGTTAAGGAGGAAAAGTTCAGTCTTTCACCATTAATTATGATATTGCTTTTAGGTTTTAAGGTAGATACTCTTTATCAACTTGAGGAAATTCCTTTCTATTCCTAGTTTCCTGAGATTGTTTATGTCATAAATGGGTGTTAAATTTTGTCAAATTACTGTTCTGCATCATTTCATATGATTGTGTGACTTTTTTTACTTTAGTCTGTTAATATGTGGGTGACATTGATGGATTTTTGAATATTGAACCAGCCTAGCATTCTTGAAGTACACCTCTCACTTGGTCACTTTGTACATTTTAAAATATATTGCTGGATTTAATTTGCTAATACTACCTTGAGGATTTTTAGATCTATGGTCATGAAGAATGCTAGTCTTTGATGTTTTTGGAGGGGTGCTTCTGAGTCTCTGGTTTTGGTATCGGGTTAATCCTAGCCTCATAAAGTGAAATGGAGGCATTTCTTCCTCTTTTATTTTCTGGGAGTTATTTGTTGAATTTGCATTGATTCTTCTTTAAATGTTTGGTAGAATTCCCCAGTAAAAGTGTCTGGCCTAATGATTTCTTTCCCAGGAGGTTTTAAACTATGAATTCATTTTCTTCAGTAGTTACTGGGCTGAAATTATTTATTTCATCTGGAGTGAGTTTTGGTTGGTGTCATTTTGGGGAGCAGAAATTTGACTACCTTGGCACCTTGTTTTGTTGCTTTGATCTATTAGTATTATATTCTTCTCTCAATTTGGGTATTTTTTACTTCTCTAGAAAATATATTGATCCAATCTCATCACTTTCCATTCTTCAGCTTTCTCCAAATTTTCTCATCTACTGATGATCTTCTGTTTTAAGTTATAGGTGCATGTGTTTGTATGTATACACACACATACACATATATGGATATGCATGCAAATATACATGGTATATATTTGATATACCTTTTCCAGTGTTTGGTATTTAAAGGTAGAAAGGTAGCTTCATTAGCGTAGCCTGGTATTTGATAGAAATACCCTCAATACTTGTGCTTATTTTCTCAATATCACCATCCTACCTCTTTGTCTATTGTGAATTCTTAATGTTAAAGCCAATCATAAGTATTGCCTATTTTTGGAAGACCTTTCTGACTTTCCTGGTAATTGGATGCTCCCTTATGATTTTGACACTGTTGTTGTTGTTATTATTCTTATTATTATTTAATTCATATTGTAATTCAATGATGATTTCCTTCACACTAATGCCCTCATTAAGCTTTCAACTCCTTGATACTAGGGATCAAGCAATTTCCAGTTTCTAGTTTCTATGTATAGCTCTTTCAAGGCAACAATGAATCAGTTGATGTATTTATTATACTATGCATGAATGATATGGTTTCCCACTAAACCCTCTCTTTATATAGCTACAGAAATAGATGCGTTTAATATTGTTTCATAGATTTTAAGCCTGGCTAATTTATTAAATTTTATTTTTTCTTAATTTATCTGAATGACTCTAATGAGGAAAAGTTCCCATTACAATGACTGTCTCTTTGAAATGTACAATGTGTTTTTACACAATGGAATACAATGCAGCAGAAGAAAGAAGGTGTTCCTACCCTTTGCAACAGCATGGATGGGTCTGGAGAGCATCATGCTAAGTGAAATAAACCAGGGGGTGAGGGACAAATACCCTATGATCTCAACTATAACCAGAACCTAATCAACGAAACAAGCAAGCAAACTACAACCAGAGACATGGAAATAAAGAACAAACTGACAGTAACCAGAGGGGAGAAGTGGGGGGGGATAATGGGAGGAAAAAGGGGAAGGGTTGTCAAGGAACATGTATAAAGGACCCATGGACAAAACCAAAAAGGGATAGGATCAAGGGTGGCAAGTGGGGATGGCTGGGGTCGGGGGGAAGTAGTGCGTGGGGGAATTAGGGACAACTGCACTTGAACAACAATAAAAAAAGGGAAAAAACACTAGAAAACGAACAATCAAAACAAGGACTTTAATAAACTACCAGACATTTACACAGCAATAGAATTATGACTAGAATTTAGCACATGCATTTATTTTCTCCAGGAACCATATACTCTCAGTTATGACTAAAACTGGCTCAGTCATTAAATAATTAATACGGCATTTGCTTAGTCTGCTCAGACTTCTCTGAAATCCTAGGACTCAGGGATTTTTCTTACATAAGAATTAGGACCTATTGTCATTGTCTTACTTCTATAATCCATTATCCCTAATGTTTAGCTCTACCTGGAACATTTCATATCATATTTGATGGCCATTGTATGTAAAAATAAATCAAATGAAATATAAATTTTACTAATAGGACTAACTAGTGAAAAACTAAATCTGGAGTTCTGAAAAGAACTTACTAAATTTTGAAAAAAAAAAAAAAAAAAAAAGCCAAGTCAAATATTCTTATGGTGCTGATTTCAATGAGGCTAACAAAGTAAGGGTAATTGAAAGGTTTTAGGCCCTCACATTAATAAGTATATATGAATAAAACATGAGAATGGTACTAGCAAGATGCTTGAATCAAATTGATGTGTTGAGCAGGATGAAAGATACTATCTGTAATCTTTTTATACTATTTATTTGGTAATACATTTTTATCATTAGAGATAAGCAGCCTAGGCAAACCCTGACTTAAAAGATCACAAATATGACTTTGGGGAGTTAAAAGGAGAACTATTAAGTATATTCGTATTGCAGTATGTTTATATCTGTTAAAAATTACAATAGTTTCTCTCAACCTTTCTCTGGTTTAAACATGTATAAAGTGTAGTAAACTGAGATAAGAAAGCTAATATTATATGAATGTTCAGAATAACAGGTATAACCAATACTTCCAATAAATTTTAATTTAACAAAGCTTTAGTAGAATAAAAACCCTGCCTAGCCTAACAACCTGATAGAATAGCTTTCCAGAGCACCCACATTAGACTCCTGTTAAAGTCTTTAAATCTGTTAATATTTACAGCTGCTGAAGCATAAAAGCATCCCAATGAATAAAACAGCATTATTTAGCTCCCCAGTCACTTTCAACAAGAAAACAAATCAGCCCAATTTAATAGAGATTAGTAGTATTCTGTTTTGTAAATGCAATACGGAAATATTTTATTGGGTTTGTTCTAATTGACATTTATGCTTATAATTCCCCCAGGGAAGCTCTTTTGTTATAATGTGAAACGCTGTAGGGTGTAGAGGTACTGTGGAATTAGCAAACGGTTTAGAGACTAATTGGGTTTGAATGTTGCTGGTTTGGTCCTTTCTTCAGTGGGTGACCATTGCCACATTAGCTGACCTGCATGAAACTTGGTTTATTCCTATGAAATGGGGTTGTAAAAATATCTGACCTTATTGGAGTGCTGTGAGCATTCAGTGAGAAAACATATTTGTGGTGAATACATTTCTCAACTAATGACTGTCTAACCTTGCTAAGGTAGAGCAGAGATGGAGGAGAGAAAATGAAAATGGACTCAGGTATTGGCTTGTATGTAGGACTCTCCCCCCTTCATATGGCTTCTCTTATACGTAGAAAAAATAGAACAGTAGTGTTCAGATGATAACACATTACTTTCAATCTAAGATGCCAGCAATTATGAAGTATGCCCCAATTTTAGGGAAATCAAATGTGATAAAGTGTCGGGTTTGGAAATGATGATTTCCGGTAATAGTTAATACATATCGGGCACTTATAATATAACAGGAACTATTCCAAATATTGCACACATATTTAAAGCACCAAGTAACTACTATTGTTATCTTGATTTTACAGAGATTGAGTAACTCTTCCAAGAAAACTCAGCCAGCAGAGGCAGCTGAGCTATAACTAGGGAGAAGCCCTAGGTACTGGATCTCCCTGCACCGAGCCACGGCCACTCCCAGGAGAAGCACACCTGACTGAGATCCTTTCACATGGGAGCCAAAGGTAGGAGAAGCGAAGAAAGGGGAAATGAGAGAGAGTAACTGATATCACTTCTGTTTTGTCGATCATGCTCATGTCTATTGAACAACCTACTTATTTATTGAAAATGCCTAGTGTTGGAGAGCCTGGAAATAAAATGTAACCTTGTGAGTGAGTGAAGGAGGCTTGAAACTGTGAAGGAGAGTGGAGCATTAAATTATCCAAGTGAAACCATACTAAAAAAATACCTAACTGAAGGGCCATTGCAAAATCCCTGGGAATAACTGATCTGTTTACTATTTCTACAGCTTTGTCTTTTATAGAATGTCATATAAATGAAATCATACAGTATGTAGCCTTACCAGATTGGCTTCTTTTACTTAGTAATTAAGAGTCATCCATGTCTGTTGGGCTTGATAGCTCATTCTTTTTATCACTGAATATTATTCAATTGTATGAATGAACCATGGTTTATTTATCCATTCCCCTGTTGAAGGTTATCTTGGTTTCTTTTGAATTGGGTTAATTATGAATGAAGCTGATATAAATTTTATGTGTGGGTTTTGCTGTAGAGGTAAGCGTACAAATCAGTTGGGTAAGTATGGAGAGATAGGGTTGCTACACTGCATGGCAAGACTTGGTTTCATGTTGATTTCCTTTTCTTAGTTTGGTACCTTGAGGTAAATCACTGAGCCTTACTTTCTTCAGCTGTACAGAGGAAGTTAACTCAAAAAGCTGTAGTAATTCAAAAAAGCTGATGTTAGGATTAAGTGAACATTTAGCACAATTCTTGATACTGTAGGAATTAATTAGTGCTAGATTAAGTATATTAATTATCACCGATTTTATTTTAAAAGGCAAATATAAATTGATCACTGTTCCTGAATCCAGAAACCCAAACTTGTCCTGATATTGTTCTCCCCTAAGCTGATCCGTCAAGAAGTCAAGGTGAATCCATATTTCAATAATGAATAATAATATTCATTATTCCTCCATTCACTAAGTCAATGACTTGGTTCTAACCTTCATTATTTTTCACTTGCGTTACTACAGAACCTATCACTTATCTCTCTGCCTTCTTTTTTTCTCTTTCCTCACCTGCTTTCCATGTTACTTGTTCCCAAATTCTGATCATATTTGCCTAGAACAGTGCCTGACATATTGTAGGCATTCAATAAATATTTGTTGAATAAATGAATCCATCATTCTCCAACTAATGCTCATAAGTGATAAGCTGTCCATTGCTCCCTTGTAAATAATGAAAATTAGTGACAATTATGTGTTTACAAGTACATGTGAATATTTACAAATAATTTTACATATTTCCATCTATGCATCCTGTTATAACCACTTCAAACTACCTTCAGGTCTCAGAATTTGCCATTATGTTTTCATTCTTCTGTGTGGTTGCCTGTGTTTGTTTTTCTTTGACTGGAACTTTCCACATACATCCCTTCTCTCTACTGCACATCTTACCCACAGCCAGATTCTACCATTCCCTTAATCTTCTATACCATTGCTTATCAAGCCTTAACATGTATATGAGCCACCTGCAGATTTTTCTTTTAATGCAGAGTCTAATTCAGTAGGTCTGGGGTGAATCCTGAGCATTGTGTCTTTTGAACAAGTCTCCAGGGGATGTTGATGAAGCTGGTACCTGACACCCTGTGTTGTAACTGTTTTTCTTGGCTATCTCCACTAAACAAGGATGTTCTCTAATTTTTTTACGGAAGTTATCATAAGTGATAACTTTGTTTAGCAAAGCAACTTGGATATTAGAAGGGACAGTACACTGGAAGTCAAGAGATCTGGGATCTCGGCTGGACTCAAGGAAGGAAAACTAGGCTTATGAATTCACTAGTGAGAGTTTATTTTGGGTAAATCATATTTGTGGAATCTCACACCACTGTGTAATTTTTGTTTGAAAGGCTTGATTATACTGAAAAATAAACTATAGTGACACAAAATTTTAAAAAGACCTGAGATTATTTTTGCCTCTATAAAAATTTAATTGTGAATGGACTAATCAACGTATCTGATTTCTTAGTGTTATTGAAAATATACTACAGATTTGATTTACTTTTCTCTAGTTCATTTTCTAAATGTGTAATGCTACCAGGTACATGTAATAATAAGAAAAATAGGCCCTGGCTGGTATAGCTCAATAGATTGAACACAGGGCTGTGAACCAAAGGGTTGCCAGTTCTATTCACAGTCAGGGAACATGCCTAGGTTGCAGGTCAGGCCCCAGTACCGGATGTGCGAGAGGCAACCACACTTTGATGTTCCTCTCCCTCTCTTTCTCCCTCCCTTCCCCTCTCTCTAAAAATAAATAAATGAAGTCTTTAAAAAAAAGAAAAGAAAAATATACACATGGTATGATGTAAATTCATCTCCTGCAACATCTATTATAATGTTATGCCTTAATTTTTACTCTTTCTGCGTATACATTTTGTTGTTTTCAGTCAAATTCAACCCTATTTTATAATTCTGTTCATATGTTATCACTTCCACACTCAAATGCTTAAGCTAATATTTTTAAACACTATTGTTTCTGATGGTAGGAAACAGAAATGTAAACAGAGAAAAAAAACAAAATATTCAATACATTTCTGAAATATATTACTGGTCCCTTTAATTTCTAAATATATTACAGTTTCCCCCAATTCAATTAGTACAGTTTTGTCCAAGGTTTTCTCTCATACTGTACTGAAAACCGTATTTTCATTTAGATTTTTTATATGTTGCTCAGGAGATTCTAACATAGTGGTCTTGTATAAAATGGATTTTATTTTGCCAATCTTCAACATCATTGTTTAATGATTCAAATTTTGGCAACAAATAGTGAAGAATATGGCAGGGATGGAATCACAAATAATGCCTAGGAGTTGAGTTACAGAGGTCGGAGAGTAGAAGTTGATGAGAAATGATAATAACAGAAGCAGCCAGCAAAACAGAAATTAGGGTACCTCCTCCTTCCTCACTTAAAACATGCACCATTTCCAGGAGCAATAAGATTCCTTTACAATATCATTAAGATCATGATATAAAGTTAGTATAATTTATACACAGGTTTTCATTTTGATTTTGGAAATAGAGGCAGAAAGCAACAGATTTCCCTTTTGGAGCTGATGATACCCAGCCAGCATAACCCATGTTACAGTTACAAAAGAAATAACAAAGAAGTTGAATCCAAGCCTCTTTTCTCATCAGCCACCAATTTACATGAACACTGACTTAATAAACAGGTCTTTCTAAAATGCGTGTTCCTGATGTAATTTGCACCACTGGGATACTGCGTCATTCTTATATGTATTTGCAAGTTGCACTAAATAGCTTTGGAGTCTGTGACCCAGAATCCCTACTTGCTAATGTCGACCAGTTCATTTGTTTTCCTCCCTTGAGAGAGCTACTAACAAGGAGTGAGTCCATGTTAATTTATTAACTGACTCAACAAATAATTTTGGGTACCACGTATGTGCTCAGCAGTATGGCAGGTGCTGGAGATACAACAGTGACTAAAATAAAGGCCCCACCTACCTCAGAAATGTGTATTGTGGAAAAATTCATCACAGGACTAGAGTAGAGTCCAAGAAGCTTTCTGTTCCTTCTTAGGATATGGAAGGAGTACCCAGGAGTACTGTACTGACCACAGCCCAAGATACCCTCTCAACTCTAGCCTTACAGGAAGAAGCTAGCAACCATAGCCACTACCGAGTTTACAATTCTAGCCACTGCTCTTGTCCCAAATTCTTTCTTAGTGGTTGGGCAACAGGGAGAGAAAATACTGTCTCATTATAGATCCATAGTTATTTTTATATTTCCTTCTGATTTACTCAGTTTCTGCCACTGAAGTAATTCTAGCTGCCTGATGTTTTAAATCAACTCTGCCAGCCACCGTTCCAACACTCTGTCTTTTTTCTATATACTCTGGGTGCATGTGGTTGGAATAAACTCAACCATATAATCAATCACTTCACAAAGTTACAGGGACTTCACGATGATTTATAATTGCTTCTAAGTGTTTTTTAAACGTCTTATATACTCAAATTGTCAGATGATCCCCAGTTCTAACCCCGACCCTGAATTCAGCTGAGAACTTAATTCAAAATATGTCATAGCCTTATTTTTGAAAACAAGTATTAGAACTTAGAATCTTTCTAAGAGAGTCCATTTTATCTATCCCAAACTTGTAAAATTAATAAATAATATTGCAGTATATATACATTATGCATTTATGTTATAAATGTTGATCCAATTTGTATATGATAAATCCATATATATGTAATGGTAAAGAAAAAGTTCTAAAAGAATTATCAAGTACTTTTAATAACTGTTATCTCTTGAAGAGGCATGGGAAAGGAGGTGGTGGCAAAGAAAAATTTCACTTTTTAATCCATATATTTCTGTACTGTTTGAATTGTTTTTCTTTTTTTTTTTACAAAGGACATGTATTTCTTTTTTTGTATACATATATTTATTATTGTTCAAGTACAGTTGTCCTCATTTTCCCACAATCACGCCCCTCCACCCCACCCATCCCCATCTCCCAGCCTTGATCTTACCTCCCTTTGGCTTTGTCCATGGGTCCTGTATACATGTTCCTTCATGGTACCTGCCCTTATTTTCCTTGTACACATATAATTTTTATAAATAATAAAGACAACAGTTCTTCATTAAAAAAACAGGTTAAAGAATAATTAACCTAACTGCTCAAAAGGACAGATGACCCCCGTGACCACCTCTTACACTGTGTATTTAAATGGATGAGGGGTCATTCACTAACGGGGTTCTAACTAGCCTTCCCCAAGTAGGGCCCCATGACAATCTATAAATAACTTATAATAAACTCAGTGTTTCATATCACCATAATTATTTTCATATTTTTACATTTATTGACCATAAAAATGCAATTAATAATCCTAAGCTTTAAAATTTATTTGACATTCAAACCATAAACTCTTCAGATTTTATTTTAGCTTGTAAAATATAAGAGGACAATAATACATAATTCTGAATCTGATCAAGTAATCGGCCTTCCTTTCATTTAACTTTAACAAGGGCTTCTCTTGGCCTTAATCTTTTTAAACACCATGCACACACACTTTTTATTAAGAACTAAAATTAAGACTTAGATTTCTTAATAAATTGGGTGTTTCTCCAACAATGTGAACTTAAGAAATGCTGGTGATACCTCACCTTCCATATACAATAAAACACACATTTTCAATTAATATGCTATAGATGGTGAAGGAACATACACTCACTAAGGATGCTTGGACATAAGCTCAGAGTAAAAATAGTGATATAGGCCTATTTGTAACAGTTCCTTAAATGTACATTATAATTTATGGTAATTGCTAATGCCACATTGGCTTACAGACAATAACTTCATTAAGCTGCCGCACATCCCCATACAGCTGCACTTAGCAGCTACATTTAACTACAATCATGACAGTATTTGTAATTGTCCTACAAGTTACAGGAACATTTTTCTAGGCAGAAAAGGCACCTTCCCGGTCTAATTTTAATGAGTGGTACTAACAAGTATGGTACATATTCAAAGGCATTAGGAAGAATGATTGTGTCTAAAACATGCATCTCTATCTTTCAGAGGTCTGAATTCCAAAATTATGTCTTCTCTTCCCATAAGCTAAACCATTACTTTGTCTTCTAGCAAATATGAAATAGTTGTTTTTTTTAAAGATTTTATTTATTTATTTTTAGAGAGGGAAGGGAGGGAGAGAGAGAGAGAGAGAGAGAGAAACATCAATGTGCGGTTGCTGGGGGACATGGCCTGCAACCTAGGCATGTGCCCTGACTGGGAATCGAACCTGCGAAGCCTGGTTCGCAGCCCGCGCTCAATCCACTGAGCTACGCCAGCTAGGGCAAATATGAAATAGTTTTTAAACAAAACATATTAAACCTAGCTGGTCAGTAAATAATATTGTGGTTAAGTTTTAGATTTTTTTCTGTGAAGTTTTTACTAGTAGTAGATAGAGACAACATTTAAAATGAATCTATCTTGTACACTAATTAAAATGCATCTAATTGCACATATTAAATGCTTAATAAATTTTTGTTCAGTAAATTTAGTAACTCTTATTACCTGCCTATTGTGTACCTGACACAATACTAAGAACTAAGGAAACAAAGTTACCTAAAGGATAATCCCTAACATTAGACTCTAGAGGCAGACACATATCCAACTAAGTGCATTAGTGGAGCAATATGTACAAAATTCTACTCTGAAAAAGAAATTATTGCGAGATGCATATCAGAGGAAACTAACTGATTTGGGCCTTGGAGTATATCACTGGACAGGTTTATTAAGACTGAATTCATATTTACAATAAAGACAGAATAATTCAACAAAGTTAAAAGACACATGGATAAAAACTAGGGGGAGGGTGGTAATGGGAGGGAAGTTGGGGGGGTGGGCTTGATTGGGAGGAAAGGGGAGAAAACTGTACTTGAACAATCATTAAAATAAAATTGAAAAAAAAGAGAATAATTCTAGCACATAGTCTAGCTAATTTTCAGATGTAAAACATATCTTAAGCTGGAAAGAACAGTTACATATCTTAACTCCCTGGGTTTCTTTTAATTATCACATGAAACTTTGCAAAAAAAAAATCTCATCCATGTCTAATGAACAGAGTCATACATATTAAACAATTAACTGTAGTAAAATATACATAACATGTAAATTACCATCTTAATCATGTTTAAGTGTACAGTTCAGTAGTATTAAGTGTATTCACATTGTTATGCAACCAATCTGTATCTTGTAAAACTAAATCTCTATACCCATTACAGAACTCCCCATACCCCTCCCCGCAGGCGCTAGCAACCACCATTCAATTGTGCTTTCTATCTCTATGAATTGATTACTGTAGGTACTTATATAAGTGGAATGATACTGTATTTATATTTTTGTGACTGGCATGGACTAAATGGCTTCACTGGTGAATTCTACCAGACATTTAAAGGGACATGTATAAAGGACCCATGGACAAAGCCAGAGGGAGGTAGTATTGAAGGTGGGGGTGCGTAGGATGAGGGAAAGACATGGTGGGAAAATGGAGACAACTGTATTTGAACAAGAGTAATTCTTTTAATTAAAAAAATTAAAAATAAAGAAGAATGAATGCCAGTACTTTTCAAGCTTTTCCAAAAATTTAAAGAGTACGGAATATTTCCAAACTCATTTTATTCATCCAGCCCTTACCCGGAAACTACAGCAAGATAAAGACACCCCAAGAAAATAAAACTACTGAATTTTTGGGACTGTAAGACACATCGGACCATAAGACACACCTAGATTTTATAGTAAGAAAATAGGAAAAAAATTTTGAAGCAAAAAATGTGGTAAAATATTTAATAACATAAATAACATAGCCCCCCCACACAGCAAGCCAGGCAAGCTACATTTGGACTATAAGACACACCTTATTTTCCTCCCAAATTTGCGGTGTGTGCAACTTATAGTACAAAAAATATGGTACATGAAACTATCCAAGGTGAATACAGATGCAAAAACACTCAACAAAATATCCAACCAAATACAAGAGCATATTAAAAGGACCACACAACACAGAATGACAGAAATGGAGATCACATGGAGGGTTATCAGAGGGGAGGGGGAAGGGAGTAATGGGGGAAAAGGTACAGGGAATAAGAAGCATAAATGGTCGGTACAAAATAGACAGAAGGTGGTTAAGAAGAGTATAAGAAATGGAAAAGCCAAAGAACTTATATGTAAAACAGACAGACATGAACTAAGGTGGGGGAATGCTGGTGGGAGGTGGGGTGCAGGGTGGAAGGAAATAAAGGGGGAAAATGGGACAACTGTAATACCCTAATCAATAAAATATATATATTTTTTAAAAAGGACCATACAATATGACCAAATGGGATTTATTCCTGGGATAAAAGGAAAGTTCAAATACAAACATCAATTAATGTGATACCACAAGCTAACAGAAAAAAAGAATAAAAGTCACATGATCTTCTCAACAGATGCAGAAAAAATGATTGACAAAATTCAGTACCCTCTCATGATAAAAAGTCTCAAAAATTAGCAATAGAACAAAAATACCTCTACATAGTAAAGGTCACAAATGAAAAGCCCATAGCTCACAGTACACTCAATGGTGAAAAAACTGAAATCTTTTCCTCTGAGGTCAGGAACAAGACAATGACGCTTGCTCTCACCACATCTACTCAGCATAGTACTGGAAGTCCTAGACAGAACAATTAGGCAAGAAAAATAAATAAAATTTGCTAATTGGAAATGAATAGTAAAATTGTCCTTGTTTTCAGAAAACATGATCTTTCATATATATAAAACCTAGAAGACTCCATAAAAAACTGTTAAAACTAATGAAAAAAATTCAGTACAGTTGCAAGGTACAAAGTCAACATGCAAAAATCAGTTACACTAACTATGAACTAGTTGAAAATGAAATTAGGAAAACAATTCCACTTATAATAGCACCAAAAAGAATAACATACTTAGGAATAAATTCAACTAAGGTCTTCAAGGACTTATCTACTGAAAACTACACAAAATGATGAAACAAATTAAAGAAACCACAAATAAATGGAATGGCATCCCATGCTCATGGACTGGGAAGACTTAATTTATTAGAAATGTTCATACTACCTACAGCAATCGACATATTTAGTGTAATTCCCATAAAAACAACAATGGCATTTTTATAGAGACAGAACAAAGTCTAAATGTATACAGAACTGCAAATAGCCAAGTCAATCTTGAGAAAGAACAGCAAAGCTGGAAGCATCACACTTCCTGATTTCAAACTATATTACAAAGCCACAGTAATCAATACAGTATGGAAGTGGCATAAAAATAGACACGATTGTGATTATAAGATACACTTTCTTATTTCATAATGATTTAGACAAATTAACACATATAAAGACTTAGACTCATATCTGATATAGGGTGGGAAACACAGAAAATGTCTGCTATGATAACTACAAAGTTATTATAAAGATTAAATTAGATTTTCAGTGATTCCTTCATTCAAATAGTTATTGAGCACCTGCTAAGAGCCAGGCACTGTTTCACTCTCTGAGAGGAGAACAGGAAATAAAAAGGACAAAACCCTTGCCCTCACAAAGTTCACCTTTAATCTGAATTTTCCCCACATTACATTACTGTTTAAATGCTACTCTCTTTCAATATATGTAAATTCCTATTTAAATGAACATAAATTGTAACTCACCCTTGCAGTTATGTGAGATGAAGTAAAGCCTGGCTAGTACAAATTAATGCTCCACTCACAGACTCCCACCACCTGTTAAAACTAGGATTTGTAGCTGTTCCCAAATAATGGAGTGTTTCAGTCTCACTCAACATCATTCTTAATACTTCCTCCCCTGAAATCTTCTACACCAAGCCTGACCTTCAAAATATATCAACATTGACTCATCTTCCAGATTAATTGTAGTATGGTTTCATATTTTCCATCATTTATGTGGGGGCTCATCATCTTACCATCTGACAAATAATTGGGCTTGTAGGAAACATTCTAAAATTTACAATGATATAAAAATATTCCCAACCTTTTTGGAAAAATTAAATGAAATGGGTAAATAATCTAGAGACTACAAATGCCAAAAGTGACTCAAGAAGAAAGGAGAAAAAAAAAAAAATATATATATATATACACATATATACCAGTAACATTTGAAGAAACTGAATTGCAGTGAAAACAAAACAATAGCAATATCTATTTCATAAAAATAACAAGGCCAGATGATTTTCCAGGCAAGTCTCTACTCAATATCCAGGAAGCTTACACATCCTACCTTTTTAAAAAGTTTTATTTTTACTGAGTTTATTGGGGTGACACACATCCTATCTTATACAAGTATTTCAAAGAGCAAACAAACAAACAAAAGCTAATTATATCATTTCATGTGGTTAATATAACCTTGATAGCAAAACTAAGCAAGCACAGTAAGAAAAAATTGTAAACATTGCTACAAAACCCCTAAATACATTTCCAGCAAAGGGAACTTAGTGTTGTGGGGACGGAAATATCTGACCATGTGTAATAAAAAGAAATAAAAACTCTTCTATTTAGCTGGGAGAATAAACATGACGTTTATGACTTGTGGCCCCTGCTGGGGCCTCTGGTGTCCAACATACTGAATGGAGAATGCCCGCTCCTGCCATCCACTGGTCTCTCTCCCTGGGGAACTGCTGGTTGCATCAGGTTCTTAACTTTCTGAGTTGTGAGAACATCACAGTTATTCAGGATTCCTTGTGCGAATGGGTAGAATAACTCTCTCTTTACTGTGTGCTGCCTCCTGGACATGAAGAGAGCCTTTCCTATCCTAGTATTTTAGTCACTAGTGTATTTGATGATAGTCCCTTAGAGGTAAACTGTCAAATTTGGGAATCATTCTCTGAAGCTCTGCAATCCAATGAACTCCATCCCTCACTCTCTCCCAATTTTAGATTCACTCATTTTCCCAACTTGAGTCACCCCCTCCAACTCTAACAGCTTATTTCTTAACCCAAACCCCAGCTCTTAATCCTGATCCCAAGTCCTGAGCTACACAATGTCCACAGTCCCCCAACCTACCACCAACTTAATATTTTCACACTGCAGACACACATGGTTTAAGAATTCCAAAATGCTAAGATTTTTTTTATTAAAAAATACCAAAATAATAGGAGAAAGGAACCCAGAGGCCACTGCTAAAATTTTCTAAGGCTTGGTTATTTAAAATCCTCCAGGCTAGGGCTCAGTTTGCAATTTTTAATACAAAACATGAACAAACTAATGTGACAGCTGTTTTTTCTCAGAAGAGGTTTACTTCACGTTTTGAAATCAACAAAATATCAAAGTAGCCTTTCTTGCTTTCTTTTTTTAAATCCTCACCCAAGGATATATTTATTGATTTTAGAGATAGAGTAAGGGAAAGAGAGATAGAAACTTCCATGTGAACAGAAACATCAACAGGTTGCCTCCCCTGTGCGCCTCCACCAGGGATCAAACCCACAACCTTTTGATGTACGGGATGATGCCCATCAGGCCAGGGCTCGAACTAGCCTTTCTTAAAGCTTCTGATTTGAGTGTTAAGACTTCCTGGTTTGAAGAAGAAATGTAATGGTTTACAGTTCATATATCTTGAACCCCCTGCCAGTTATAGCAGACACTGTTGCCCCCTCCATCTGTTCTCATTCTCTTACTTTTGCTCGCTTTTGTTCAAGTACCTACTCTGCTCCCTGGGGCCATGCGTTTGGGAACCACTCCCAAGAGATGGTTCTTAATAGGACTGAACCCATAGTTGTGATGACATTGTCTTTCCTTCGGACACGGACTGGTTGCATAAATCTGGTAAATGAAACTGTGAGAGGAAGGCTTTGGGGTGGCAAAGGAGAATGAAACTTTGGGAGACGGGTGTCCTTGCTTTTTCCTATGGAGACCGGAGAAGTCCAAGGAATGTTTGCCTGGACTTTGTCGTGTTTGGATATGATACCGAGAACTGTGGCAGCCATGTCATTATTATGAGGGAAGTTAGCCTGAGGACCTCCTTGAAACAGTTGAAACAGGAAGGATAGCAAAACAGATACCGGATAAACCTGATCCTTAAACATGGCACTGATCCTCTGAAATAACCAATTCTGGAGCCAACCTCTTGGTCTTTTTGATCATCACAATAAAATACAGGATGGGGGAAAAGCAGGTTTACAGTTGTGAGCATGCAATACACAGTTTATTGTTCTATTATTTATTGTAAAAAGTTATTGTATTATTTTCCATACAAAGAACTGTAAACCTACTTTTGCCCAACCCTGTATTTACACACTTTTAACATTTTGCTCAGTTCATTTTTGTTCTACCTGCAATCAAAGGTAGTCAAATTGATACAGCAGTTTTAGAAGGGAAATATTATCCTGCCTTCCCCTCCACATCTGTGTTTACAGATCACTGAGTTAATAATACTCATCTAGTTTTCAGGCAAGAATGTTGATATAAAATATGTAAGTTTTAATTTAATTGATTTTGGTTTTCTTTCAACAAGGGGAACAGGAATAAAAAATTAGGATCCACAAAGAAAGGTGAGATTAATAACCCTGCCTGATGTTGGGCTATCTCCACAAAGCGGGCCAGGGAAATTCCCTCTGGATAGTTTAGGTTTTATATCTATTCCTTTCTCGGTAACTCACTATCAAAGACAGAATTCTTGATTAAAAAATAAAAATGGATTCTTTCTTTAACAAGATCAGAGGCACTAACTAAAAATGATGTAAGGAATATCTAAAGCAAATGAACACTATTTAGATGTGTGGTTCACCAGAAAAATATGAATAAAGAAGAGTTCAGTGTTGTTTATTTCCAACTTTAAAAAAGTTATAATGGAAAATAAAATCATTAAAGTAAGATCAAATTTAGAGCCTGCAGAACACCATCTTTTTTTCATCTTGCCTTAGAACACTAAATCAAAGATGACAATTACTTTTGCCTGTGCTTATCTCAAAGGCAGCCAAGTAATGTGACTGGATGTAAGCTTATTCACCCTCGTGAATGTAAATCCAACATTTAGAGATATTGTACTGTCTTGTGCATTTTGTCTCCTCTAAAGGTGGTAGCCACCTATTCCATTTAATAAACTCATACCCAATATCTATAGCAGTCAAGCCTGTGTACTAAGTTTTTGAGGGTCAGGGAGGTGGACGGAAATGAGGCAAAGACGAACAAGGAAATTGATGGGCAAGAAAGCCAGTTTAAAGTTGTCTGCAAAATTAATTAAAACGTTCGTTTTTCATGCTCTTTAATGCTGAATCTAAACAAGACATCGAAGGGCAAAGGGAAAGGAGAGGCTATCTTCATCTGGGGAAGGAGAAAAAAACTGCAAGAAAAGACAGCACTTGAACTTTGGAAAAAATATGTAGAGTTCCAGTAAGTAAAAAGTGGAATGAGATCTTTTCTTATCTGAGAAAATAGGAGAAAGGTTATACTTGGGAAAAATACTCACCAATTGGAAACTTTGAAAAGCCTAATGCCCATTCAGTATCCCAAAACAGAATCTATAAGGATGGGACCAGGCAACAGAATTTTGGAAAACATTGTGCAAGGAAGACTGACATACTCTGGATGATAAGGACCCTCCTGATCCAGGCTCCTCTCCCTGCAACATTGCTTACCCGATACTGTTAACACGCACTGTGCTCCACACAGATGGGCTTTCTGTTCCAGAAAGAGCTTTAATTTCCCTTCCTCAGCATTTTACATGTGCTTCTCCCAGTGCCTAGAAGGTTCTTCCTCCCCAACACTCCTCCACTGGTTAATTTTACCCATGTTGGGGGACTCCAATGTGAATTCTTCTGAAAACATCCTTAACTCCTGAATCAAAATTAGACCATGCTGTAAATACTGATAGTTGCCCATTCAGTTCCTTCTTAGTGCTTATCATGATGTACAATTATTAATGTATTTGTGTGACTGTTTTTTGGAGTTTTCCTTGCACTAACTACAAGGGCCATGACAGGGGGGAGTATGTGAGTTTCATTCACTTTTTTGTCAGCAATTCCTAATTCTATATCTAGTGGATAGTAGGCATTGCAATAAAATGTGTGTTGTAACATGAATATAACACTATATGTCAATGGCAATTATAAATAAATTAAAAAATTAAAAACTTGTGAATGAACATCTTAATAAATACATAAAAGAATGAATCAGGTATTTTAGGGCACATGAGGGGGCATACAAGCTATTAACTGTAGAATGTATGTAGAAGTTTTATCGGAGAGAACTTCCCTCTTCCCTAGTAAAAATATTAGCTACCTACCCACATCTTTACTCCCTTGCTTTACCTTTTTCACAGCAGGTACCATCATTGACATATACATCTTATTCATGTAGCATCTGTCTTTCCCCATTAGAATTTTGAGGCCTGTAAGAAAAGACCTTGTCTTATTGTTTACTGCTGAATCTCCAGTATCCAGAACAATGCCTGGTATGTATTAGGTGCTCAATAAGGATTCACTAAACAAATTGCATGGTGGGGGTGTGTGTGTATGTGAACTGTTTTTGTGAGCTGAGTGACCAACCATCCAGGTTTCCCTGGAACGGATAATGGGACTTTTATTGCTAAAACCTGGCAAGTCCAGGCAAACTGCTATGGGCTGGTCACTCTAGAATGCAAGTACATTACTAGGGATTGGGAGATTCACCTGGGAAAAAGGAAGGATCAGAATAAAGCCAGGATGTTCAGAACCAAAGAAGGTCATGGATTTGCACATGTACAGGTGTTTTTGGAAGGATGTTGATCAGACTATGGGAATAGTATACATGATGGGTTAGATTAGAATAGTAAGGAAAGGGGAGAGGTTCTTTTGAGGATGCTTTTCCAATAGATTAATAAACGGTAATAAGGACCATAGCAAGAAAAAGAGGCTAGAATAGATAGGGGATGCTCTGAGGGCTAACATAAGCAATAGCTGGCAGTCAGGCTAAAGGAGAGAAAATTATTTGATGAGTAACTTCAGCCTCCTGTGGCTGGGCTGAGGAGGGCAGTGAGATCTGGCAGTGTTGCAGAACACAGTATGATACTCATAGCTCTGTGAGGCTTGGTGATTTATCTGAGCTCTAAAAAATTGCAAGTGTCACATTGGCAGTGTTAAACAGTGACTCAGGTACCTGAGCAAGGCTAGGCTGAGATTTCCTTAGAGTTATTTTCTTATCTATCTCTTTGCAATACATAGAAATCTGAGAAATACATACCTACGGAGTGTGTGGGCTTTTTCCCTCTATGCTGCTGATTCATTCAAGGCAATATTCCAATGCCATCCCTACAATAACTGAAATTCATTTCATGTATTTTTTTTGATAAAAAGAAATGAGAACTACCTTTGTGATGGATGTAGTCAAAGAAACTACTGAAAAATTAATTCAGGTTATCTGGCTAGTTTGTCTTACCAATTGGTTTCCTCCCTTACCAAATGGTTTCCTCTCAAAGTTGTATGTTTAGTAGAAAATACTATTTTTAATTACCAATATTTTATGCATATGTGTATTTTACCTACATATACCTATGTATGCATGTACATCTGAAAAGAGAAATGGAGAAAACACGTCACATTTGAGTTTATAAGATATACAAGGTTATATTAATGGCCCCAATTCTTTCCTCTTCGATTCCAGGCCATTTTCAATGTGGCTTTGCAAAGCTCCCTGTTAAAGACTACTCCACAATCCCTTGATTTTACATTAGACTACATGACTTGTTTTGACCAATGGAATGATAACCAAATGTATGTCTGCAAATTCTAGACAATCTCTTTTATAATTGGGCTTATTCTCTTGCACTTATGACATTATCATGAGAAAACATGCCCAGGTTAGCCTATTGAACCCAGGAAGAAGGTGAAAGACATATGGAGCAGAGCTGCCCCAGCAAAATCACAACAGTCAGGCTTAGCCAATCAGGTTTAGATCAGCCAACCTACAGCATACCCTTAGACGTCAATGAAAGAAATGCTTATTATTACACGCCACCAAGATGTTTGTCATTGGTTGTTACACCATGTATTGTTTTAAGGGTTGAGCATTCAAGAAAAATAAATATATAGTGTGTTTTAAGAGTGAATTAGTAATTTGTACCCACCAAGTAAAAATTACTAACTCTAGATGTTGAGAATTCACATGAAAGAAAAGAATGAGAACTGTGATCTACTTTTATTTTCATGGATCAACTGCATTTTACAGAAGTGCAAGTGACTTCCAGAATGTATTTCTTGTCAGCTTAGAGAATTACAAATTCAATTCATTTGGAGAAAAACATTATAGAAAAGGTTTTTGAGAAGGTTTTCAATTTCCAAAAGAAAATATGATGTTTGGGAGCAAAACGCCTAAGAGCCAATTCTTGGTGCACAGTTAATTTGGTTACCAGGTCGAGTCAACGAAGTCCCTATTTCCATGTTAGCTAGGAGTTACCTTTTTCCTCCCCCCTTCTCCCTTTCTCAGCTGCCCTCACTACACTATGGGTATCCCCAGGGTTGTGAACCACCACAGAAATTTTGTAAGTCTGGTATGTGTCAACAGGACCCTATAGGGGTAAAAAGAGAAGCATTGGTGGCTGAAGGAAAAGACCAGGTGGTACAAGTAAAGAGAAAACTACACTTGATTACCACCCCTCATTTCTTTACATCAGTGCTCATGAATCCCCCCGTTCATTTTAGCTTCATAGTTCCCATCTTATCCTACTCTTCGCTCTCCACCTCCTGTTGCCTCTATTTTAAGCCCTTTTTTTTCTAGACCTCAATCTTGGTTAGTCCATATCCAAGACATGGAAACCATTACATGGGGTTTAGAAATGAGGAGAAGGTGCATGTGCCCTTCCATTGCAGTTCTTGTTGATTCACCATTGGAAAGGAACTCAAACTTACTTTCTGATAGATAACCATAGGTTAGTTACTATTATCTACATACATACTGTTTGGCTTTGTACCTTCTGTCAGAAATCCAGAAAGTATAAAAATAACACATTGACACTCAGGTATGTTGTTTCTGATATGCTATGAAAATGGCACTCAGAATATTGCAGAAAAGGGTTAAAAGATGAGAAAAACAACAGCTTTCTGTGAGGTCTGGGTTACTCAGGTCCTCAGAACAGACTGAGAGATGCCCAGAGGTTCAACATGTACCCCAGTCCCAACTGTAAAAGTTAAACAAAACTGAATGTGGAGATTTTATTTTTGTGAGGGTGATTTTAATCTTTACCCATAATCTTGGCAGATAGAATATCACAATTACTATACTGGCTATGGATGTAAGCTATATAACATGGAAAACAAGAAGTGTCCTACATTACAGATATAGAACACACATTAGCTTCTATTTAACTACAAGTGTTACATCAGAATATTAATGGA
Organism: Tonatia bakeri; assembly: GCA_004024845.1. NCBI lineage: Eukaryota > Metazoa > Chordata > Mammalia > Chiroptera > Phyllostomidae > Tonatia > Tonatia bakeri. Next base: position 129,448 of record PVIA01001915.1, read on the forward strand.
AATCTTAAGAAGGGCAAAATATTCTTGTGATATAAAATCATATTTCCCAGTGCAGTCTGTTACAGATCAGGCAACACACCAACTTCAAAAAATCTTTCAGTTCCAATTAAATTTGCTGTAGTGACATTCACATTTGTGAAGTGCATTCCTCTTACTACAACTATCTTCTCCTACTCTGCTGACATTCAGCACACTAAGCTAAATATCACCACCATGCAGCTGATATACTCTGTCTACTGTCACATGCGCATTTCCATGAAAGCCTTAACGACTAAAAGAAATAGACAAAGACAAGCCCATTTTGGTCCCTGACAGGTCTGTCTTTGTATAACCCTCTATCTGAGACTCCACTGAAATCTAAAATATGGGTTAGGATTCAAGGTTACCATCACTGGTTAGTCGACAAAAAAGGTTTAGGTACTTGTGATTCTGGGTGGCTTTTTGTTCTTTGGCTGAAAATCATTATTTGTTCTTTTTGGGAACTTTATTGATACATCAATATAAAATCAAGTCTCCTTATGCATGAGGGAAGATATTAACATGTTATGATATCAGAGAAGACCACACACCTTGAGTTTCCTGAGATCGAAATCATTTTATGCTCCCAGGGATGGTCCTTGCCCAAAGGAAATTCTGGTGATAGTCTTGTCAGTGAACCGCTCTCCAAAGTAGTAATTTAAGAGTTGTGATTTTTATGTGCTTCACTCATTTTTGAGTGGCTTTTGTCATCAACATCTCCGGTGAGTCACAGTTTCCAAGATAGTTCAGATAACGGAAGCTCCTAGCATAGGGAGTCTCCATATGCTGTTATTGAGAGTAGCTGCAATATGCTTCCTTATGAATTGTAGAGACTCCCTTGCTTCCTGGAATAGTTCCACGCCCCTGGGAAACTGAATCACCTGATATCTCTCTCTTGGCACCACTTCTGAGGAATAGTTCCAGGTTAAGCTCTCATTGAGATGGTCAGTGGCAGTCAACATGCTGGGAAGGCCTTACAAGGCATTCAAATCCTCTGTTGTTGCAGTTGGAAATCTCAGGTGACACCACACAGGATTACCACATCACTTACTGTTGCCTTCTCCCTCCTCTTTCTGTGCTTTATGACGTGGCATACACCCATTATCTCAACCTTAGGATAGGTGAAGAATGAACACTTGAAAAGGCTGGACTCCCTAGTGGTTACAATTATACTCTTTCACTCATCTGGGTAAAAATACAAATCTGGGAAGCCGAGGAACATTGCTGCCACTTCTGATGCCCAAAGAGACCCAGATAGTCATCGAGAGAGAGAGAGAGACAGAGAGAGAGAGAGAGAGAGAGAGAGAGAGAGAGAGAGAGAACTTGACCCTTAGCTATCTTGACAGCTTTCAGAAGTAGACTGAGATGCATGTTAATTGCAGATCTTATTATGAGAATTCTAAAGCTTGAAGCTTTAAAAAAATTCGATTTAAGTCTAGATCTCTATAATCCTATCTGGGTTGGCAGGGAAACAGGGAAGTGGGGAGGGGAATTCATCTCCCCAGGGAAGAATGGAGATTGTGTGTATAAATTTTGGTGCATGCAGCACTGTGTACTGATAAGGAATTTTTAATGATGACTAAGTTCTGAAACTGATCAGGTGTCAGATCAAAAACCATGATACCACTGGAGTTGCCTTATCACTCTGACCTTTCAGACACTTACCTATCATCCTGAATGCTATCCGTTAATATTTAAGGTGAGGCAGGAATACGCAATGAGATTGAAATTTAGACTTAGTTTTCATATTTTCCATTGCACTCAAACCAAAGGAACTGAATTGAGACAGCTTATACCCTAAGGAACTGCATGTCCCACCTTGGGAATAAATTAAGAAGTACAATTATTTACAACTTAAATAATCAAAATGTTCCTTCCTTGAGATGGGGAGGGGTTCTATATAATTGGTTTTCCAGTAAACTCAAAAGTTAAAACAAAAGGCAATAGCAACCTAACTATATATTGAGAGATATAGTATGTTCATGGGTGGAAAAATTCAATCTTGTTGATTATCCTCAAATTGATCTATGTAGCTATAGAAAAATAAAAGAGGAAAGCAGTTAGAAGAATTTATTGTCTAGGCAAAACTTTGAATTCTAGGTAATAATGTCCCAAGGCTCTTGGTTTACTTTGATATATCATCCAGATGATTCAGTGGGACAATAAGCTCTTACATCCATACTTTACCAACAGGCTTCCTAAAATTTTTATTCAAAACTCAAGATCCTCATATGATGAATTTCATCCTTGACCTAAGTGCTTCATTCTGCTTGGTATCTAAACTCTCTGCCATCTGACTTTGCAGTTCCTGTCCTGCAGGTGCATGAATCAGCAAAACAGATTCGTGAGAAGGAATAAGTGCTGTTTTCAAAGACTGAGTTTTGGAGTGGTGTGTTATGCAACACCACTGTGGCAATAGTTAACTAACTGATATACCCCCATGATGAATTCTAGACAGCACTGCTTCTACGTATATTAAAATAGGAAGTGTTTTAACACGTGTGCTATTTTATTGTAATAGTTCATGAATATGCTGTTTGGTGGTTTTCAATGTTTCAATCAGTCATCCACTTTACTGTACTTCTGCTCTGAGGCTTAAAGCTAACAGCATAATGTAAAGAGATAGAAAAAGGGCACTAAAACATTCCTCTTGCTGAAGTAATGATGGAGATCATCATAACTGTGTCAAGGACATTCCTGTCAGATATTTTGAACTCTAACCATAAAGCCTAAAGACAGCTAGAACACCCCTGGGGAAAAACACAGCCTTCATACCATGTTTATCAGCAGGCACTTTCTTTTATGAACTTTTCTCTGCCAATGTCCGGTGTCCAAAAGAATAGTGTATTTTTTTTTCAAAAGCTTGACTTACTCTCTTTATGACTTACATAGATAATGTCAGTGAGCTTTTAAACTTCCCAGAATACTTCTCTGAAAATTCATGAGGCCAATAATTTAGTCAATAATAACCTAGGCAATATTCATTTACTGAAGTATAATTTACATGAACTAAAGCACAGGGATCTTAACTCTTCAGTATGATGAGTTTTGGCAATTGCATACACCCCTGTGATGACCACTCAAAACAAAACAGAATGTTTCTGTTACCCCAGAAAGTCTTCTGTCCCTTTAGAGATAACCACTTTTGATTTGACTCATCATAGCTTAGTTTTGCCTGCTCTTGTACGTCATGAAAGTGAAATTATAGAGTTTGTACTGTTTTCATTTTATTCAACTTAATGTTGGTTTGTTTGTTTTGTCTTTCAGTAATTTTCTGCTTTTAAAATGCTGAATTAGTATACCACTGTAAGAATATACAACACTGTGAAGCACTTATCCATTCTCGTGTAGATAGACACTTGGGCTGGTTCATATTTCGGCTATTACGAAAAGGCTGCAATGAACATTCTTGTATTAGTCATTCTGTGTACATAACTTTCATTTTGTTTGTATGTGCAGATACCTAGAAGATAAATTTTGATTGAGAATGTGTTGTATATATAGATAAATTTAGAGGGAATGGGCATTTCAAAAATATTGGTCTTCAAATCTATGAATATGTTACTTTTGCTCCATTTATTTAGATGTCCTTTCATGTCTCTCAAAAATTAGAAGAAATGCATCTTTCATTAAACATATCCAGGTATTTTAATGTTTGTGATCTTGTGTATTAAAAAAATTTAAGTATTTGCAAATATTTGCTTAAAGTACATAGAAATACAATGGTTATATATGAGTTTATGTCTTGTTGTTTTAATAAATTAAAGTGTTAGTTCTAGGATTTTCCTGTGAAAATCCTATTTTCCTGTAGTGTTTTCTACATATACAATCATGTCATCTGTAAGTAGTGACAGTTGTCCTTCTTTGTTTCTAATCATTATGTTTTTTATATCTTTTCATTGCCTCATTATGATGATTAAGATTTCTAATATAATATTAAAGAGAAATGGTGAAAGCAGATATCCATGCCTTCCTCCCTATCCTAGGAGGAAAACATTTAAACTTTCACCATTAAGTATTAAGATAGCTGTGGGCTTTTCATATATGCCCTTTATCAGGTTAAGGAAATTTCATTCTATTCCTGGTTTGCAGAGGGTTTCTTTTTGAAAAAAAAAAAAAATCACAAAGGTCTTGAATTGTATCAAATGTTTGTTTCTTTGCATCTCTTATCTGATGATTATGTGAGTTTTCTCCTTTATTTGGCAATTAGGTGCTTATATTGATTTATTTCCAAATATCAAACCAACATTGCATTCCTAGAAGCAGAACAAACAAATGTCATCAGGCAGGAAGAGGAAGCTGAGCTGGCAACACAGAAGTAAGCCCATCAAAAATGATCAGTTCCAAATTTGTATGCACCCCAACAACAAAACTTTGAAAATATCAACCAACTTGAGTTAACTGGTATCTTTAAAACTCTCAACCCAGTAATAATACAATGTGCATTCTATTTATGTTGTTTTTGATAGGTGTTTTATTTTTTTTCTACCAAGAACAGAAGAAATGCCAACATAATGGTAGGTGTTGCCTTATATCTTTTATTTGGCTAATGAAAATTCCTGAACAGGGTAAAAGTTACATGGGATCTCACTGTATCCCACAATTTCGTGCATATCCACAGCTATAGCAAAATTAAAGGGTCAATTAGGCTAAGTGAAATAAGCCAGGCAATGAAAGACAAATACCATATGATCTCACCTTTAACTGGAACCTAATGAACAAAACAAACAAGCAAGCAAAATAGAATCAGAGACATGGAAATTAAGAACAAACTGACAGTGACCAGAGAGGAGGGTGGAGAGGGATAATGGAGGGAAGGGGGTGAAGGGTTTACAGGAACAACAAAAAAGGACACATGGACAAAAAAAAAAAACAAGGTGGGGGTGGAAACGGGTGGGAAGTGGGGATGGCTGTGGTCGGGGGAGGGGTGGGGGGGAGGCAGAAAACTGTACTTGAACAACAATGAAACTCAAAAATATTTAATAAAAAAATAAAATAAAGAAAGCTGAGAAAATTCTAAATTTTGCTAGGGTGCCTATAGCATTTCACACACCCAACATCAATGTATGAATTTCTCCACATCTTGGCCAACATTTGATACTGTGACTTTTTTTATTTTAGCCATTCTAATAGGTGATATATCGTTGTGGTTTTCATTTACATCCCCCTAATGGCTAAAGTTGTTGAGCATCTTTTCATGTGCTTATTTGCCATCAGCATTTTCTTGTTTTAAAAAGGACAACGTCTACTTGGTTTTCAGAGAGTTTCCCATGTCTGCTGTTTCTTAAGATTAATCAGCCCAAAATAGCCCTTGTGCCTAATAGAGTTATTTTGGAATGACAAATACTGTTCACCATCAGCTCATAGGCCCGAAACCTGTACTGAATTCTGTAGACAATTGTAACACGATGGTATTTGGTAATGTATCATGCTTTGTTATGACAGCTATGACATCACTAGGGGACAGGAATATCTCAGCTTCATTACAATCTTATGGGAACACCTCATATATGCAGTCTGTTGTTAACAAAAACATTATGTGTCTCATGACTGTTTTATTTTTCATTTCATATTTGTATGCTTTTATTTCCATTTCTTGCCTTGTTTGACTGGCCAGAACTTCCATCCCCTTGTTCCAAGAGAGTGGTGAGAATAAAAAAGTTCTTGCCTTTTTCCTAATATTATGGGGAAAACATGTAGCATTTTGCTACTAAGAATGTTAGTTGTAGGTACAGAGTACTCTTTATTAAGTTGAGGAAATTCTCTATTTCTAGTTTTCTCCGAGTTTTTTATCATAGTATTGACTTTTGTCAAATGCTATTTCTGCACTGACTTATATAATCATGTAATTTCTCTTATTTAGCCTGAATTACATTGATTAATTTTTAAACAATATATTGGGGTGACATTGGTTAATAAGATACATAGGTTTCAAGTGTACAGTTCTATGATACATGATGTGTATATTGCATTATGTGACCACCACACAGAGTCAAATCATTTTCCATCAACACTGATTAATTTTTGCATATTAAATCAGCCTTAGATTTCCTGAAATAAGCTCCACTTGCTTGTAGGGTAAAATCCTCTTTGTACATTTTAAATTCCATTTTATAATACTTTGTTAAGGATTTGTGTGTATATATTCATGAAATACATTGGTCTGCATTTCTGTTCTTTTATACTGTCTTTTTCTTCTTTTTGCGTCAGGGTAGTACTAACCTCATTAAATGAATGGGAGTGTTCCATCCTCTTCTGTTTCCATTCCAAATACAATTGCATAGCATTGCTGTTACTTGTTCTTTGAATGGTAGGTAGAATTCTCCATTGAAGTTATCTGGTCAGGGATTTTCTTTGTGACAAGTTGTTTGATTACAAATACGGTTCCCTTGTTAGTTATAGGGCTATTCAAACTATATATTTTATATTGGGTGAGTTGTGGTAATTTGTTTGTTTTGAGGAAAATGTCTGCTTCATTTAATTTGTCAGATTTATGTTGTGCACACTTATTTGTAGTATTCACTTGTGCTTTTGATGTCTATAGTATATGGAGTGACAGGCCTTGTCATTCCTGATTTTGGTAATTTATGTCACCTCTATCTTTGCTTTGTTAGTCTTCTTAGAAATTTGTCAATTTTATTCATCTACTCAAAAAACCTTGCTTTTTGCTTCATTGACTTTCTGGATTGGTTTTCTGTTTTCAATTTCATTGTTCGCTTCTCTTTATTATTTTCTTCTTTTTTTCCTCTTTGCTGTTATGGGGCATATTCTTCTTTTCCTAAATTCTAGCTTAGATTATTGATTTGGGATTTTTCCTCTTTTCTGATGCATACATTTAGTGCTATAAAATTCCCTCTAAGCATTGCTCTAGCTCTGGTCCACACCTTTCAGTGTGCTGTGTTTTCATTTTTCAGTTAACGCATTTTTATTGCCCTTGATGCTTTGACCTACGGACAATTTAGAAATGTGTTACTTAGTTTCCAAGTATTTGGAAACTTTCTTGTTATCTTTCTGTTATTGATTTCTAGTTTGATTGCACTATGGTCAGAGAACCACATGATTTTAATTTTAAATTTGTTGGTATTTGTTTTTTGGCCCAGGCAATCATCTATAGATATATGCTCCCTGGAGACTTGAAAATAATGCGCATATCGCTGTTGTTGTATTCAAGGTTTTATAAATGTCAACCAAATTTTGTTCTGTTTTGTTTTGTTTTTCTGGTACTACTGAGCTCTTCTATATCCTTGCTGATTTTCTCTCTAGTCATTCTCTCAATTGTTGAGAGAAATGTTGAAGTCTCCAACTACAAATTTGTTTTGTTGTTTCTCCTTTCAGTTGTATCAATTTTTGTTTCAAATAGGTATGAATTTCCCATTGCTACTGAATAAATACCCACAAACTTTGTGGTTTAGAAAAACACAGATTTATTTCCTTATACCTCTGGATGTCGGAATTCCAAAATGAGTCTTAGCGGGCCATGATTAAGATGTCTGCAGGACTGAGCTTCTTCTGAAGACTTTGGAGGACAATCCATTTCCTTGCCTTTTCCTTCCAGATTCCTTGGCTTCTGGCCCTCAGTCAGCAATCTTATCACTGTGACTGCTGGTTCCATTATTACATCTCCAGCTCTGACTGATTTTTCCACTGCCCTCTTTCCCTTGTAAAGATCACGGTGAGTATGTTAGGCTCGCCAAAAAAAAAAAAAAAAAAAAAAACAAGCAAACCAAAAACAAAACAAAAACCCAGAATAATCTCCTCATTCGAAAGTTCTTAATTTAATTACCTCTGCAAAAGACCCCTTTGCCACATAAGGCAAGAGAATAACAGGTTATGGGCATCATTGGTACTAACCTTCTTTGGGGGCAATTATTCCGTCTATCATAGTTTACCCTCTGGCCACCAAAGATACACGTCTACCTCATAAACAATAAACCTTCACTTTATACCAAGGTATTCAAAGTCTCAACTCATTACAGAATCAACTCACGTGCAGATTGTTATCTAAGTCTTGTCAGCTTAAAAGTCCAAGTTTTCATCATCTAAATCATACAAATTAGTTTTGCGTGAGGCTGTAGGTAGAATTCATCCTGTGATATATTTTTTTAATCTGCATTCTTTAGCATTTCTGAAGCTGGCTTACTCAGCTTCAACTCTGGCGTATATGAAGCAAAAAGAAAATGCCAGAGACCGACCAGCGCACTATTCTTTAGGTCCGGGGATCCCTAGCTGATCTGTCATTTTCTTTCATTCTTTCAGAGTCTTATTATGTTTGTCTAAATATAATTTTAGGGGGTTTAGTTGAATTTAGTGGGAGGAATAAGAAAAATAGATCTATGCCATATTCCTGGGATTATAAATCTAATAAGCATATTTGTAAAAGTTATCTAAGATATTTTACATATGAGTATTTATTCTTCTGATTTTGCTGTCAAATTCTAGGTAGCTATGTTTATCCCTAATGAGGAGTTTAAGTTTGTTGTATTAGTCATCCATATCTAAGTATATATTAAAATTTGGATTGACATGATTTTAAAAAGCTCTTTATCTTGTCATAGTATACTTCAGATCATTTTGAAAAGGTTTCTGTAGATGGTAAAAAATTATATTTAATGCATCCAGGTCTTTAATTTAAAGCATCTTGGTTAATGGAGATTAAATTAATTTTTGATAAGTCTATGCTATCTTTTGAATTTATCTGGAAATTATTCTGTAAATTAATATTAAAATAATTATGGCCAAAGCTAGGTAAGACCTCCTCTAATCATTCATCATTAATTGAAAAAAATGTAATAAAAGTACAATTACTGATCAAAGTAAGTATCCCAATTTGGAGAGAAATACATTTTTTATTAGTTTCGCACAAGTTAGGCCTGAGGAATGACCCTTATTTGGACTCACATTCCAAGAAATATAGGATGAGTCACAAAATTTAGCCAATTAGAGTGTATTTGGCTCAAATAATTTTTCTAGGTTTTTAGACATACCATGTGTGTGCCAATTACTACAGTATACACTAAGTCCCACACATGATGTTTCAAAACGCATTGAGAAAATTTATCAATATTAAAAAATATTAAATTACAGGTAAATAAAAGCATTTCCTTCTAATTTTTAAGTAGTTATTTTGAAAAATAAGTCCAACTTGCATAAAGGTTGCAGGAATAATATACATTGCTATATCTGCTCTCCCCATATTTAACATAATAAATATTATGCATTATACTATATAGAATATATTTATACATTATACTACAGTAAATATTATTAGTTTTGCTGAGTCACTGAATTCAATCCTTTGTCACCAACATAACTCTTTATAAAAAGATTTTTTGAAATATTTTATTTATTTATTTTTAGAGGGGAAAGGAGCGAGAGAAACAGCAACATGTGAGAGAAACATCGATCAGTTGCTTCTTGCACGCCCCCAACCAGGGACTTGGCCCACAGCCCAGGCGTGTGCCCTGCCTGGGAAACAACCAGCCACCCTTCAGTTCGAAGGCCGGCATTCACTCCACTGAGCCACACCAGCCAGGGCCAGCAACATGACTCTTTACCCCTTAATACTTTAGGATATATAGCCTTAGGGAAAAGTACATTCTCTTAATAGTACTACCATTAGATTTGGGAATTTAATGCAATATTGTTATCTAATATATATTGTGCATATATCCATACTCAAACACTGCCAAGTGTACTAATAACTTTCTTTATATTGTTTTCTACCCATGGTCCAGGACGTGGTCCAGGATCAACAGTGCATTTAGATGTCGTGTCCCTTTAGTACCTTTTCATATGGAAACGCCCCAGAGTATAGATGAGCTATTTTGTAGAATGACCCTCAATTAAGTTTATAAGATGCTTCCTCATGTTTAGATTCAGGTTTACTCATTTTTGGCAAGGACATTATATATACGGTCCTGTTTGTAATGCTTTGTATCAAAAGCTACACAATGTCTGTCTGTCTCATTATTAAAGGTGTTAACTTTGATCACTTTTTAAGGGTGTATCCACCAAGTTTCTTCACTATAAATTTCTTTTGTAGTCAATAAGAAATCAGTGAGGATATTTTTTTAGACTATGTAAATGTTCTGTTACCCACCAAACTTTCAACTAACAGTATTAGTATCCACTGATGATTCTTGTCTGAATAAATGATTACAGTAAGTTTGCAAAATGGCCATTGTCTAACTCTCTCGTTTACTCTATATTTATTAGTTGGCATTCTTCTGCAAGGGAGGGCTTTTCCTCCTCCCCATTTATTTGATCATTTTGTGTTAGTACCTCTATGTCTTCATGGATTCCCATTTTATACAATAGGATATACTTACTTTCTGTCATTCACTTTATTCATTTTGTTACTCAGTTTTTTCCAAGTTTGGATAGAATGAGGCCCATCAGACTGGCTTTTGTGTCTTTTTGAAATGTCATTGCTTTTTTTTAAGTGCTCCCTTAATTTATGGCACACAATGACAGTCCAGATACATCTTGTATATTCCTTGTTTCAGCCATTTCATTTTTAATGTGGAATGGTATGTAAAAACAAAGGCATGGGCACTAATTATCATAATGATATTTCTAACTTACATTCAGTGCCATGGCTTATTTTGCCTTGTCTTCTCCCAATTCATGTTACATTTCGTTCCTCCTAAAATGAGAGACCTATGGCTTCCTAAAGCATGAATATGTTTAATTTTTAAATTTCTTTTTTTAATTATTGTTCAAGTACAGTTGTCTCCATTCCCCCCCCAACCATGCTCCTCTGCTCCACCCACCCCCACTCCCATCCTTAATCCTAACCCCCTTTGGCTTGGTTCATGGGTCTTTTATACGTGTTCCTTCATGACCCTTCCCTTTTCTTTCCCCAATTATTCCCCTCCTTCTCATCTGGTTACTGTCAGTTTATTCTTAATTTAAATGGATCTGGTTCTGTTTTGCTAGCTTGTTGGTTTTGTTGATTAGGTTCTACTTATAGGTGAGATCATATGGTGAGGGGAAACCTGGCAGGCAGTACTAAATTTCTAAAACATATATAAAATATTCAGAATCGCTATACTCATGTCACTACGGAAAACAAACTTGCATTGAAGAGATTAAGATTTTTTTCCTGTTTTATTTTGTAGATTGAAGGCATACAGTCAAAGTACTTCTTTCAAAATATTTTGATATGTTTTTTCTTTTCCTTTTCTGTAACTTATGTTCTTCACTTAAAAAATAGTTATGTTTATTTCTGTTTGAATTTACTTTTGGTTTTTTTCAACCCATCCTTGTTGATTCAATTTTATTTTTCAATGTGTAACACATTACCAAATTTCTAAAAGTAAAAACTATTCAAAAATGCTAAAAAAGATATCACTTTCTCTTGCACATTCTACCTTGTTACCACCCACCCTCATAAATAATGAATTTTATTAGTTTCTATGTACCATTCATGGGATTCTTTTTGCAGATATAAGTCGATATTTTATCAAACTAAAAAGTTTCTGCACAGCAAAAGAAACAATCAAATAAAAAAGATGATAAACCAAATGAGAGAAAACATTTGTAAACAATATCTCCAATACGGGACTACCACGCTAAATATGTAACAAACTCATACAACTCAATAACAAAAAATAAACAACCCAATTTAAAGATGGGCAGAGGTTCTAAACAGACACTTTTCCCAAAAAGACACACAAATGGCCAACAGATATAGGGAAAGATCCTCAAGTTCACTTACTCTAAGGGAAATACAAACCAAAATTGCAACGACATACCATCTCACGTGTCAGAATGGCTGTTATCAAGACAGATAATGAAAGTGTTGGAGAGGTTGTGGAGAGAGGGAAGGGAACCTCATTCACTGCTGGTGGGAATGTAAGTTTGTACTGCCTGTGTAGAGAACAATATGGAGATTCCTCAAAGAATTAAGAATAGAGCTACCCAATGACCCAGAAATCCTTCTGGGTATCACTCCTGAAATTTGAATACACCTATTCCTAAAGATATATGTACCCTTGTGTTCACTGCAGCATTATGCCACGGATGGATCCTGAGAATATCATGCCGAGTGAAATAAGTCAGACGGAAAAAAAACAAGAACTCTATAATTTCACTCATATATGGGATATACAGCAGAAGGCAGCAAACAAATGAATTCATATGGTGGTTTCCAGAAATGAAGGAGGTGAGGCAAGGATGGAGAGGGCAAAGTAGGTCAATTATATGATGATGAAAGGGGACTGGACTTTAGGTGGACACACAATGCAATATACAATAATGTACTGTAGAATTGTATACTTGAAACTCCTATGGTATTAACCAAAGTCACTCCAATACATTAAATTAAAAAATAAGTACATATATTCTTACCCTTGTCTCTATCTTATACAAATGTATCATATCATATATCCTTATATACTTGGTGCTTTACTACTGAACAGCATACCTTCAAAATCATGCCATACCAACTCACGGAGATAATCCTTTCTCTTCTGTCATTTCACAGCACTCCACTGTGTTTGTTCGCCATCTCTTATGGATGGGAATTGAGGTGTTTGCCATTGCAGATAATGATGAAATACTTAACCTAGTATATATTGATTTTTATATTTATGGAGGTGTAAAATATTTTAAAACTTCGTTTATTTATAAGCTCTATAGCAATTACAAATAAATCTTGGGTTGCTACTGTTAGAATTTTGAAATTCCAAACCAACAACACTTCACTACTTGCAATCCTAAATCAATTCAAAAATAGACAAGGAGGAGTGAGGTATGTGGATACCACAACTGCCATCTCTGTTATCAATAAATATAATACTGGAGAAGGTGGTTATAGCAGAGGCTTTTGGTGCCCCAGGGCAAATCCCTTCAGCCCACCTCCAAGTTTAGCTGCAGCTATTGTAAATACTTTCTGTGTCTTAACAACATCCTACCTCAATCACCCACGCTTTCTGTAAAGCCCCAGGAGCTTACCAGGAGGTGTGGGAGTTCCTAGAAGTAACCCTCAACCAATTAAGATAGGAGTGGGTGGTTAAATGCTACATTTCAGAGAGATAATTCTAAATACACTCTGCATGGTTTCTCAGACGCCTCCCCAAAGGGACTGGGCCCCAGTGTCTCACAGCAGTTACCAGTTCAATAACACATTATTGATTTTCCTTCTTCCACTGTCCCATTCTACTCTTTCTTTCACTCCTGCTTCCTGGTATGAACTCCAAAATAAACTACCTGCACCCAAGATTTTGTCTGAGAGTCTGCTTTTGGAAAGACACTGAACTTAAAACACCTGTTTCGATGTGCAGCAATTCAATGGAACATCAATAATGGCATGCTGTATCCACCCAAACAGGCAGTGCTTGGGCCGAGATGTGGTTTCCCATCCCGGTAAAACATCTGGCATGGATGAGAGTGCAACGCGTGCAGCAGATCAGTTAATGGAGAAGAGACTAAAGTGCTCCCGCGCTGTTTCTGTCCAGACTGTGCAGCCGTATAACTCACCACACTTCTTTGGGTGGATATCAGTGTAGGAGAAAAGGCCAGAGAGTTTAATGAATGTCCTCATAATGGAAATCAGAACAGTGGAGATATAATATTCTCCTCTAATAACTTCTAATCAAAATCCTAGAGAAAAAGACATTTAATATGTACAAGACACTAATGAATGTGACTGGTTTTACCTTTAAAAAGGTTATGAGGAGGCAAACTTAAGTTTTTTTTAAAAAAATAACTTCCTTATGTGCTTCGTGTTCAAAGACACATAGGCAGCCTTTGTTACTACTCCTCCTTCAAATCCCTTCGGGTTCTTAAAACTTCAGAAACCTTTCCAAGATTGCTGCCCAGTTCTCTACATAAACTGAAGTAAACATCTATACCAAAGCAGCTCTTCCAGGGAGAAGATAAAACAGGCACAGAGACATATCCAGGCCAACTGCGTACCTACTCAACTTGATACCTGATCACGTGGCCCTACATCTTTAAAAGCAGCACCGGGGACAAATGGACCTATCAAGAGGTAAAAGCCAAACACCGGACAGTTAAAACACATACAATTCAATCAGTCAAAAGAATGTAAACAGAGGGGCACTCAATGGAGTTAAGGCTGGGCAGCTGGTTCGAGCATACCTTAGTATTGGAATAAGTCTGCAAGATGAGGAACTGATAGAGGAACCCTGAAATAATTAGGCACAGTGGTATTATGGGGTTCACTTTCACCGCATGCCTTTAAGATATCTATCACTGAATCCAAGTGACTAACTAGAAAGCAGATTGTGGGTCTTTAGCCAAGAAATAATCATCAAAAACAAATACCTCACTATAATTTTATTGGCATGTCAGAGGCTGTGCCTATCTCCTTAAAATCGGAGTTAAAACACCTATACAGAAATGAAAATAATCATAAAACTGATAAACTGTTGCCATCCCATAAGAGTTACAACACTGCAATAATAACTCTATTCTATGCTTCAATTTTAGATACAAAATGGATTTACTTTTATCAAGTGAGATCGCCACTTATGGGGAATATTAGATAATATTTTAGAAATGTTCCAGTTAAGAAATCCATTTCAGAATGCTAAAATTTTTAGAGTTATTTTCATAGCAGGTTCCTAGTTGCTTGTTAAAAGTCTGATTTAAAAATAAGGCAAATACTAGTTCTTCCGACCTTCCACTTTAACTTTCCTAATTATTTCAGGGATGAAATAATAACTGTGCCTAATTATTTCAGGGTTCCTCTATCAGTTCCTCATCTTGCAGACTTATTCCAATACCAAGGTATGGTTGAACCAGCTGCCCAGCCTTTCCAAGCATGTTATGGTGATTTACATTTTCAAAATTTTTTTTCAAAAGTATATAATTACTACTAAGTTAACTCAATGAATTACAACACTTACTGAAAAATGATTGTTATACCGGGGCTTCCTGACCTCTGGGAGAGACTTGCAACAGAGCAGAAAGGAGCACAAAGTCACGTGAATTTGGTTAACTTTTTTGAAACCAGTTTCCCATTTTCTTTACATTTAAACCTGAACATAACACCCTTCTCCAGTATCTAGCCAGCGGACTCCTGGTTGGAAAAACCTATATTAAATTTCGAGAATGTATCCAGTTTCCTTTGTTTTTATACAGTGCTTTACACCTCCTAAAAATTAACTTGTTTAATGCAAAACAAGACTTTGAAAGGTCGTCATATTAAAGCTGGTTTGATTACAACAGTTATCTTTTAGGAAGAAGCATTTTCTCCCATGTAAGATGTCATACCGCAAATTTAAAATATAGACTATCAATAAAATGCATAACATGATCATTTGTGCTTGAAAAAAAAAAGGCACTTCCTACAGGTGCGCAGATAGATACATGTTTCACAAAAAAGCAAACCCACAAAACAGCAAGACACAGGAACCTAGAGTCCCCGTCACTACTGCCTCCCAGACACCACCCTGAACTGTAACTACTATTTGACTTGCCTGCCTTTAATTTCATATTAATGGAATTGTACAGTATGTAGTATGCGCTATTCTGTGTTTGCCTTTTCTGCAACATCATGTTTGTGAGATCTATGTAGTTAGTACAAGTAGATGTGATTCCATTTTTTTGCTGTGTCAGGTACCATTGAATGTCCATACCACAGCTATTTTTTTTCATTTGACTATTGATGGACACTTAGATTGTTTCCAGTTTGGAGTATCATGAATAATGTCGCTAAGAACATTTTGTACATCTCATTTGGTTCCTGTATATATGCATTTATGTTGGAGTTCCTAGGAGTACAATGGTTGGGTCCTAGAGTATACGCTTGAGTGTAGGAAATATTACCAAACAGAACTTTCAAGTGGACTTCCAGTCCCAAAAACAGTATATGAGGATTCCAGTTACTACCCATCCTTGGAAATTCATTATA
This sequence comes from Tonatia bakeri, assembly GCA_004024845.1. Classification (NCBI taxonomy): domain Eukaryota; kingdom Metazoa; phylum Chordata; class Mammalia; order Chiroptera; family Phyllostomidae; genus Tonatia; species Tonatia bakeri. The sequence continues at coordinate 145,349 of PVIA01001915.1, forward strand.
TTGCCACGTTTTGTACTGTTTTTAATTCTAGGCTTTTTGGTGAATGTACAATAGTACGTCTTTGTGATTTTAACTGCATTTCCTTGACGACCCATGAGGCTATGCAGCTTTTCATATGCTCATTGCTCTTAGCTATCTTCTGTGAAGGGCCTTCTCAGGTCTTTTGACGTTTTTTTTTTAGGTTGCTAATCCTTCATTTTTGGATTCTGGTGAATTCCATTAGTATATTTGTTTCTCCTTGCACTAATACTACATCATCTCTGTTATTCTAGTTTGATGTCTTGATATCTGGTAGTGTACGCCTTCCAAAAGCTCCCTCTAAGTACATTACTAAGTTACTCAAAACTCAAAAGGCATATTTCTCAACTGCCTTTTTCCTAAACAGGACTGCTGAGATATGACTGAAATGAGTGAACCAAAGTAGGTTCACAGTTGTTCACATGGGAAATAATAGAATAATTAATAAATAATAATAATAATACAAGAATACATTCTGTGTTTCACGTACGCACTCCTCTAAACCTAATTTTACCCACTCGTGTATTTTATTCCCAGGTTCTGAACTTCACAAAAGAAAGGAAGCTAGTTGGATACAAATCTTAAATGTGAAGCTAACTTGTAACTGGCTTTAAGAACCTCTTTATCTCCGGGGGTAAAGGTATATATCGGGACTGGTATTCATTATCACTGTGTTACAGGTCAATTCCCTGGCAAGCAGGCATGCAAGAGATTTATTCAAGGGTACCCTTAGGATCAATGCTTATGGAAGAAAAGAAAACAGAAGGACCCATCCATGAATGGAAAGAGGGAGAAGGAGAGGGGCAAGAAGAGAGAAACCGAATAGCAAGGCAACCTCAAGGGAAGCTTCACCTGACCTTACTGGAGATTGAAAAGCTACAATGACTTCAAAATTGTTGCAGGTAGGGTAAGGGGGCCAGGCCCTTGCATGTCATCCTCAATCAGTCATTGAATGTGGGCCAAGGTGGATCTCTTCATCAGAGTCATCCTTCTGGGTGACTACAACTGTCATCTATAGGCAGCACTGCCAGCAGCCGAGGGTACTGGCATTTCACCTCTAAAACAGGACCTTGGTAGTATACCACAGCACCCACCACAGTCCACATACATTTGGATCAGTGAGATTTAGAAAATAATTATCACCTATTGCCTTTTGCCTTAAATCTTTTTCTGAGAATTGACAGACTTTCATACTTCTCTATGATAACAAATACCATGTTGAATTAATCTTATTTGTTTACTTGTCTGTTTTCTCTGAGTCCTTGAGCAGGAAAAACAAATTTTATTAGTTATCATATCCCCAATGTCTATCACAGTCTGGTTGAGAGAAAGTGTTCAATCATTATGTGATGAAAGAATCAACTCGAATGTGTAACTGTTTGAATGACCTTATTAAATGATTAATGATAATCAGTGGTAAAGGGACAGGCACTAAAATATCCATTCAGACAGGCATATCAATGGTAAAGAGGAGGGGGTAGCAAGCAAACATTAATTTGTGAATAGTAGGAGACTAAGGACAGTAGCTTCATTGGATGACAGAGTCAGAATTCAAAAATAATGAACACAGGCTGAACCAGTGGTCTGAATCTAATGAGATGAAACTGAAGAGGAAATGGTGTGAGGGACTGTCAGTAGATTCAGTAAACCACCTGTAAAGGTTTCAAACTGGCTAAGCAGAAGTTTTTAAGAAAGACATGGGGCTTTAGATGATTATAAGACCAACAAAAGTCAACACCATTATGTGGCTAACAGAAAAAACTAGTGTCTTCTTAGACTTTATCAGCACAGATGAATACTCTAGAAGCCAGGAAACAGTGGCCTTCTTCTAGGTCGGATTGCCCTTACTATTCCTGCTCTCAGTACCAAGCATTGCCATTGGAGTGTAAGGACCAGGCCATGTAGAATGCATTTGGAGGGACGAAGGTAAAGTACGGGGAAGGACTCAAATTTGCAAGTTGACCCTGGAGATCATGGAGAAGTTTGCTGAATCTTTTAGGCATAAAAATCAGTTTAATAGAAAACCTAACCAATATGAACAAAATAAGTAGTAGCCCTAATTAATACAGCTGAAGAAATCCTAAAGAGATACTTGCAAGTTGAATGCAGCAACGTGCTAAAAAAAAAACCCTACCATTATGCTTTCTTTTTTAAAAAGATTTTATTTATTAATTTTTAGACAGAGGGGAAGGGAGGGAGAAAGAGAGGGAGAGAAACAACAATGTGTGGTTGCCTCCCATGCACCGCCAACTGGGGACCTGGCCCACAACCCAGGCACGTGCCCTGACTGGGAATCGAACTGGGGACCCTTTGGTTCCTAGGCCAGCACTGAATCCACTGAGCCACACAAGCCAGGGCTCGTTGTTTTGATATGAGTGTGTTGTGGATCAGTACTAGAAAGGCTATGAATCACATCATTATAACATAGAAAAAGTATGATTATTCAAAAGAAGTTTCAAAGGCAATTGACAAGATAAAACTTCCAACCATGTTTTAAAAATTTAAAAAGCTCGAACTTATTAAATTAAAAACACAAGGACAGGTTATAAAATTTAAAAAACACCATGGCTTATATACTTCTAATTTATATCTATTTATAGATTAATTATATTTATTTACACATACTTATTGCATATTATCACTGATTGACATTGATAATATGACCTGACCTATAACACCCACCACAACAAAAGTTGACTGAAAAATATTGAAATTATTAAAACATTGACAAGGGAGTGAGTTACATAATAAATATACAAACTGCAAACATGGCAGAAAAATGTAACTAGAAGATATAATATAAAACATATTGTCTTCATATTTAACAGTCAAATATAAAGTATCTAAGAGTAAACTAGATGAAAATGTGCAGGACTCATAAGCAGGAGAGTATAAAACTTGACTCAAGACCATAAGGAACACTTAAATAAATTGAAATGAGACGCACTATGTTGTTGGTTAGAAACATTAAATATTTTAAAGATGCCAATCTTCCCCAAAGCATTCTCTAAATCAAATGTAATACCAAGAAGCCAGACATTTTTACTTTGAGCTTTGCAAGATGTTCACTTAGACCAATAAAGGAGCATGAATAAGCAGGGAACATTTTAAAAGCAGGGTTTCCCTAATGAGATATCATAATGTGTTGTAAAGTTCGAGTAGGTAAAACTCTGTAGAACTGTTATAGGGATAGACAAACCAGAGAAGCAAAGTAAAACTCTAGGGGAAATGTATATTGAAGAATTGATGATTAACATAAACTGAACCGATAAAGAAATAAAATATACTGTAATAAATATGCCGAAGAAACACTCCTAGGGAAAAATAAGTTAATCTCCACTTAACCCCAAATTAAATTACAGGTCAATGAATGATTAGCATTTTTTTAAATTTTATTTATTTAGTTTTTTTTAGAGAGGGGAAGGGATGGAGAAAGAGAAGGAGAGAAACATCAATGTGTGGTTGCCTCTTGCACACCCCCTACTGGGGACCGGGACTGCAACCCAGGCATGTGCCCTGACTGGGAATCGAACTGGCAACCCTGTGGTTCGCAGGTCAATGCTCAATCCACTGAGCCACACCAGCCAGGGATGATTAGCATTTTTAAATAGAACCTTATAATTTCTAGAAAGGATAGTATATGATCTCAAATCCAGAAGGGTCTTTCTCAGTATAAAAGCAAAAAGAAAAACTATTTTTACTTTTTATATTTATTTATTTTTTATTGTTGTCAGTTACAGTTGTCCCTATTTTTCCCTCCAATGTTCTCCCCTGCGCTGTCCAACCACAGCTCCCAAAGACAATTCCCTCCCTATTGTTCTTTTTTTCCTTTTTATTGTTGTTCAAGTACAGTTGTCTCCACTCCCCCCACTCTACTCCCCCCATCTCAGCCATCGGACCTCTCACTCTCAATTCTGTCCCCCTTTGGCCTTGTCCATGGGTCCTTTGTATATGTTCCTTGACAATCCTTCCCCTTTTACCCCTGTTCCCCCCTCCCTCTTCCCCTCTGGTTACTGCCAGTTTGTTCTTAATTTCCATGTCTCTGGTTATATTTTGATTGCTTGTTTGTTTTGTTGATTAGGTTCCACTTATAGGTCAGATCATATGGTATATTTTTAAAAACAAATTTAACTTTATAATATTTATTTTTAAAAGTTACAAGACAAAAAAAGCAGAAATGTAAAACAAAATGGATGCTATAGAAATAATTGAGAAAAATGGCAAAGGATGAATAGTTTTACATGTAAATAACTCTGAAATCAAAAAGATAAATACCACCCAAAAGAAAAAAAAACAAATAACATTAGTGGGTTGTGAACAAATAAAAATTACAATGACCAAAAAATAAATACATAAAATTGTTTAAATCTTACTAATATTGAAATACATTAAATCATTCATTCAAAATATTCTTATTTATAGCCAATTTTATGGCAGGTACTTTTGTGGGTCACTATGAACAGAGAGGTGAATTAGACAACACCTCTGTCTTCATTAAAAAGAAAAGATAATCAAATAAAAAATAACAGCATGATTTGATATAATGATAAGTACATCAGGAATACAGAGGAGAGTGAATGGAGAGAGACATTGGGAGTACTATTAAAATGAGAGAAAATCAACATGACCTTTTTGGAGGCTATTTGGCAATGTGTATCAATAATTTAGGAACGTTCATACCTTTTAAACACTTGTTACCTTGCAATAACTTAAGACTCACAAGAAATTGCAAATAGAGTCGAGCATTCCTATGATAGCTCCACCTGCCTTTCCCCAATGGTCACATCTTACATCACCATCGTAAAATAGCAATACCAGGAAACTGACATGGATATAATGCTATTAATTAATCTGCAGACTATATTTCAATTTCTGCAGTTTACACTGGACTCATCTGTGTTTTTGTTGTAGGACTATGAAAGTTTTTCGAATGCATAGATTCATGGAACTGCCACCACAATGAGGATATAGAGGGGTTTTACCACCACACAAAAAAACTCACATTTTCTCCAACTTCAACCCCTGACAACCACTGGCACATTTGCCATTACTACAGTTCTGCCATTTTGAGAGCATTACGTAATCTGATGTGATTGGCATTTTTTTTCTCATTCAGCATAATACCCTGGAGACCTGTCCAAGTTCTTGTGGGTATCAATAATTTGCCTCTCTTTATGACTGAGCAGTATTTATACTACAAACGTGAACACATTTCTTTACCCATTCAACCATCAAAGGGCATTTGGGTTGTTTCCAGTTTCGGGCTATTACAAATGAAGCTGCTATGGACAGTTGTGTGCAGATTTTTGCGCCGATAAAGTTTTCAATTCAGTAGGATAAACATCTAGTGTTGTGATTGCTGCATCCTATGGCTAGTATATGATATAACATTATAAGAAACTACCAAAATGTTTTCAGACGATTATAGCATTTCGCATTTGCACCAGTAATGTATGACAGATCCAGTTTTCCCACATCCTGCCAGCATCTGGTGCTGTCACTAACTTCTAATTTAGTCACTATGAAAGAAGAGTACCGGTATCATCATTTTAATTTGCATTTGTCTAATGGCTAATGATGTTGAACATATTTTTATGTGTTTATTTGCTGTCCATATGTCATCTTTGGTTAAGTGTCTGATTGAGTCTTTTGCTTACTTTCTAATGAAAATGTTATCTTAGTATTGCATTGAAAGAGTTCTTTATACAGGGATGGGCAACAGTAGGTTTACAGTTATCAAAAAAATAAGTAATACACAAATTAATAAGTAACAATACAAACATAAACTCAGTCTTTCACATACTCACGACTGTAAACCTACTTTTGCCCACCATTGTATATTCTGCATACAAGCCCCATGTTGAATATGTGACTTGTGAATATTTCTTAGTCAGTGCCTTCATGGATTATTTCACAGAGACTCTATCCCAAATCATAAAAATTTTCTCCTGTGTTGTTATATAAAATTTTAATAGTTTTACAATTTATATTTAGCTCTCAGATGCATTTTGAGTTAATTTTGGTATAAGATGTGAGGTTTAGATACAGGGTGTTTTTGGGGGGTGAAGTGACACCTACGAGCATCCAATTGTTCCAACATGATTTCTTGAAAAGATCATCCTTCCTCCGTTGAGTTGCTTTTTCATCAGTGACAAAAACCAGTTGAACGTACCTGCATGGGTTAAATTCTGGACTCTCTATTCTGCTCTACTGATTTATGTGTCTGTTCATTTTCCTATGAGATACTGTCTTGTTTTCATATCTTTTGACTCAAGAATTTTATTTCCAGGAGTTTTTCCATAAGAGATAAAGTTAAGAATCCTCAATAAGACAAAGATATATATGGAAAAATGTACGTGTAAGAATGAGATAAAGTTAAGAATCTTCAATAAGACATAGATATATATGGAAAAATGTACGTGTAAGGATGTTCTTTGCAGCATTTTTTACAAGTAAAAAATATCTAACTTCTACCAACAGAAAAAAAGGTTAAAGAAATTATATATTTCAGGTTCCACCAAAATAATTCACTTGGTTAGTGCAGACAATCTCTCCCTGTAAAACCTAATGATGTTAGAAAAACAAGATACCGTATTTTGCCATGCATAATGCACACCCACATTTTTGGCCCAAACTTTCAGAAAAAAAATCTTTTGTTTTAATTTTTTAATTCAATTTTTATCCATTTATATTTAGACACTTGTTTTTTGTATTATAGAGGAATTTTAGCATTTATTTTTTAACATATGATGGCACAAAAAATTTTATGTAACAAATAATTACAAAACATAAGAACAGATACAAAGTATTTCAGGTACTACCCACGTATAATGCACATCCTTATTTTTCCCTAAAATAATCTGGGGAAAACAACTGCACATTACACACAGCAAAATACAGGATACCTTTTAATATACTTCAAAAACTGTAAACTGCCTAGGAACCAGCATTGAAGAGTCTCCTAAAAGCCAGAATGCCAAGAGTACCTGCTGATTTTCTTGTAGCCCTGGCCAGGTAACCAGCCCAGTAATAGTGGGTCTTGATTTCAATGCACACGAAGGAACCAGTGATAACAGCTTTGCTCAGTCATGGTGGAACATTGGAATTGAGAACTGGGAATAAGGCTGAAATCCTCAAAAGACTATAATCCCAGTGCATGGGAAGTAAAAATACTCCACATATTCATTCAGTGAGATGATAACAAATCTTCAGAGAGAAATTAAATCCCAGTGACAGGACCCCACATAGGTAGAGCCTTCTAACCCTCAACTTATAGTCTAGGATCCCCCAAGCCACTGGGTTAACATAAACATTTGTACTGGGTTTTTGACATCCTACACAGCCTAGAAAGCCTAAACAGGAACAGACTCAAACTCTCTGATCAAAGAACCCAGGCCACAAGGGATTCTTCCTAAAAGAAAAAAGAAAATGAAAAAACCAAACAACAAAAAACCCCCAGAAACTCCCCTTAAGACAAGCTAGCAACAAAAGCTTAAAAACATAGAGGAAATCAACAACCACAGTAAGGCCAGCAGATACTACAAAGAAATGTGTCAACACTCCAGTAATTTGGGGAAAAGACTACAGATTTTGCTGTTATGAGTCTATAACCACAATGTCCAATATAAACATAACACAAACCACAAGTGTGAGTCACATATGTAATTTTAAATGTAATTAAAATTTCACATTAAAAAGTAAAATAGGTAAAAATTTCAAAAGCTTAATATTTTATTTACTTAACTTTAACATCCTTTCTTTATACCAAGTCTTTGAAATTCAGTGTATATTTTATACTTTATAACACATCTTAATTTGGACTAGCCACATTTCAAGTGCTTAGTAGCCACACGTGGCTAGTGGCTACCATATTGGACAGTGCCTGCAGGACACGAAAAATGTATGTATAAAATGAGAAATCTTTTTAGCCTTTCTGACAGTATGGATGGACCTGGAGAACAGTATGCTAAGTGAAATAAGCCAGCCAGACAAACATAAGCACCATGTGATTTTGTTACAGGACAACAGGGAAGGGGGGGCAAAGGGTGATATACTATTACCGAAAGGAACCCCCGAGGTTCGTTATGTCCTCCGCCTTATAGGAAAGACATCTCTCAATGCCAGAGATTCATGAAAAGGAAATGTTTATTTAATGCTATACAAACTTAAAGTAGTGACCTAATGCCTTAATCAAAATCCCAAAGTCCCTTAAAACACCCACAAACACACACAGTCCTTCCTTCCTCCTTCGCCTAGCCTGGGGTACCTATCTCAGGAAAAGAAATAGAAGTCCGAGGCTCAGGCAGCCCTGGGGTTCTTCCCAGTAATCTGTCTCAGCTGGTAGGCCTCCCTCAGTTCCCGGCACCATCAGCTGTGTACCCGGGATCCCTACTAAAGCTGGTGGTAGTTCCCCCTTCTAAAGCTGTGGGGGTCCCCACTCTGGGAAACCCGAGTGGTCCTCTCTGCACAATGGCTGTGGAAGTCTCCACTCAGTCAAAACCGCGTAGATCTCCCTCCAATGGCTGCCGCATCTGGGTTTAAATCCCCGCGTCAGTCTTCCTCTGCCTCCCCATTTCCGACTCCTCCCACAATCAGTTACACCTGCCAGCACTCCCATATCCTTCCAGCTTTACTGGGCTGCCATCGGGAGTCTGGGCAGGCGTGGCCCCATGGCATAGAGCCAATCATCTCCAAGCTCACACAGATGCTCCAGTTCAGGGGAGTTGCCTCCCAGTTACATCTTAGGGGGAAGTTGCTTCCATCCCCCTGGCTCAGAGCAGGGCCACAGCTATTTAACATATCTATGTAAACAGTTAAAGGTTATAGATATGTTAAATGACCATACCAGAGGTTAGCTGTAAAGCTGTTGCTATGCAAAACAGGTCTCAATGGCCCTGCTCCATGTGTCCTTTCCCCCAACCCACACTTGTGGGGGGGGGGCGGGGGGGGTGAGGACATCCTAATATTTCCTGGACAACCTGAGTTCTGGTCCCCATTATGAATCCCTATTTGGGGCCTCCCTGCTTGGCTGCACCCTGTAACAATTTCACTCATATGTGGAATCTAATGAACAAAATGAACTAACAAGCAAAATAGAGACAGACTCATAGGTAGAGAGTAGGATGACAGGGTTGAGCAAAAAAAAAATTTTTAAAGAGAAAGAACTCAAGAAAATAAAATTAAAAAAGAAAATGAGTGATAATGACTCATTCATTCAACTATGATTCATTGAGCACCTACTATGTACCAGACACAGAAAACTGAAGTATATACTAAGTAGACAAAATCCCTGTAGTCAAGTGGCTTAAGTGCCAATTTATTTGGGAGAGGAGGAGGGGGCATAGAGAAACATAATTAAGAAAAATATACATTATGCTAGATATAGATATGTGCTGTAGACAAAAATGAGCATAGTCACACAGATAAGAAGGACTCCTATGTGTGTGTGTGTGTGTGTGTGTGTGTGTGTGTGTGTGTGTGAGAGAGAGAGAGTGTGTTTAAGTGTGTGTATACATGAGTGGTGTAGGGGTTAAAAGGGTATTATTTTATATAGGGCGATCAATGAAGAGCTCAAAAATAAGGTAATATTTGAGCAGGGACTTATAAACCAAGAATCAAATACTGGAGAATATTTGCAAAAAATATACATTTACTGAGATCATTTTTTGAAAAGCTCAATTCATGGATTAAACAGAGGATTAGACATAGCTGAAGAAAAGATTAGAACTCAGTTCAAAAAATGGAGCATAATAAATATTTTGAAATGTTTTCCAGGCACGAAGTAGCTTCATTTTGTAAAGTTAAACTCACAGAAACAGATTAGAGAAGTGGTCGCCAGGGGCTGGGTGAAATAGGAAGAGTTTGGTAACAGGGTGCAGAGTTTCAGCTCCAAGATGAATAAGGTCGGAGGATCTAATATAAAACACGGTAACTATGGTTGGTAACAATGTATTTTAAAAGTAAAAATAAATTTGTGAGCTGCATATAAAATTTCATCTTTCCTAGTAGAAACATTAAAAGGTAAAATTATTTTAATAATACTCTTTATTAGTAATTGAATGTTATTTTCAACCCAATAAATCCAAAATATTATTTGGACATATTGCCCAAGCCACATTTCATATGCTTAGTAGCCATAAGCAAGTAGTACCTACCATATTAGACAGCATAGCCCTAGATATTACGTATATTGCTACCAACAGTCTGTCTTTAAAAGATTTTATTTACTTATTTTTAGAAAGAGGGGAAAGGAGGGAGAAAGAGAGGGACAGAAACACCAGTGTGTGGTTGTCTCTTGCACACCCCCTACTGGGGACCTGGCCCACAACCCAAGCATGTGCCTTGACTGGGAATTGAAGCGGCGCCCCTTTAATTCGCAGGCCAGCATAAGCCACAGCAGCCAGGGCGACCAACAGCCTTTTATATGCTTAGCTAAACTCGATGTAGATTACATTAAATAATATAATAATAATAATAACAATAATAATAAAGAAATTGATGGTGTGGAAATCCTAGGAAATATTACCTTTCTTCAGGACGCCTTTTCCTTATACTTTTGTGGCCATGCAGGGGTCAGGTGACATGACCTTGGATAACTAGGAAATGAGGGATTTGCTATTTCTCTCATGGAGACAGACATCCAGAGAGAGAGACGTAAAGGGAGATACAGTGAAACACTAAGAGCAAGAGAGACCCAAAAAGTGAGTGGGTGAATGTGCACACACACAATGAATGACAAGACAGTGGGGACACATAGAGAAGAGGCTCTTATTTGAAGACCAGATTAGAAACTGAACATGGAGCACCATCAAGCAGTAGTAGGGTCCTCCATTTCAAGCTGTACCTCCATGAGCACCACTCCATGGTCAAGGACACCACGAACTGCAAGGAGCAGGACTGAAAACCCATGAACCTGAACTCATTAACTTAAACCTCCAGTCAAGGCTCTGCTTGTCTGGAGAGCGCAGGCTTGAAATCAATGACTCCAGAGGGTAAATGGAGGAGATAAGCATAGTGGAGGCACAGAGGTGATAGCAAAGGTATTCCCTACCAAGTCATAGAAAGGTAGTATGTGATGACCTGTTTTTGCCTGGGAACTCAATAAAAATAAAAGACAGATTTTATATTCGGGGTCTCTCAGAGAGGAAATGTACGCTATACGCAACCGAAACAATGCACAGGAGCGTGTGTGTATGTCTCTTTTAAACCCAGTTAGATTGTGAGAACTACTGATTGGATCATCAAGGACATATCCGTTTATCGTTTGAAAGCATGGTGTCTGTTTGGTACTACCAAAATGCTGTGACTTTAAGCAAGAACCTTGTTTGAAGTGGCAAAGTAACATCATAAGAGCCCCATGGACTGTGAATATGAAATCTGTCTCCTAGGACTGGTTCTATTGTTAAATATCAATGTGGCCCTATCAACCGACGATCCTAACATACAAAACCTTCTTCAGGTTCTCTACATTAAAATCATCACACTGAATGACAGATTCACTCTTATTCTACAACCTCTGATTTCACTTTTATAAGGGAAAAAATGATGAAACGAAATGTTTTCATTTTATGTTATATAGAATGAAATGGAATGGGAATGGTATGACTCATAAGAACTTTCTAAGTCTCTCCAGAGCTGTCCACTGCAAGGCTACAAGATAATTTCACAAGAAGTGAAATTTCAAGAAATTAAATGAACTCCAATTCTTCCACTTCAGTTGATCAATATCCTTATGAGTTTAAGACGTTTGCGAGTATGTACATGTTGGCATCTTAGTGAATTGTAGTTCTTAAATAATGTATGAATACAAATTTGACAATTATTTAGTTCTGAGATACCAGTGGTCAAGTTACTTCATAATGAATCTGAGAAAATTAAAATATCTCCATATACAGAATCAGGTCTCCCTCTCAGTTTCCTAAAACCATTCAGAGTGGACATGCTTCTTCCTTTCAAGTGTCACCTTTGCTGCGATCATATGCCACCAGGTCAGGCAATCCAGGTATGTTAGTCTTAGTTTCTTCCTTACATACGACAAATTCTGTACTTAAAATCATCAGTAACACATAATGATGAATACTTGATCATGGAGTGGCTTTGTCTGCTCCCTTCCTAGGGGACAAAAGCTGGGATCCACATTTCATTTAGATGTTTGTTCTTGCAGCTGCTCAGTACCAACCACAATAACGTTTACAATTTGGTGGCTTGTTTTAATTTGCAGATTTCAGAGAAGCCTCTGCCCAGAACCAGTAATCAACAGGACTAGCATAATGCTGCCAAAGATTCTACAAAAGCAATCCAAAGAACCCCACAATTTAACTTATATTTTTATTTCATAATGTTTGTGTACTATTTTTCAAGTTGAAATGTAATTAGTTTAGAGACTTACTACACAGATTTTAGGGCAAGTGTCACTGATTTTACAAGTACAGGCAAAGGTCACCTAACATTGTCCATTACAATCAGTTTTCTGATAGACAGTTTAATCCTCCCATTTCCTCAGGGTTTTGACACTTTTGTATGCCAAGGTGAAATACTGTTATTCTCTGAATCACGGAATTTTCAAAGAGACTGTGATAATCTACAACCAAGTAACCATATTAGGGAATAACAGTTGAAGACTACCTACTTTATTCTCAATGCTCAGAAACTCTTTTTTCAATAGTTTATTTTTATTCTATTTTTTCCATCACTATTTATTCCTCCATACCCTCGGCCACCTCCACCTGCTACCTCCCTGCATCACCGCACTGTTGTCCACGTCCATGAGTTCTTTCTCTCTTTTCTTTTTTTTTGTTTGATCCCTCCATTTGTTCTCCCAGAGCTGTCAGCCTGCTCTCCATCTACGAGTCTGTCTCTATTTTGATTGTTAGCTTGGTTTAAATGAAACTCCTGATATTGTAAATATTATATCACTCTACACTCTTGTAAAGCAATGTGATATCAATGGGGTTTAGAGTTGACAAGCGAATTTGAATCTTGGCTACAACTCTACTCTGCATAATACCTCATATAGTATAGATACTCAATAAATATGAATGAGAATGAGTTTGAACTCTATAAACAATGAGAAGCTATTAAAAGTAGTGTTTTAAATTGAGAAAAATATGACATTTTAGATAACTGACAAAAAAGAGCAGACGCAAGGAGTTTGGGTATGAGGGTTTTTCAATCAGCTAGATGGATACATTCTAATTGACTGATTATTCATTGATAGGATCTCAATTGTAATGGGGGCAGGAAGAAGCACTGCAAATTATCTACCTACCTACCTACTTACTATCTATAATCATTGGTTAGTTCAAAAAAGAACATTCAGGTCACCAACAAAAAGACCATGAAATAAGGTATTATTCTTTAATTTTCACAAACGAGAAAAGTGATGCTCAAAGAGGTCATTTCTCAAGGACACTATAACTATATATCTAATAAATGCTACTGGTGACCATGCCTATGATACATCGCATGCCATGAATATATCAGAGTATGAGGCTACTTGTTGGGTATGGACTGGGGGCCGAGGGAGGAATCAAATAAATATAGAGTCCAATCATGACAACATTAAGAGAAAGAGTAAAGTCAGGGAAAGAGCACCAACAGTACCATTGAACAGCCATATTTAGTCTGAGAGATAAGGTAAATTAATCAGCCAGAAGGATATTGATGAAGCAAACAGAGGTACAAAAATATACGCAGATCAGAAACCAAGAGAAGAATGAAAGGGCTGTCAAATATTTTAGCATCGACCAAGTTCCAGACATTTTATACATGTGTTCACATTCAATTATAGTCAAAGCAATTATTAGATTCATGTAGTATGTTATTTCCATTTTTAGTTGGAGAAACAGAGGTCAGAAAGGAAATGTAACTTGTTCAAGAGACAATGAAATTAAGGACAAACTGACAGTAACCAGAGGGAAGGTGGGAGGGGATAATGGGGGAGGAAAGGGGAGAGGGGTTTCGGGGACAACTATAAAGGACTCATGGACAAAGCGAAGGAGGGTAGGATTGAGGGTGGGAGGTGGGGATGGCTGGGGGGGCTGGGGTGGGGGCTGTGGTAGGAGAGAAATGGAGACAACTGTACTTGAACAACAATTAAAAATATGTACATGTTTCATTAAAAGTTTAAAGTTAAAAAAAGAACACACAACAAGGAAATGACATTAGAATTCCTATTATTAAGAAACAATGTCACAGGATTTGGCAATTAGAAGGTTTTGAGAGTGCACTTGAGATCTGGCAAAAATTTCAAGTAGATGGACTCGAGTAGGAGATGAGAAAGTAGAAATGTGCTGGAGACCACTTTCTGGAGTAGTGAGGCACTGATGGCGAAGGGAGAGGAGAGAGGAGAAATGCAGGAAAAATGTGACCTGAAGATTCCATGTCTCAGTTTCCTTTTTGTATTGGGTATTCCAGTCCTTTCGTAATTTCATGACTTAATAACTAAGTGTTAAAGTTGGAAGGTCCTTGCCAATCATATGACCCCCCCCTTAGGAGAGAGACAAGGAAATATTAATAGTTTTAGGGAACTTAAATGACAGGCCCAGACAGCCCAGGGCCCTGAAAACCTGAATCAACAAACCCAGGCCTCTGGCTGCTGGTTTAATGCTCTTTTGGACACAGACAGTACTGACTTGAGCAGGATACATTAGCCCTTCTCCTTCTTGCTAAACCTACCTCACACTCGGTTAGCATGTTACCTATCTATCCATGCATCTGTAGTCCAGAGAGAAACTGGAAGATTGTCTTCTATGAGGAGAAGTAGCAGGGGGAAATGATTAAAAGTATATACTTTAGAGAATGCACAGTACTCACTTTAGTTAACTTGAACAATTACACAATTCCCTTTTCCGAACTTCAATATTAACAGAGTCTACTCTGTTATTTAGCACAGAACTACCATAACTTTTGTATTATGTGCCAATTGTTATATTTGGCATCTTTTTCTTCACCTTTAGAACCTGAACTTTCAAAAGTAGAGACCATTTTATGCATTTTATGCATATTGCTATCTCTTTTTACAAGAGATAGCACAATGTAGGGCATGTGCGGGACAACACACATGGCTGTTGAAAGGCTAGTCTATTAATACACAGATTTAAGAAGTCTTTGCAACAGATTTTCCAAAGGCATGTTTTTAAGCACTCATAATTCAATCGTCCCATGGAAAATGCTGTGTGAAATCCAATTACTTCCACGTTTAGTCACCTGCTTCTCATTTGATGACTCAAATGGCCAATTCTCAATGCACTAAGATGGGGTTAAGGAGGAATTTGGGTAAATTTCTTAGTATATTATTTACTCCTTTGGTTTACCATTTTCTACTAATAAAAATAAAACATGTTTATTATTACAAATGTGAACAATGAAAGACTAAAACGAAGAAGAAAATAAAAATCATTACTGAATCCATAGCACATGGATAACTATAGCTGGTATTTTGTTTCATTCAATTTTTCTTTATACCCATAAACCAACATGCATTACTATATAAGAAAGGTGAAACCCATGTGAGTTCTGTATACATTTTAAATTTAATATTGCATACTGTTTTTCTATGTCACGAAATATCCTCCAACATCATTTTTAAATACAGAGTGGGGAAAAAGTAGATTTACAGTTGTGAGTATGTAAAACAGAGTTTATTTTATTATTATTGATTAATTATTGTATTATTTTCCACATGAACAACCGTAAACCTACTGTTGCCCCACCCTGTATAAATAATACGTTGTAGTATGAATGATGTCATTGAAACCATTTTGCTATAGTTGGTTATTTACATTGCTACCACGTTTTCATTGTTCCAAATACCTTCATGAATAAAATCTTTGCTCATGTAAGTCTTTTGCTGAAATTTCTAGCTATTTTCTTAGACCAGATTCTAAGACATTGAATTACTAGTTTATTGAAACTTAATTCTTTTTGTTGGCTGTAGAACTATCAAAACTGGATTTTCCTGTCCAAACACTTCATACACACATAAGGAGTCAAACAAAATTATGTGAATGATTTTTCTCCAATCGACACGGCAAACCTGATCATTCATTTGGCACCTACAATGTAGGGCCGTATTTTTAAATTTTCTTTTTAACTATCATGGGATCATGATAATAATGAATGACTGACTCACTATTTTTTAAGTTGATTAATATAATGGGAAGTGTTGTATATGTGGTGGATTTGGATTGATTCACTCTTCTCCTATGTATATTATAGGACGGTGATGTTAGAAAGGCTGTGGTTATGAAACAGTCTTTCCATATGATTTGTGCCAGATTCCACAAACCTCACTACTCTAGCTTTCTCCAGAGTCATTCTTAATAATTTATCACTGTCTACAGTGTTTGCAGTTCTGAGCAGATGATGTTACCATAAGAAACAGCATACGCTGAATACAAACAGGTCAATAATCAGCTCATTTTGATATATGTCAGAAGCCTATTTTATCCAGGGACACAGTTTATCTGCCTTCAGAAATCCATTTCGGGGGAATCCTACAGGCTGAATCACAACATCATTCCAGTTAGGAAAAGAAAATAACTTTAGCTACAATCTGTCTTACTGCATTCAAAGCACATACATGTTCGCAATCAAGTTCTCCCAGAGATTACACATATTTCTGCTCTGCCTGAGAAAAAGAACCGTGGGATGCTCTAGTGTGTAACTGCTAGATTTAGAATCTAGCTTGCAATTAAACATGAAGAACCAATAGAATTTCACGTTTGAAAGTATTGATATTTTAAAAGGTTAATTTTGCTTTAAATTTCCACTTAATGATTTTTCTGGTTATAAAATGAATGTTTGTCACAGAAACTTTAGAAAAATATCAATAAGGGAATTTAAATTACCTCTAATCCTATAAGCAAGTGATAACTACTGTTAATTATTTTGTGTAATATTTCAGCCATTTTTCTTTGCACATGCGTGTCATGTAGATTACACTGCAACCTGCTTTAAGCTTATTAATACATCATAAACATTAAACACACATTACATATATTACATAGATACTTAATTCTTCATAACCATGTATTCCATTGATGGCATAATATTATAAAATAAGAATACATGAACTTATTTAACCAACATTCTATTTTTGAAATTAAATTGTTGTTTATTGACCACAATTATAAATAATACTGCATTTAGCATTTTGCCTATACTGGTTTCCTTAAAATAAGCTTCCAGAAACATCACTGCAAGGTTAAAAGGATATAACCTGTTTAAAGGATTTTGATACTATTCCTGTATTGCCGTTTAAATATATATTCAGGTTGACACACAAACCATTGTAGTAGTTGGCGTAGCAAACAGTGTTGGTATCCCATTCATAACCTTTGTTGTATACCAGACACAGTTTTCATATCCAGGTTCTTTTGTCTCTCTGCCAGGGCTCTCTCCTGCCTCAGAATCCTTCTCAGTCCACTGGTTAGGCAGGCAGGAAGTCTGTAGAGCAGGGGTCCTCAACCCCCAGGCCACAGACCAGTATCAGTTGGTTCCCCCATTCCACAGCGGGGCAAGCCGAGCTCACTTGAACTCCACAGCTGCCCTTACCACCACATCTTCTACAAAACCAATCAGTGGTGCCAAAAATGTTGGGGACCGCTGCTGAAGAGGGTACCATCCCAAGAATTACTCTCAACCATTAAGCGGCATAAGACCCTAGATTTGTTAACCTCTCTGTGGGACTCTCTAAGCAGCATTCCACATTGGCTCTTGAAGGCCCCCTGCAGGACTGAGCCTCAGTTGCCCACAGAAAACAACTAATTGGCTTTCCCTATATTAGCTGTATTCACTTGCCTGTCCCAATTTCTCACTCCTTTGTAGTCCTCCTGGGATCACCTCCCAAATAAACTGCTTGTATCCAACTACTGGAAAGAAATAAAATAGTACCTTTTGAAAGTCCTAGTCTACAAAGGTCTACTTTAAATTCTTAAATTGCCTGAGGAAGGGGAACGGAGCTCAAATGGGAAGTCAATCAAAGAAAAACAATGATATCAGGTACTTACATGGTGCTACCTATTTATGAGACACTCTTCAAAGCACTTGAGGTATTTTAAGTAGTTTAAAATTCATTGCAATAACATCAAAAATAAAACACTTAGACATAAATTTTTAAAAGGCTGTGAAAGATCTTTACATTGAAAATTGCAAGACATTGATGAAAGAAATCAAACAACACATCAATAAATGGAAAGATACCCTATGATCAGAAATTAGTGGTATTAATACATCCGAAACAACCAAAGCCGTTTGTAACTTAAATGCATCTTCTTGCAAAATTCCAATGACATCTTGACAGAAGTAGAAAACATAATCCAAAAATTTGTACAGAACTAGAAAAGACCTCCAACTAGCCAAAGGAATCCTGAGAAACAACAGAGCTGGAGGCATCATAATTCCTCATTTCAAACTTTATTACAAAGAACTCATAATCAAAAAGGTACGCAACTGGCATAAAAATAGACACACAAACCAACAGAACAGAACTGAGAACCCAGAAATAAACCCGCACACACATGGCCAACTCATATCTGAAAAGGGGCCCATTAAGACTCAATAGGAAAAAGATGGTCTCTTCAATAAATGTTGCTGGCGAAACTGGATAACCACATGCTGAGGAATGAAATGGAACACCTGTCTTACAGACCTCGCAAGAATTAACTTGCAACAAATTCAAGACTTAAATGTAAGACTCAAAACTTTATGTAATGACAGAGGTAAAGTTCCTTGACATTGGCCTTGGTAATGGTTTTTGGATATGACAACAAAAGCACAGGTTCAAAAAGAAAAAAAGAAACAAGGGAGACCACATGAAATCAAAATGCTTCTGCAGAGCAAGGGAAAGAATCAGCAAAATAAAAAAGCAATGTATGAAATGAAAGATAATATTTTCAAACTATTTATTTGATAAGGGGTTAATAACTAAAATATACTTAAAAACTCAGATAACTCATAACAAAAAATAGACCCAAAACATCTGATTAAAAAATGGGCAAAGGACTTGAATAGACATTTTTTTTTCCAAAGAAGACATGCAAATGGCGAGCAAGTATATGAAAATCTCTTCCACATCACTAATCATCAAAGAAATCAAAACCACAATGAGATATCACCTTACACCTGTTAGAATGGCTATCATCAAAAAGTCAAAACATCGTAAGTATTATGGAGGCTGTAGAGTAAAGGGAATCCGGGCACATGGTTGGTGGAAATGAAAATTGGCACAGTCATTATGCAAACCTGTATAGAGGTTTGTAACAAATTTAAAAATAGAAGTCTTATATGATCCAGCACTGTCACTTCTGGGTATATATTTTAAAAAATTAAAACAAGATCTCAAAGAGATATCTGCACTCCAATGCTCATTGCAGCATTATTCCTAACATCCAACATATGGAAACAACCTAAGCACCCATCAGCGAATGAATGAATGTGCAAAATGGGGTGCACAGACACACACAAACACATCGTGGAATATTATTCAGTCATAAAAAGAAGAAAATCCTACCCTTTGCAACAACATGGATGGACCTTGAGGACATTATGCTAAGTGAAATAAGTGAGACAGAGAGAGACAGTTACCATTTGATCTCACTTCTATGCAGAATCTAAAAAGCAGCACTCATAGAAATAGACAGTAGAAAGTGGTTACCAGGGACTGGGAGGTAGCTGAAATGGGGAGGTGTTGGTCAAATGGTACAAACTCCCAGCTATAAAATAAATAAGTTCTGGGATCTAATGCACAGCATGGTGATTATAATTGACCATACTGTATTTTCCTTGGAAGTTGTTAAAAGAGTAGATCTCTCACCTTTAACAGGAACCTAAACAACAAAACAGTGAAACAAGCAAAATATAGTCAAAGACACTAATAGAGGACAGGCAGAAAGTGACCAGAGAAGAGAGAAGAGGGAGTTTCAGGGGAAAAGGGGAAGGGTTTACAGGAACAAAGTTAAAAGACACATGGATAAAAACTAGGGGGAGGGTGGTAATGGGAGAGAAGTTGGGAGGGTGGGGTGGGTGGGCTGGATTGGGAATAAAGGGGAGAAAACTGTACTTGAACAATGATTAAAATAAAATTTAAAAAAAAAAAAGGGTAGATCTCAAATGCTATCATCACACCAAGAAATGTTAATAATGTGGGAGAATAAGAGTGTTAACATTGTTATGGCAATCATTTTATAATATGCCAGTGTACCAAATCATCGCAGTGTACAACTTAAACTCACATATGTGATATGCCAAAAATAGTGCAGTAAAGCTGGAAGAAACAAAAACTAATCAGAACCTTATGAAATATATACCATTATTATCTTAATTTTATACTTAAACTGAGGCAGAGAGGTTAAGTGATTTGTCAGCACAGCTAGGAAACTGCAGAGCTGGGAATTAAACCAGAGATTGTGCTCTGAAACACTACACTGCACTGCTTCTTAGGTTTTCAGAGTTATTAGAGGGGACTATTTCCATTCATCCAACATGTACTAACAAAGCAATGCTAAGTCATATGTCTTGTCACACAAAAGGGAAATCTTCATGAGTCTTTTCTGATGAAAAAAAAATCTGGGAATTACTGGGTACTTTCATATTCTAAATAGACCAGTTCTACCTAAAAATATTCCTCAGTATCAAATGTGAAAGAAGTCTTTCTTTCTGATCCTAAGTGATGTGTCCCCGGATGAATGATAACTATTTTTATTACTCCGTCTGTGGAAAAAAGGTAACTTAGACCAGAAGTTCTCTCTCTGATCTCTCTTCCGTTCCTCTATCACACTTTTTGCTTGAACTTTCATTGAATGGGTGCAGAATTAGCAATGGAAATCCACAAAGAGATTCACAAGAAAATGTTACGTTTCTTGGTGGGGGTGAAAGCGTGGTGAGGTGTAAAAAAAAAAGTATTTCAATTTAAAAGATGATGCAATGTCAAAGATGGAATACTACCTGAACAAAATTGAAATACATTAGTAAAGTCTGAAAATCACTGTAGAGGAAATTATGTATTTCAATAGTTGGACTCTGGCAATATGTGGCTAACCCAGGTCAAGAAGAAGGAAAATTCTTTCACATAAGTGTAATGACTACTTGGATACAGATAAACAGATAATTCTACTAACTAACTGTATTTGGAAGCTGAGGATAGAGTTGTTCAGTTATTATGTACCTGATGTTTATATCTAAAATATTAATTTTGATAAAATTCACATTGTCAAAATACTAAAAGCATGCACAGCACATCTTCAAGCAGTCAGTGAATTAGATACCAGCAGAAGATGAACTTTGTGCTTGACTTTAATCTCTAGACTAAGTTTTACAAAAACAATGATGTTACCTACTCTTTGGAATATAACATTAGGCTTGTTTTCAAGGTTGAACATTTGTTGAGGGAAAGAAAAATTAAAGGAACAATGAGAGCATAGTTTTTGTCCAGGGTCTGAGAGTTTGAGGTTATGTATCAACACATAACAACTTTATTCTCAAAAAAAATCATGGCAAACCAATTTTCACTTTTTTCATGAAGAAAGAGATATACTTTCACGACAGTATAAGAAGAGGAAAGGAAGCAGAATAATATAGCTAGAGTTTAGAATGTGAGTCTTGGACGTGTGTGCCAAGAGTTGATACTGGAGATATACAGGCTGAGGCCATATCAAGAAAGTCTTTGTGGTCTACATGAAAGGTTTTATACGTTATCCTGCAGATGGAGGAGACACATCAAGGGGTTTAAACAGGATTCAATTTACTTAGATCTTCAGTTTAGAATATAATTCTGGTGGAATTGTACAGAGAAATTTTCAAGAGGTTAAAGATCTGATTCAGGGCAATGGATTAAGAAAGTCTTGCAAATGAGATTTGTTCAAATAGTGTTCTGCTACTAAACTATTCAAATTGAAAACCTCTTTCTTAAATTGTTGAGCATAAAACTTCTAAATAATCTTTACTATCAAACTAGTTTTGAACATGCAAAAGTCACTTCTAAGTCGATTCAATATACAGAATTTTGAGCTGATATAACTGATAAATTTGGTAACAGTTCCTTTAGAAAAGACTAAACAGTATTAAAAATAAAAAAACATTTTCATCTAGATGACCTGTGTTTGCTGCACCTTCTGTGAAAGCAAAAGCTGCTACCCACGTATATAAGATGCTGAGAAAGCTCCAATATTGAAAGGACGTGCCATTTTCCCTCAACCTCTTCATTTAGCATTACATAAGGCATTTCTGTGCAAAGCTGCCAGCCACCATGAATGGGGATTAAGAAGTGACTTACAGGTGTTTAAAAAATAAACTGTGTATTAGATAAAGAGAATAGCAAAAAGGTTCTAGAAACACTGTATGGCTGACTAAAATGCATTCTGCAAAAAAAAACACTGATAAAAATACCACAATATTCAGAGACAAGTTAACATATCTCCATTTATGTCAGTGAGAAAGTAGGACAAGAAGAAAAGGACTTTAGTTAGGCACAGGAGGTGGTCTGAATGGGGAGATCTGGTGCAAAGAGTAAGCAATAAATAGGAGGGGAAGGCATTTAAAAATATGTGTTATTCAACCTGCAGGCTGTTTTATTTTTGTCAAATTGAGGGCAGGCCATAACCCTCACCACCTACTACACTCCAGGTAAGAACATGTAAAGCATTATAACGCAGAGTAGAAGCAGCAGATGGAAAATATGGAGAAGTAAGAGCCCTTCCTGGTGTAACAAACAATGCATGTTCTGTCAAGGACACAATGGAAGATCCAGCAGTAGACCAAGCAACTGTGAATTAGGAAATTCCAAGCAGTAGTTGCTGGATCTATAGACAATCTGTTGAACACTGGGTATTAAATACCAGGCTTGGAGACAAACTGGCTTTGAATATTGAAAACCTTTGCACTTAGTACAAAAACCTGATAAAAGGAAGTGGCCAGACTAGTGTGGACACTGGCAGGGGAAAGAGAATCATATAGCACTAGATCAGAGATGTTTCCCTTTAACTATTTCTTCAAGGGATTCACCAAGACTTTCATGGGAATGACTTACAGGGAATATGAAAGCCTCGGCTGGTGCGGCACACTGGTTGGGCACCATCCTGCAAACCGATACTATTAGGTACTCTTCCTAGTCAGGGCGCATGCCAGTGGCAACTGGTCAATGTTTCCCTCTTTCTCCCTCCCATCCCTTCTCTCTAGAACCAATTTTAAAAAGAGAAAAAGAAATTAAACGGAATATCAGAACCAAAGATGCACTTTGTGTACTTTGTACCATATTTTAATATAATCCTACGGATATATTCATTATACACATATGCGCACCCCTACCCCACACATACTACTTTCTTTGAGTCAACTGTTTCACGAACTCTCATTCTGATTCCACACTGTCATTTTTAATGCATCTGCTCTGGTCTCACATGAAAAGAATATGACTAGGGGCTGTCAAAGGTAAATATTCAAACTAAATATCTTCATTGATCCTTGTCTTCAAGATTCTGTTGGCTAGAGAGGAATATAAGCTGAGGAGAAAAAAAACAAGCCAATACACACTAGCAAAGTGCCTGGAATAGCTCAGTGGACTGAGCACGGGCTGTGAACCAAAAGGTTGCGGTTCGATTCCCAGTCAAGGCACATGCCTGGGTTATGCGCTAGGTCCCCAGTAGGGGATGTTCCAAAGACGGCCACACATTGATGTTTCTCTCCTTGTCTTTCTCTTTCCCTTCCTCTCTCAAAAAATAAATAAATAAAATCTTTAAAAAAATGGTTAAAAAAGAAAACAAAAAACAAAGAGCCTGGAATAGTGCCCGCTACATGATAAGTTCTCAAGATAATTTCTGAATGAATGAATGAATCTGTTAGTGAATGGTCCTTTAATAAAGCTTATTCTTGGTCAATCGTGCCATGTAAGTTATTTATGCATGGCATATTACTACTAGCCCCTGGGGAGAGTACTAGAGAATGTTTTATTCATCACTTAAATAAAGGTTCATTATTTTTATCTACTTAGAATTAGATATGCCAGCATTCAAGTCCTAGATGTCACATGCACCTGACTGAATGTTAGATCTGAACTTGTGTCATAATGCTCTTTGACCTAGAAAGTAGAATTTTTCAGCTTATCTAGAGGCATGACAAGGGTCAAGACCCTTGAAAAATTCTTCAGCTCAAAGTCTTCATCAGGGTTGTAAGATCTTCTAGGAACAATATAATGTAAGAGGGGGAAATAGCTTCCAGAGAATAATGATGCTTTAAAATGTAACCAGTGTGTTAAAAATAAGAGAGATATTGCCCTGGTATACTCTGTTTTCATACTGTCTTTATTTCTGGACAATGAACTGTAAATGGAAAAATGGCAAACTGTTGTTGGTATAGAAAATATGACCAGGATGTCAAGACTTTAAATTTTGTCAAATATAAAAAAAAAAGCAACTCCCAGTCAGGGCACATGCCGAGGTTGCAGGCCATGGCTCCCAGCAACCACACATTGATGTTTCTCTCTCTCTCTCCATCCCTCCCTTCCCTCTCTAAAAATAAATAAATAAAATCTTTAAAAATAAAAATGAAAAAACTTAAACACATGATTTGCTGCTCCTCATAAAATGTTTCCTTATCAGTTTTCTAAATTTCAGTAAATGATACTCCTATTGACCAAAACACAAAAAGCCTATGAAGACATCAGTATCATCTTCTTTTTTTCAATTCTGAATTAAATATTAATACGAATTATAGAATTAATGCTAATGCAATTCTTGCTAATGGTAGCTAACATTTACTGAGTATTTATGCTCTGTCAGGCACTGTGCTATGAGATTACATGTATTCTCTTGCTTAATATTCACAACAATTACACCTTTCATCTTTTAGATAATGAATTTGAGACTCAGAGCTATTAATAGATTTGCACATAGTCAAGAATGATAGAGACAGGGTTTAGACCTGAGCTTGTCAAATTTCACAACAGGAACCAAGTCCTGTCATGTCAATCTCTAGAACTATCTTAGTTCTACCCACTTCTGCCATTCTCCCCTGCTACTCATTTCATCAAAATCAGCGTCATCTCATCTCTTACCTGTACTATTCCAGTATTATCCTAATTAATGTTGTGTTCAGTATTTATATACAGGGCAAGGCCAAAGGAGGCTTATGGTTGTTCTTATGGAAAATAATACAATAATTCATGAATAACGACATCTGTGTTTTGCATACTCACAGCTGTAAACCTACTTTTGCCACACCTTACATCGGTGAATTCCGTCTACAGTCTTTAAGATATGAGTAATCAATCTATCATCCAAAAGTGAAGAAATAAACCAGAGGTTAAAATGTCCAAAGTAACACAACCAGTTAACAGAAGAACCAACTCTGCTATAAAATATTTCACGACTTAAATTCACTTTGAAGATGGCCGACTTCATTAGCAAAGTGGAATGAAGCCAAATCACAGACTATTTCCCCTTCCAACATTTAATAAGATTGAAATAATAGTAAACACTAGCAAATAACAGTACTTCCAATCAAACAAAGAAAAGAACTTGACTTCTAGCAGTAAGCTTTCAAAAACTGATAACAAAGGGGAACAGGCAGAATCTGTTGGAGAGATACTGAAAATGTCCAGATCAGAGCCTACTCCCAAGCCAGATGGATGAGTAGCAAAGTCATAGAAACTCACACAAATACCCCTGATCAGGAAGCATACACACTCATTAGATGTTATCTTCCTCTACTTCTGACTGAGGATGAGTGGTGAAATTAGGTGGCAAACCACTGGTGCAGAAGCTACACAAAGACACATATTCCCAAGTAATGACCTGCTTGGCTTTTCAGAATGGTGGGTAATTGCTTCTTCAATTTCCCACTCCTCTCCTTTCCTTCCACAACTGTGCCAAGTCTAATTTCTAGAATAAAACCTTTACTCTATAATTCAGATACTCTGATTCTCTTATTGAACCCTGCCTGATACACATATTTTCTATCATTGTTATATGCATACGAAGACATTTAAAATGATAGTCTCCTAATATTAATGATGATTATTTCTGAATAGTTCCCTTTTTGTTATTTTAAAGTATTTTATTCTTCTATGTAATTTTTTTGGCTTTGCTCTTAGAAACAGAACACCATCCAGCCTGGATCTTTCTAGAAAGAGCAATACTCAACAGAAAATGTATGGAAGCTCTTCTCCCCATCAAACATTATCTGTCTCTGTTTTATTTTCTCAGGATTTTTTTCAGGGACTAAGGAGCTAATTCTAAGATGTAATAATTATAGGACCTAACATGTTATTTCTCCCATGTACTGTGTTTGCCATTAGTGTAAGCTACCTTTCAACATCTTAGCCCCAAGAAATACTGAATAGGATTCCAGATAAGCGAAATGGCAAGTGCTTCACCTATGAAAACCCTTGGTTACAGTAATAAAAAAGAAGGCAGGTCCTCTCTAAATTCTTAAGACAATGCACTATCATTAAAAACCTAGTGTGGTGAAATTTGCCCTGGATGGCATGGCTCAGTTGGTTGGGTGTCATACTGCAAAGCAAAAGGTTGCCGGTTCAATTCTCAGTCAGGGCACATGCCTGGGTTGAGGGCCATGTCCCTAGTTGGGGGCATGTGAGAGACATCCACATACTCATGTTTCTCTCTCTCTTTCTTCCAGTTCCTTCTCTCTAAAATAAATAAATATAATGTTTAAAAAAAGAATCGAAATAATTTATTTTTTAAAGGTTTTATTTATTTATTTTTTTTAGAGAGGGAAGGGAGGGAGAAACAGAGAGAAAGAGAGAAACATCAATGTGCGGTTGCTGGGGGCCATGGCCTGCAACCCAGACATGTGCCCTCACTGGGAATCGAACCTACAATGCTTTGGTTCGCAGCCCACGCTCAATCCACTCAGCTACACCAGCCAGGACTGAAATAATTTATTTTTACTGAGCCCTAACTCAGTGTTTCTCTGTCATCAATGTTTCCCACCCTCTCTTCCCCTCCCTCTAAATAAATAAAATCATTTCCAAAAACCCTACTATTATAAAATTTTACTTGAGGATTAAACAAGGTAATTGGTTTTCAGAATTTTAGGGTTTTAGAGTTTTGCCATGATGGTTTTAAAAAGCAGAGAAAAGACAATAAACAAGACCAGTTTCATACAAAGAGCTTGTCATAGTAGGCACACAGTAAGTATTTGTTGGCTTCATAGTTGAGGACAATTAGA
This sequence comes from Tonatia bakeri, assembly GCA_004024845.1. Taxonomy (NCBI): domain Eukaryota; kingdom Metazoa; phylum Chordata; class Mammalia; order Chiroptera; family Phyllostomidae; genus Tonatia; species Tonatia bakeri. The sequence goes on from PVIA01001915.1 coordinate 172,550, forward strand.
AGCCAGGCATTCAAAATTTGTTACCCTTGCTTATCTCAGTTAGAACTTCCTAAACTAGAAGCATGGAAAGGGTGCTTTGATCCCAAAAGATAAAGTGCCAACTTCAAAAAATACATATGAAATATTCAGTTAAACACAATTTAAATGGAGCTTTAGTTACAGGGATTTTCAGTATTTCCAAGGTACAGTTCTCTAAACGTGGTGATAATGAAATAGACAGGTCTTGATTTTGTAACTGACAGTGTCATTTTCCTAAGGACTTCTAAACTATTGAAGCAATTGTCGGGCAAAATTTGGCAGAGGCATGATATGTCCCTCTCTGCTTCTCTTTGTAGATGGCTGAGTTTGTGGGTATTTCACTCGTGAAGCAGACACGCCAAGTTACAGCAACTGTTTTGTAAATATTAGAGAATACACATAAGCCCGTGGGGATAAAATTAATTAGCATTCAATTATACATTACTTTATCTTTTTTTCCTTTTCTATTACAATTTCTCAATCTAACTCTTAGATATTTCTAAGGGATCTAAGGGATATTTCACAAATGTAATGATGGGATACATGAAGCAAAAGGCAAAGGCATTTCTCTCAGCTTCTGCGGAGTGAAACTGCATTTCACATTTTCTTTTTCTGTAAACTGACAATAATCATATATATTATTTTAAATGGAAGCTAGAAGTGATTTCCACCTACTCAGAAGGTTATAAAAGCAAGAAAGGTTTATATTATTCTTCTTCAAATAAATGTGATGTTTGAATAAAAACCTTCTCTTGATTCTTAGTTATCAGTAAAGTCCTTTACTGTGAGAGCAAAGATGATTTCACCAGAACACAAGCACACATCAGCCAGATTCCTATTTGCTTAACATAACATACTTATACTCTCAATACACAAACAGCTAGATTTATTCCTTTCTCCGTTTATCAAGGGAATGGTAGTATCATTAAATTAAGCTGTAAATGGAAAGATTTATGCTTTCAATGCATTTTATAGAATTGTATGAAAACACTTGACCACACTCACACCATTAAACCATTTGCTGTGGAATCTAGCTCTGACGTTGACATTATTTGTGTCTTAAAATAAATTCAGTTTTTCTGTCTTTGTATATAATCATTCATGTCACTTATATTGCAGAGATATTTGCCCCTTGTGGCAAAATAAAATGGCATTATGAATGACTAACTTAGGTATCAATTCTGAATTTTTATATTTTCATAATTTTAGAGTAAAAATAAAGAAATATTACAACAGATTTTATTCTGTAATCATTTCAAATGCCTAACTTTAATTTTTAAAACTACTCACAGAGATGGTCTCTAAAAATAAACCAATTGATTATCATACCCACAAATTAATCAAAATCTGTTTATGGAAGAGCGTTCCGCTCCAACAGTGAATTATCACAGTCTGAAACTGTCTACAGGACAATGGGGTGAAGTGTAATGAACATCTTCAGAGCTGAATGTCTAAGTTGCAACTTAGTGCTAACAGGTTAGTGACTTTTAAAGAGGTACGAAACATATAAGCTATTCATTTTGGGTAACAAATACCAAGTCGTAATTTCTGGATCATATGGTAAGAGTATGTTTAGTTTCATAAAAAACTGCCCAACTGTCTTCCAGAGTGGCTGCATGATTTTCCATTCTCACCAACAATGAATCTGAGTTCCTGCTGCCTCACATCCTCCCAGCATTTGGTGGTGTGGTGTTTTGAATTTTGGTCATCTAATAGGTTGTACTGGTCTCTCATTTTTGTCTTAATTTGCAATTCCCTAATGACATGTGATATTGAGCATCTTTTCATATGCTTACTTGCCTTCTGTATGTCTTCTTTGGCAAGATCTGTTCAGGTCTTTGGCCCATTTTTAACTGAGTTGGTCATTTTCTCTTTGTTGAGTTTTAAAAGGTGTTGTCAATTCTTGATATTTAATAGTGGCATTTCCATACTTCATCAAATTAGTATCATTTTAAAATGTGATACTAAGGCATGGCCTTGGTTGGACAACTAATATTTCCAATTACATCTTGGTAAAAATGAGGATACATTCTCTTTGAATCTATGTAAAGCCTTATATTTCCATGAAAAGCAAGAAACGTAAGTAAAGTTTTTTTTTACTTGGGAGGGGGCTTTAATGAGACTCAAATACCATTAAAATATTTTCAGTTAAAAAAATCATAGTATACTAAATTTAGAGTTACGAACAGCTTAAGAAAAAATAAAGGCTTCTTCACATATCAGGAAAAAATCCAAATATCAACACCATTTGAAACAAATAACCACAGTTTAATATGTTCCTTATCAGTTTATTTAGTACCCTGTCATTACTTTTTTTTTTTATTTCGATCAGCAATTTGCATTAAGGAAATATATCTGCTTGCATACTAAAGAGAGTCTTATAATTCCTAACAATCGATAGAACAGCTTGGACGTTGTCTAAGCATTATAACCTCGAAGTCTTACCCGAAACTCTGTCCCCCGAAGTACCAATAGCTCGTGGAATATGGTAAAGACCCTCTGACAATGTCTCGAGACTGGTTATTTTTGGTTGTTGTCTTCACAAATTTTTGCCTGAAGCCTATAGAGCTTTCACGAAAGCATTACGGGGAAGGATAAAACTGTTCTTTAATAAGACTGGACAGCTGTGGTTAGTTTCATACCGCAACCAATAGCATAAGAATGTAGAAGAGTAAAATTTTCTGTTGGGGAACAGTAAATAACTATTTTTATCAAGATCTGATGAAGGATTCCCCTGAAGGTAACATATTGTTGACTATGAAAGCACTGACAAGTCTCCAGGGTCTGGCCATAATGCTTACAATTTCTGAAATATTTATATTAATATAAATTTACTTATAAAAACTTAACTTTGGAAAAGGTGAGAATCTCTTCTGATTCAGAAATTCTTCCCATGAAACTTTTACAATAACGTTGAGCTAATTAAGAAATATGGACCTATCAAAGAAACCTAATTATTTCTGGCATCCTTTTTTGATAAGGTGAAATGGCAAGACTTTGTTTCCAAGAACCATCTAGAAAAGCTCAAATATAGTTTTAGGTGTTAAAGATGTCCTAAAAATTTTATTTATTTTTTTCATGTAGATTTTGATGTTGGGAAAGCATAACTGAAAGAATTGGGGGGGACCACTCTATAATGTACATGACGTTCTAACCACTGTGGTGTACATCTGAAACGAATACAGAATAATATTATGTATAAATTGCAATAGGAAAGGAAAAACCAAGAAATTACAGAAAAGTATGTAATAAATACAAGAAAAGAGGCCTAACACAATGCAATGAACATCCAGTAGATGACGGGCCTCCACTCCAGTGTGGTTGGTCATCACTGCCTAGCTACACAACACACCCTCTACCTCGTGTGCCCAGGCCTCGATCACCACCCCTTAAAGACAGCTTGTAACACAATAATTACAATATATATGTGTGTTTCTATTTTTTTCCACATTTTTAAATACATTTAAGAAAAAAATCGGAAATATCTTGAGAGTCTGATTTTAGTTGGTGTTACTAGGACTTTTAGAATCACCTGACAAAGCAGGAATTTAGAAACATTGATTTAACCTCATTTTCACCTGGGAAACTCAGTCCAAGAACAGGAAAGAGTTTTAAAACAAATGTATTACTTTGATAGAGACAAAGCCAAATTTTAGCTTTCCATTAAGATGATATTTGGCAGTAAAGGTCTCACAGGCTTTGTTTCCTATGATTAAACCCACCAACACCAAGCCAACTGTGTCCAATTTCATGTATCATAGAATTGTACACCTGAAACCTATGTAATTTTATTACCAATGTCACCTAATACGTTTAATCAAAACTAAATATATTTTGCTGCTCCTTTTCAAACTCAATATTTGTAAATATTATAAACAAAGACAAATAAAAATTCCCTTTTTGCAAACTTTTTCAACTTCTGATATACATTCTACATCCATTCAGATGATAAAACTATTCTGTTCTCCCCTTGCAGAAAAACTCATTTAATTTACAACTGTAAATAACGACTTATATTTCTCTGTCAGTATTGTTCCTTGTATAGTAAGGACCACATAAAACCGAAGTAACTAACTTGTATTTTTTTTAATATATTTTATTGATTATGCTATTACAGTTGTCCCATTACTCCCCTTCACTCCCCTCCACCCTGCAGACCCTCTCCCACCCACATTCCCTCTTTTAGTCCATGTCCATGTGTCATAAGTTCTTTAGCTCCTACATTTCCCATACTATTCTTGCCCTCCCCCTGTCTATTTTCTACCTGCCATCTATGCTACTTATTCTCTGTACCTTTTCCTATTCTCTCCTCCTCCCCCTCCCCTGTTGCTAACCCTCCATGTGATCTCCCTTTCTGTGGTTCTGTTCCTGCTGTAGTTGTTTGCTTAGTTTCTTTTGGTTTTGTTTTAGGTGTGGTTGTTAATAATTGTGAGTTTGCTGTCATTTTACTACACATGTGTTTTTAATCTTCTTTTCCTAGTATTTTTACAGAAAAATAAAAATGGGTAGATGTTTGAGGACTTTCTGTCATATGCAAACATTTTAGCAGACTATTGATGCCCGAAAAGACAAATAACACAACCCTCTGCAGCCCCTCACAGCGCTTTTACATTGAGTTATAATTGCAGAAAGGAACATAATCATCAACATGACTTCACAATAGGGCTACTCTAGAGTACAGGAGAAGGAAACGTTTCTAAATAAAAGTATATAAGCTTAGTGATGAATTCTTCAGTAGTCATTTTAAAAACTGTCTTGGAATTTATTATTAATAAATTAACTCAAAAAGGTTAGTCCAAAATTTTTAACTAAGGATGTTTAAAATTATGCTTAAGCTTTCAAACTACAAAGCATCATCATTGTTAATAGAAAGTTAGTCAGAATGACAAAACAATTTAATTGAATCAAATTTATATTTTCATAATTTTAAATATATAGGCATGTGTAAGTTTACTTAATTATTAAAGCAAATTAGAAGTTTAGAAAGTTCAGAATAATTATTCCCTTTATGAGGTAAAAAGAATCAAAATCTTATTAAAGTCATAAAATGAACACATATTATGCCACATTTGGGTAAACTCAAGAAAAAGATGCATAAGTTTTATTTTTAAACCAAAATTATTAATTTAGTCCAATGTATTCAAAGATTAATAATTATTATGTAAACATGGATTTTTTAAACATTTCCAAACTACTAATTTCTAAATTGTTAGGTCAATTTCTTAATTTCCTGTTCATTTTGGAGATTTTAACTTATATAAGCACTTATTTCAAATAGAAAAATAGTTACTCATTGTTGGCATCTCACAGAAATTAGTAAATGGTCAAATGATAAAAGCAAAGTCCCAACCATTGCTTCCACTGATGAAAATAACTTATTTTTGTCATTATCCAGAAACAAAAATAAAAAATCAATAGGGAAAAAAGAAGAAAGCAAAAACCTAAATAAATAAACAAAAATAGAGAATAAACAAATTCAAATCTCTACTGCTGCTTGGGATTTATTCCAAGAGCCCCGAAAAGTCTTCACTGGTGTGATAGTATCCTAGAGCAATTCACGACGTGAGCAGTACTGTTTACTTGGAGCCATGGGGTGAGGCTATGTGGGCATCTCAGTTGATGACCCACACAACTGTTATAGTATAACTATTTTTTCCAAAGGATCAAATCTGAACTCTTATGAACATATAGAATGAATATGTGTCAAATGTTTCCTGTAGCTCAATTAATTAGAAAACCAGAAGGATGATAAAACCAGTCCAAAGAACATTGGTGAGGCTAGGTATTAATAAGCTATGTTACGATGAGATTGCTGACTCTGATAGTAAACTGGCTGAAACCCTACCTGCATATAAACTAGAAATTCTGCGGGTAGAATCATTAAAAAAATACGGGATGCAGAATTAAATGTGATTTTCAAATCAATAGTGCATATTTTAGTGTAATTATGTCTCAAATATTGCATGCATTTGTATTTGCTAAATCTAAAAGCTCTGCAATAAAATTGTCTCTTCCATTGGGAAAAAAATTATTTGCTTTCTTTTGTATATAAATTTACAAATTAGTTTCTGCCTCTCCAGAGATGTAAAATAATAGCCCAGACAATAAAAACTCAAGCCCAAAAATGCACTGAAAGAATGGCTTGTAATCTCTTTTACCAAGATTTGGTAAACTTAGGGTTTCCAAGTTTTGGATAATTTTCTCAGCAAAGGACAAGTTAAAAACTTAAACTGGAAAACAGAGTTCTTTAGAAATAGAGAATTATGATACAAAGAAGCATATAAATTACTTCCTTTAGTCTGTTTATATTCAATTTGAGAAAGCATTAATCAGTTTTTCCCAGAGTGCTATTTCATGCAGGAAGTATTCTGATATTTAAGACTAGATCATAGTCACAAATACAGGTTTAAAAGGTTATTTTTAGCCTTATGGTGTTTTTCAATTGAAGAAAAATATTTGCTTCCAAAAATAAAACATAGGAAACCTCACAATAGAATAAGGCAAAAATTGTTCGGAAGTATTACTCGAATAAGGTCAATAGTTGTATTCCCCGTACCATATTCATCTTTCTCTAAAGCAGACCAGGAAACGACATTCTGTATTTCTGGAATATGAGTCTGTCCCTCACAGAATCCGGCTAGCCACCAGGAACCTACACAAGAACTATATGTATTTGATTTAAGAAAAAGTTAATGAGTAAATGATCTTACTGGCAAAGCTTCAGCAAAGAAATCTTCCCAATAGCTAGATAGATGATAAGATTCATATAACTACATAAAATGATACCTCCAATGCAATTTTCCTATTTTGATGTATTCATTCATTTATCAAACATTTATGGAGTTCTACAGATGGATTGGACTCAAGCAATACCAATACAAACAACAAACAAGTTGGATCCCTACCTTCGTGAGCTGATGTCTACATGGAATTTGCATGAAGAGAGAAAATAAACAAAACACAGGTAAACTGAAGCTAAGTAATCAAACTTTAATAAATTCTCTCTAAAGGATTTCAGAACTTAAAGGTTAAATATATCTTCTGAAATACTCTGACAGTTTAATGAAAAAAGATCTTAGCTTGACAATGGAATTATGATTTTTGTTTGTTGGTTTAAAGTTTTGCAATGTAGGTAGCAATGCTGAAAACAGTATTAGACATAGGGCCACTTGGGAAAGGCAAAGAATAAAAATCTCAATTTAAAAAGAGAAAGAGAAATTGTACATATTAGAAAGGAACCAACATTTGTATTTACAAGTCTAAAAGTGAAAATAATGATTAGTACTGCATGGTCTTATAAAACAGGAACTCAGCAGGTAATAATGAGCTTTGTTCAGACACCTCTATTCAAGCAATGATAATTTGGAAAGCCGAGGACTTACGAGGACTATCTAGAATGGATTCTCCCCATATGAGGACACAGATTATATTGAGAAAATGCTGTATCCATTATTGCTCACCTATCCAGACGTTGGTAGCTAAAGGTGACTCAGTAACTCAATCTAACTTACGTCTAAAAGTCAACATCTAGTGGGTGGGGCATCTAAGAAATATACAGTTTTCCTAAAAAGAGAGACATATCTGTCTGACATGCATTTTGCCCTTTAGTGCTCTCCCTTCTTCCTGCCTGGAGTACCAATGTCTTTCCGCCATAAGGAACAAAGGCTCACTCTAAGTTGGAGGAGCAGGAACTTGAATCACAATGACTCCTTTGAGCAACACCACTTCCCTTGGGAAATGTATCTTCGAATGTCTTTGTGAGAAAACAAGAAGCAATCTCCTATTTAGACAAGCCACATCATTGGTTTTCTCTTACACACAGCCGAATCCAACCCTAACAGTGTGGAAGAACTGGAGGGGGAAGGGGAGAGGGAAACATGAATAAGTATAGTTTGAAATTGCTCCCTGGGGAATTCTAATGTGAGCACTCTGCTGATGTATAAAGAGGGGCCTATCTCCTCTTCCCTGTCATCAAGACACATGCCCATGAATCAACTGTATCTGAAAGATTTCTCCCAACTCAGGGCCTTAAGATGAGAATTATAATAGAACCTACCACATGAAAACAATTATACACAGTGTACTAAACAGTATGACATCTCTCCCTCTCCGCCCCTCTCTACCACCCTTTCCCTCCCTCTATCATATATACACAAAAATATTACTAAAGTATAAATTTCAAAAATTTAAAATTGTAACTCTGTCATAAATTTTATTCAAAAATTCATTAATGAAGAAACCAATAAAATGTTAAGACTGATTCAGAGAAGGATCCAGAAGCTATTTGTAGGCAATTCAATAGAGAAAGTTTAAATAAGATTGTTAGCTCAAATACAAAACTGGTCATTGTTCACAGGGAACTAAACTGTAAGCAATGGAGCTATCTTTTCCGCAGCATAGAAATTATTTGCATCTCTACTAAATAAAAATTTGCAATTTAACATGTAACCCCACAATGACTGGGATCTGTAACCAATAGTCTTGATACATATGTGTATATAACATACACTCGTTACATCTCATCTAAACATAGGAGATGGTATACCAAGTTCTGCTGTAGTATAAATGGTATTAACTCCAATCCAGACTTGTTGGGACCTGGAAAAAGCTATGAGGAACTGAAGGAAATCTTATGTCACGATTTGCTTCTATCCTTATTCTGCTTGTTATCCACTGATCCTTATCTGTATAACATTCCAGTTGACCATCCAAGACATTCTACAAGCAACAGATCTCTTCAGTTTGTTCAGAGAAAATCCCGATGGCATCTCAGTTCTACTGACTCTAAGCAACTACTCAAAGAGGAGACTTAATAACAGAGATTATGCCCATGGCGTTTTAAATGCTTCTGTAGCAAAATTGCTAATAGTCACTTAGCATATATGTAAACATTTTTGCATACTTTGCAAAATAGGCTAATGCTAGCTACATTTTATGTACAGGTAGACACACTATTTGCTCTCAGCTGTTGGTGGAAAATTTGAAGAGACTACCCTGGATTTTGGAGGAAGAAAATAATTTTGTAAAGGAGCATTGCCTCAAAACTTTTCCACTCATGACTTAAAATACCATAGCCAAACTGACTGTGGCTATGGCTAAGTGAGGAGCTGGGCAAACCCTCTCCCCAAAAAGTAACTACAAAGCTGAACAAAATGAACAAAACCAACCACTTCAATAATATGGCAGCATTCCAAAGGTATACAAAAATGTAAGATGAATTTAAGCTTCAAAAACTACTGAATGGTGAGTAGAAATAGTATGTTGGGCATCTTTGCCTGGAGTACTTCCAACAACCCTCCCAGATCTATTGGCATAGAGGCTTTCTTTGCCAGGGAAAGGTGGGCCATGGAGACGGACACAATGGAAGGGCTCACTATACACCAAGCAAAAGTGATGTAAAGAACTCCAATTTTAGATGCACAGAAAAGTACCCATGTTGGATAGCACAGGTTAACTACAAACAAGTAAGACTGGGCTCAGATTTTTCTGCTGTACCTAAAATAATGCTTTTTACGAAGCCAACAGTAAATCAATATTTACACATGAATGAAGAAAATGATGAATACATTGTGATGACAACAAAATACAGTACTCAGAAAATAACACATGCATGTTCTTTATTTAAAAAGATAAAGCTAATAACTTGACCACAGCTTCCTAAAGGATTATTCAAAGAAACCTGCCATATATGGGGATGTTTTGGTGTAAGAACCCTGGTAGACCCCACTGTGGGAACCTGAGATTACAAAAACTTAATAAGAAGTATCAAGTAGATAGAAGAAACTACATGAGAGAAATCTATCTCCTTTGAATATAGTTAGTGTAAATCCATGTCTCTTCTTCCAGTCCCAACAACTCCTCATTAGTCAGCTCCTCAGGAACCATCTCTAGGACTCCTCAATGTCAACTTCAACCACAAACAGGTTGAAGTTGTTTGCGATCTCAACAACAGCCTTGTTGATTTTTGCAACCTCCTCAATGGTTGCAAATTCCCTGAAGTCATGGATGAATCTCTTGAGCACCTTCTTCTACACGTCATTTATACAGTCCTTGACGACATTCTCTGAAGCCTAAGCAAGGTTCTTGATGCAGTGATACATGTTGTAATCCTTCCAGAAGTGCATCGGTATCTTCCTCAGTTGAAGAAGTGACCTGGGCACAGGTCATCCACGAACTAGATCAACGCGGTAGTGTTTGGAGGGAGAAACACCATGTTGATATGGGATGAAGATCACCAATAAAAGGAAGATGTCTAGGAGCATTACAAACAATAATCAAAACCTTGAAAGATATAGTAATCGCCTAACAGTACTTCTTCATTTTGCTGACATAACAATTCAGGAGGGCATGTTCAAGAAGAGTTGGGCCACCCATGACTTCTTTCTGCTCAAGTAGGACACTGGAAGTGTGTACTTTCTGGTACGCTTGAAGACCGTAAGGTTCTCACTGTGCCACATAACAACCCGCAACACTGCCCCCAAGCAAGACTGTTATCAGGTCCTTAAAAGCCCTGATACCTGGCGTTGCTTTGGTATCCTTATGGATGAAAGTCTTTAAAAGAAAAAAGAAGTGCAGCATCCATTTCCAGAATATGGAGGTTTCATTCTTGCTGAATATTTGCTCTGGCAAGGAAATGTTAGCCCCAAATCAACTTACCTAGTTTCCAAAAATCCTTCAGCTGCCTTCACATCAGAAATCATAGACTCACCACTCACTTGCACATTATGAATGAATAACAATTCTTGAATCCTTTAAACATCCAGAGTTAGCAATAAATTCAACGATGTATTGAATAGTTGGGTCCAGTCTTTTTTTTACACATCACAAACTTTTTGATTTGATGGTGACCTTCATGGTGCTCAGAGGGACACACTTCTCTGTCTGGTCTTCAATCCAGATCATTATAAGTTTCCGCATGTCTGATAAATGCCCTTCTCGAGTTTATGTTAGTCTCATTGCCTTCCGTGAAGCAGATCCATTAAGAGCTTCCATCACTTTGTTCTTGTTCTTCAATATAAGAACTATGGTGGAATGAGACATGAATAGCTGGCCAGCAATAGCCATCACTGATTTTGCACTTTTGTAGTGCTTTATTACTTGTGATTTGGTTTTCAGGTCAATCACTCAGTCTCTTACTGGCAAAAGTGGAAGTGGATTTTGTATACTTAGGGGCCATGATGAACAAAAAAACATGAGATTAGGTCAGGTACAAGAGAAAATGATGCAATCAAGACACACTGTAAACACAATGTGTGAGGCTCCTACCAACATAACACTGCATATTGTGTGATAGCAAACACTCTTTTAATAAGTAAAAGGAGTACACTAAAATAATGATAATTAGTATGGTAAATAAACCAGTAATATAGTCATTTATTATCATTATCAAATATTGCATGCTGTACATAGCAGTATGTGCCATACTTTTATACAACTGTCACTGCAGTAGTTTTGTTTACACCAGCATCGCCACAAACACCCGAATAATGCCTTGCTGTATGACGTTATGAGGTCTCCAGTTGACAGGCATATTTCTGCCTCATGATACTCTTATGCAACCACCATCATACGAAGACTACCCAGAAGGTATCCAGCCACGTAATACAAAAAACAGAGACATTTATTGAAGAAGATACAAGATACAAGAAACATTGTACATAGGACAATGATGCCTCCATCCCCTTCCAAGTGGGCACCTTGGGACCTCACACAGTTCTCCCAATCGCCATCAGCTGCTCTGTCGTATTTTCCTGAATCTCACTGATGGTCTGAAATCTCTTCCCTTTCAAAGGTGATTTTAGTTTTAGGGAAAGCCAGAAGTTGCAGGACACCAGATCTGGGCTGTAGATGGGCTGAGTCATCTGGGTGATTTGATGTTTGGCAAAAAAACTCTGCATGAGATGTGATGCATGAGCAGACACATTGTTGAGATGAAGCTGCCAATCACCAGTTGGTCATAGCTGCAGCCTTCTGAATCATTCTAATAGTTTCCATGGAGAAATGCTCAAGCTTCATGCAAAATCTGACGCAGATTTGTTGCTCTACTTGCTCAGCCATTTTGAATGGAATGGCCACACAGTACATATGCTCACTGAACTGCATCTACCACCCCCACTGACTAGTACAGTGAAGTCGTCATTGTTCACACATGCGCATTCCAGTCCACTCTCTTTGGCTGCCAGGTCACATCGATGTTGCGCAAACTGTTCTTGTTATATTAACAATGGCTGGGCTTTTTCTGGACAGACCCCATGTATGTGATCAGTGTCTGACTGAAATGTCATTATGCAGTGTAGGTTTTCACAAGGTTTTATTTCACATAATAGGGGCAGATCTTGTAAAGGAAGATCTGTAGAATTGTTTTTTTTTCCCTTCCAGAAACTGAAAACAAGAATTGTCTATGTAAACATCAACCCATTGAACCCTGCAGTTGATTACTCTGATCAAGTTGGTGACTCCATCCTTCCTGAGTCATTTGGAAAGCTGCTACCAGATGGAAAATAGTTCCTGTTAAGAGCAATTAAAACATTTCATGTGTGACTATTTAAAAGGCAGAAGCTAAGACATACGTCTGACAATTATTTTCTATAAAAAAAATACAATGTCTTAAGGACAATTATAAAGAGAAACGAAGCCCAGCAGCTCTGTTTCCGAGCATCCTGCCAAGGCTCCGTCCTGAGACTTCAATTTTATTTGTTTATAGGTTTTGTTTCCTTGCAGTCTTTTATTGAGAGAAATGTTTGAATGCTAGAAATCTGTCCCAAGTAGCTGATTACACAGGTAAGTTCAGAACTTTCAGGTGCCTTTCAAATAGTATTTGAATATTGCTTTTCAGTTTTCAGTCCATAGCTAATTCCAAAAGAAAAACAAACTCTCCTCACATTAAATATTCAATGTTGTCCTTAAAGAACTAAATTTTCATTTTAAACTTAATTTGAATATTTTTTGTGGGCCACTTTTTCTTAGGCTTGCTTGTAAAATAATCATCTGTCCACCGGTACTGAGTAAATTATATTATAAAAGAGAGATGTCACTTTCACTTACATGGCTCAGCTAATTATGCAAAACAACATTTTCTTAGAAGTCTGTTACCTTTGTGGGCAAAACAGAGTTCAACCACATGCCAGACCTTCCTTTTATTTCTCCTTTTCTATTTCTATTTCCTTTGCTTGAGAAAAGTCTAAGGAAACATGGTTTTACTTAGCCCTTTCACTATCTTGACTGCCAGGAGAAAAAAGTGTTATCAGTTACCATGACAACCTTATTTTCCCAGAGCTCCCTGCTGTACCTCATTTGCACTAAAGAGGAACAATCATTATTATTCAGTGCAGGCTCTAATAAAACTCTTTTTCTTTTTAATGGTTTGCAATACCTCTTGAATCCCTCCTTTCACAAAGTGATATGGCTCACTCAGGGAGAATCCATTGCGTTTTCCCGAGAGAATGTTATCTTGGCCATATGTCCATCAAGCTCATTAAGCACACACCTACCTTCTAGGCCTTTTGAGAGGTTTCTACACTAAGTAGACTTTGATTTAACCAAAAGTTCAGGTAAAAGCCCTGGCTGGCGTAGCTCAGTGGGCTGAGCTCGGGCTGCGAACCAAAGCATCGCAGGTTCGATTCCCAGTCAGGGCACATGTCTGGGTTGCAGGCCGCGGCCCCCAGCAACCGTACATTGATGTTTCTCTCTTTCTCCCTCCCTTCCCTCTCTAAAAATAAATAAATAAAATATTTAAAAAAAAAAAGTTCAGGTGAGATTTCTGATATTTGTTAACTAACTACTCCTTCAAATTCTCTCACTTCTCTACATGTACTAAAAGATGACTAGTTTATCAATATTTTTTATTCAAAATAACATAAAACTTCTCAAGGGGCTTACACAATGACAACTTTTAAACTTCATGATGTTGGGAAGACCAGAGAAGGAGTAAGTTTCAGATGAGGCTCTGAATGATCTAGAAAACATTCACTTATCTACCATTTTTTTCTTTGTCTTCCCCCTTATCTACCTCCTTCTTGGGTTACCCTACTTAAATCACACACCATGTCAGCCTATGGTTTCTAGGAACTCCACGCTTTCTTGTTAGTGTCTGGCATAAAATGAATACATCTTAATGTAGCTTCTAGGAAAAAAAATCTCTACTCATATTTATTGTCCCAATTTGTTCTTCTTTCTCAGAATTTCTTTGGCTACTCAGGGTGTTCTGTGTTCCATTTATTTTTTCCTTTTTTTAATTGTTATTCACATACAGTTTTTTCCATTTCCCATCGCCCCCACTGCCCCCCAGCCCAGCCATCCCCACCTCTGACCCTCAATCCTAGCCCCCTTTGGCTTTGTCCATGGGTCCTTTATACACGTTCATTTACAACCCTTTCCCTTCCTTCCCCCATTATTTCCCTCTCCCATCCCCTCTGATTACTGTCAGTTTGTTCTTTATTTCAGTGTCTCTGGTTATATTTTGCTGCCTTGTTTTGCTGATTAGGTTCTTGTGGTTCCATTTAAATTCTAGACATTTTTTTCTGTTTCTGTAAAAAAAGGTCATTGCGATCTTGACAAGGATTGCATTGACTCCATAGATGGCCTTAGGTGGTATATATATTTTAACAATATTAATTCTCCCAATCCATGAACATGGCATCTTTGTATTTGTTCATGGCTTCTTTCATTTCTTTCATCAAAGTCTTACAGTTTTCAGTATACGAACTTTTCCCCTCTTTGGTTAAATTTCTTCCTAAGTATTTTATTATTTTTGACGCTATTGTGAATGGGATTGCTTTCTTTATTTTTTTTCAGACATTTTACTGTTAGTGAGTAGAAATGCAACTGTTTTCTATATGTTAATTTTCGTATCCTGAACTTTACTAAGTTCATGTATTAGTTCTAACAGTTTTTTTTTTTTTTTTTGGTGAACCTTCAGTACATTATGCTAAGCAAAATGAGTCAGACGGAAAAAAAATACAGTACAATATCATTTACATGTGGAATCTAAAACAAAACCAAAATCAGAGAAATATACAGGATGGTGGTTACCAGGGGCTGGGGTGGGGGGTGGGAGAAATGAGGAGACGTTGGGCAAAGGGTACGAACTGCCAGTTGTAAGACAAGAAAGTTGTGGGAATCTAATATGCATCATGGTGATTATAGCTAATAATACCAGATGATATACTTGAAAGATGCTCCGAGAATGAATCTTAACTATTCTCACCACAGAAACGAAAAAGCAATTACATGGCACGAAGGATATGTTAGCCACTGGTATGAAGGTAATGCTTGTGTAATACATAACTGTGCTGTAATGTACGCTTTAAACTACACGATGTTACATGTCAGTTATATCTCAATAAACCTGGAAATAAAAAAATAACTGCTTTTTTCTTGGAACTAAAAGGGTTCCACCACATATTCATTAATAGTGTAAAAAAGTGGTCTAGTTTCATTTTTCTCCATGTATCTGCAATTCTCCCAACACTATTTATTGAATCAACTATCTTTAACCTGAAAAAAAAAAAAAGAAAAAAACAGAGAGCAAAGATCCTGGAGTATACTGGTCCCAGCCACCCCGATCTACCACAACACACACACACACACATTTGCACACTTGTGCCTTCACTAAATTATGAGTTAAACGGTTGGCTTGCATATGTTTATGGTACCAAAAAAGGGAATCTCCTGAGAGAAGTTTGAGTCGTTTCTTCAACCACCATTTGACAGAATGTGCATTATTTTATCCACTATTCTTTTTAGTAAGTTCTATGCCAAGGGGTGGCAAACTATTTCTGTCAAGGGTCAGATGTCAAATATTTTAAGCTTCGTGGGCCATAGAGTCTCTGTAACCAACTACTCAGTTCTGCCACTACAGCAAGAAAGTAGCCATAGACAATAGGTAATCAAATAAACATGACGTATTCCAATAAAGCTTTGTTTACAAGAACAAGCAAAGGACTCAGTTTGGCCCATGTTCTGTAGTTTGCTGACCTCTGCCCTATATGACACATTCTTTACACAAAGAAATTTTTTTAAATGTTGGTCTCTTTCTTTACTTGAAGTTGTACACTTTTGGTCTGTGAAAACTCCATAAATTACCTTACTTTGCCCTTTCCTCTACTACTAAGAAACTCAGAGCTAAATTTAGTACTCACTTTAGCAAATACTGCCTCTCATTTTCTTTGGTATATGAATCTAACTCGGTATGTGTCATATCTCTGCTTTTATGCCACATAACCTTCTCATTCTGTGTGTGTTTTAATATTATAAAATCTTCAAATTATTTTTGGAAATAGATGAAGCATAAATTATATTTAAACCTTTCACCATTTTCTATGACTCGCTCATGCACCAAAGTGTCAGTCTCTTTCAAGCCCATTTGATAAACAAGCAAACGGAGAGTCAGATATGACCACATTCAGAAAACAAAGAGGTATTAATACTTTGATTTTCACTTTGGTCTCCTGTCTCTGAACCTAGCTTATTCTAGAAATAGAATAACATAAATACAAATACAAATAGATAAATGTATCCAGAAACGCCACATTGTCACAAATCTAATTGTTAGTTTGACCTTAGATTAACACACCACTACACATCATTGTGTCTTTTCCTTCCGTCTTTCTTTTCCTTCTCTCTCGCCCTCATCCTCGTCCTCTCTCTCACCTTTGCTGCTTGTTTTCCTCTGACTTCTGTTACACAGTTACAGTGCATTATCTCACGGCCAGCATGCTGAGAGGCTCATCTGCAATGTTGGTTTTATCCATGTAATACTGGTATTCTTATTTTTATTGATATTATTCTACTACTGGTATTATTCTTATATCCTCATGTCTAACATTGGTATTCACCTGTGCTCTTAAAGTCCCTTTGTCTCCCCTCTTCTCTGCCTCTTCAGTTCCATATGGACTCTGTATCTTTCCCTATTTTGTTTCTGCCCTCATAGGGCTTTTGCTTCTATACGCTGTTCTAAGAGTTCTCTCTCCAGTCTGTGCCGCCACTTTCACCCTTACTTGCTGTGATCTGGCCATTGTTTGCATTGCAGTTTCTTTTGTCGACATTGGCTTTGATCTATGGCTGTCCACTTCATCCTCCCTCTTCCTGTTCTTTGCTCCAGGAGCTCCAATCTGGGGCCAAATTTTTTAATAATCTTAGGCTAAAGTATGACCATAGGCAGTCCTCAAAATTAGCCCTTAGTTGCCTTGGAAGCCAAAATGCAAGGGAGAGAGCAAACAACTGCACAGAAGCGTAAATCAGACAAATGCAGTCATAGTGGTGTGAACTGAATTTAGTTCATTACCTTCTGTTCACCACCATGTCAGCTGGAAACTGTATAAACCTCCCCGAAAAGACAACTGCAAGCCTATAAAACACTAGGCATTAATGTGCAGTGAGAACACATTTAATGGAGAAACTCATAATATTCTCCCCATACTAGGTTGTGTGAGATTATTGAAAAAAAAAATACAGAGAAAACAGAGCACTTTAATTTATTTTTAGGGATTATTATTGGAAAGTTCTTCAACTCTATGATTTGGACTTTTTCACCAGAGGTATTTTATTTTGGCTTAAAAAATAACTGGAGTCAAATATTTCTTTTTAATGCTGAAATTTTCCAAAACACTAAGCCTTTTCGAGTACAAATTTCATTAGGGACCAAACAAGAAACCGAGTACATATTTCACTGAAATTTTCTCCTTCCCACTGAGACTGAGAGGATAAATCAGGTTAAAAACAAACACTCAGAAAATCAAGTAGCTTGGGAGATGCATTCTAAAGCTTTGTTCCTAGAGCTGAGATAGATTTGTCAATATCTGGTTAATTTTATTAAAATTGAGCAGTCTTAATGTGGGCACCAACGTTCACACAATGCTGTATGCCTAGGGCATCAGTAAAGCAAGGCTCTGTGATGCTGTTTACTGAAAAAATTATGAATTCTACTTAAAAGAAAACCTTAGAGTAGTTGTTATTATAGTAAGAAAAATCAGAATTTTCTATCGTTTAATATTGTTTTTATTGAGGAGCAGTGACGACAAACTTTTTCAGGGATAGGGCCTCTACTAGCCTTCTTTGAACTCAGTCCAGATGCACACATGCACTCGCACGCACTTGAGCTACGTAAAACTTATACCTCAATATTTGATTCATAAGAAGTTAAGTTAAAAGCCATCCAATTGAAAGAATCACATTTCACATTTTTGTAGTCCAACTGCAATATAACTCCATTAAAAAAATAAACATAGCTCTTTGGGTATACTTCTGTTACATGAAGAAATTGATATTATACTTTGCTGTATTAATAACTTTAATCCTATCGCATATTTGAGATCATGATTTCACATTGCTTTATGAGTTTTCTTCTTCAAAAAGGAAAGCCATGATATAAACCCGGTTGTTACTGGCTAGTTTAAGAAGAACAATGCAAATTTCAAGGAGGTGAACCACCTGACTACAATTCAGACACGCAGGCCCACGCTCTAACCAGGATTACAAAGCACGTTCTCAGGACTTGAAAATTTTAAAGTATTATCAGTGCAGAAAATAATGCATCTCTGATATCACAGGTAGAATCCCAAAAGAAAACCTCCCAGGAAACTATGTTGGAAGAGTGTGAAATGAAAAAAAATCCAAGTAGCTTTATGCTATGTTTTCACATTAAAATTTTTCAGTCCTCAAAGTATTTTCACAAAGGAATAGAGAATCTAGTGGTCAAGGATAAACTATCTGAATTAATTTTTACTCCTGATTTTCTAATACAAAGAAATCTGACAAACTACTGAAAACAAAACCATTTTGTTTACCCATCAATATAAATAATTGCATCCGATAGTGATTTCTGTTTCATTAAAGGGAAAGAGCTTCTAAAATAGCCATCTGGTTAAGTTTGAAAACATAATTGTTTTCTTTTCTTTGTTAGTTTGATACATGACAACAATCGAGTCAGAAGCAACGTTCGTTTTCAGTAAGCACTCCAATAAAATAACGGAGACAGACCTGGAACGGACTTCTGATAAATTCCTGGATCAAAATGTTCAGTACCTCAGGGCTATATGAAAGTTATAATAACTTAAGATTTACTTGCATTTCTTGCACGTCCACTAAAGCCATAAATAGTGAGATTCTTGAACAAGTATATGAAAAACCTACGGTACATTCAATTCAATTCAATTTCTCTTTCTGACAGCAGCGCCACTAAGCATGTTTATTCCTTTAAATGAATACTTTAGATATTTACTCACATATGCTCCAATATCCCCAAGTATTTGTAGGTCCTCCAATAGATTATGCACTCTCCCAATAACAGCTACATACACCAAGGCCTGCTCTCCATTATTTTGTAAACCTCTTGAAACATTGGCTCCCGTTGCAATGTTTAAGATGAAAACAATAGGGGCAGAAAAAACGTTACCTCGCATTTCACTCCTTGTTC
Organism: Tonatia bakeri; assembly: GCA_004024845.1. Lineage (NCBI taxonomy): Eukaryota > Metazoa > Chordata > Mammalia > Chiroptera > Phyllostomidae > Tonatia > Tonatia bakeri. Next base: position 191,982 of record PVIA01001915.1, read on the forward strand.
CTGACAGATGTGCCCTCTTCTCCATGTGAAAAATATTCACCTCTTCTTTTTTCTTCTCTCTCCCAAAACATGCTCTCCCCACTCCATCTCCTCATTAGTAGGATGCTCCTGTAAGTGAAAAGAGGGATGGCTGAGCCTAGTGACCCAGGAGCTACCAGCTTGTCCCCAAAGGGTATGTATGGCTGTCAAAGGAAAGGAAACAGTACCATCCTTTCCTTTCAAAGTGTCCTCTACAATTTAAGTGTCTCCTTTTTCTTAAATTTCTCTGCCTAGATGAAATACAGATAGTACTTCCTTTTACTCCATTTCTGCTTCTGTTGCCTGGTGCTTCTACTTCAGCTGAGGTCAAAGAGACGAATGCCCAGGCTATTAATCTAGCACAGGGAGCATCAAGTCCCCTCTCTAATGATGATGTATAATAACTCTGAGTTAAGAGGGAATCTTCTGCTTTGTGCTTTATTAACTACACTTCATTTTTTATACTTACCAAACTTACTCCAACTTAGAAATGTATCAATATTTCTTTTCTTCCTCTTATCTCCTCTTCCTTTGAACTAACGTGGAAACCACTTAAAATAATTAACTGTTGGAAATTGACTTTGAGCATGTCTAGTTGCTTTAAAGCCCAGTGTCATTTCAATTCCATCTTCAAATGCATGATTCTTGTTAAGGCACAGGCCTGTGGACCTACGTGAAATGAACACTGTGGAGGAGTATTCTAGAAGTCCACGGGGCTATAAACTCCAGGAAGAGAGAAACCACTCCTACGTCATTCACTGTTATATTTCTAGGGCCTAGTACTGTGTAGGCCCTATATATATATATAGTTTGAGTGAATAAATACCTGCCTCCAACAAGCCTTCAAAAATTATTGCTAATAATGTTTGTCTTGATAATCTCACTGCACAGAAATAAAGAACTGACTTAAACTTCAGTGATGATCTGTAGTAAACTGTGAGGAGTACAACATTCACAGGAGAGTCTGTGGGATTATTACTATTGTTGTTATAAATGATGTTGTTGTGATACCAAGGTATTACTCTCCTACCTGAATCATAGCCTACATCAGAAAATTAGAGCAGAAGGGCCTGTTCAAAACAGCTGATGTTTGCTCATTGTTACTGGTGTTGCACATAAGAACAATATCCAGCCCCTAATTCATTGTTGGAGTAGAGTATTACTAGTGCTCTGATTTCAGTGGAAGTTTCATTCTTGGGAAAATATTCCCAAGATGGTTTCTACTTACTTATTGTGGAGAGGAAATTATATATAATTATTTTCATAAGCACTTCCTGACCATCATTTATGGATAAAATAATGTTCCAGGTCCTACTGAATTCATGCAATGATGAGGAAAAAAAAACAAATTAGTCATCAACGTAGGCAAAGAAAGGGAAAACCTATTGATCCACAATGAAAACCACCCCACCTTCTTCAATACATTTTGTCCGTTGTTATTCAACCTCGTCTTTGTAATAGTTCAGAAACTTGTAGGAAGGGGGAAAAGGGCAAGTCTGGGGAAGTTCACGTTACTCAGTTCCAGTGCACAAGCACGTGCATGTCAATGCGATCAGTGCCTATAATCATAGGTAAGTTTAAACTACTCATTATTCTATTAATTTAGGTCTTCTTTTCCCTTCCGAAGGGCTTTCATGTGACCATGTCCTGGAGTTACTTCCTGTCTTAGCAGAAAACATTGGCAACTTCCTCGCTGAGACAGGAGTCTCATTGCTGGTTCATTGTTATGGTTCTGGTTCCCCTCTTGAGGTTTTCCTAAGCCTGAGCTTTGGTTGTCTGATGGACTGGCCTTGCCAAATTTGACTGGACTTCCTTTGCAATTTAGTGCACTACAAAGCCTAGCACAAGATTAGCTCAGTCTCAACTATATGAAAATCGTTTGCCTTCTAATCTTCTCCTGCCTGCCACAGGGCTGGCTGGATGGGAATGCAATCAGCCTGAGCACTCACACAGGGCCACACACTCAGGCCTCATGCTGTCACCATCTAGAAAGTCTTAATGATTTTATCTTTGAGCTTATGCTTTATAAGTGAAGTTCAATGGGACAACGAAGCATGCCTATGAGCAGGGGATATACATGGAAGGAAGAAGAGAGTTTTATATTTTAGTACCTTATGGGACTTACATTGGGCTTTGTGAAAAACAGGTCATGCATTTTGATTTTGAACTGGGCTCTCCAAAGTAAGCAGCCAGTCTTGCTCTGAGGAGAAATACCTGAAATTGTGCAAACTACAATTTTGGTCGTCCTCCCCAAAAAACAACTCCAGAAAATGTGATTTTCAAAACTGCTCTTTGAATAGCCTCAAAAAAAAAAAGGTTTGGTATAGTGAATATTTATCACAGATACAGTACCTACCTAGTAAAGCAATTTAATTATCACAGGCTATATTAATTACCATAATAAACTCCACTCCAATAGGACTCTAGGTAGACAAGTCTTCCAGCCTCAGGGCTCTCCTCATTAAATTGCGATTAGCATGATAAATGGGAAGTGTGATTTTGTTGCAACCAGTATTAGCCCTACTTACACAAGAGGTGACAGGGGAAGTCATCAGAGACAAGAATTAAAGATATTCAAATAAAAAAGAAAACAGTAGGGTTCCCTGTCATCTGGCCATTAGGCCAACATATGTGTGCAGGTATACTTTACGTTTCTGCTATAATTGATGAAGACCTCAAATAAGTACTAATGTTAATATCAGTTAATGCAATCTGGTGACTAAATGCAGCAAGTCCTTGGGAGGTCATGACGTCTGTGAGAATTCAGGATAACTAAAACCTTAACAAAGAATTTGCTGTAACTCTTACTAAATAAGATGGCTGCTATGGATGGCCTCTAAAACATTGTGTACTCAGTCAGGTGATAGTAGATTTCACACTGGCCAAGGGTATAGCTTCAATAGCATTGCAGAAGAAAGCTTTATTATATTTCTTTTATTGAAACCTAAAGCAAAGACAAACTACACGATTGACTTTAATCTGTGATAATATGTTATAATTCCAGAAATCAGATTCCAGGAAAATCTTTCTACCCGTTTAGCATACTCATTTTTTTCTTCATATGTATTTTTAATTTGAGTTTCTTTAAACGGGTTTCTGTACCCTAGTATCAAATATTTCCCAAGATAAGACATTTCAAGAATTGCCATTTTAATAAATGAATTCCTGGGGGAAGGATGCCTTACTCAAAATATATCTATAGAGCTCTGCTAGCATTTTGGATTATTTTAAAAGAAGTACCATCTACTATATTTGATTTTACCTCATCAGCACTAGAAAGGGTGGCTATTTACCTTCTATGTTATTATCTAAGTGCTCCATCACCTATAACCAAGGATGTGAAATATCGATACAATGAAAATTGTAGGATATTGAGGAAAGAAACCGAAAAAGACATAAATGGAAAGCTATCCTGTGTTCTCGGATCAAAAGAGTCAATATTGTTAAAATTTCCACGCTACCCATAGTCATACAGATTCAATGCAATCGCTATCAAAATCCTCACGTCATTTTTAACAGGACTAGAAAAAAAAACAATCCAAAAATGTGTAAGAAACCACATAAGACCCAAATAGCCCCCAAAAAATCTGGAGAAAAAAGAAAGCTGGTGGTCTTATACTCCAGATTAATTGATTGATTGATTGATTTGGACAATGGAGCCAAAAATATACAATAGAGAAAGTCTCATCAAAAAGTGGTGTTGGGAAAATTGGAAAGCCACATGCAGAAGAATGAAACTAGACCACCACCTGACCCCGTACATAAAAATAACTCAAAATGGATTAAACACTTGAATATAAGACTGAAACAATAAGACACAGGGAAGAAACATAAGCACTAAACTTACAGACCTTGATCTCACAGGGTCTTTGTGAACTTCATACCAAAGGCAACGAAAGAAAAGGCCAAAATAAATAAATGGGACTACATCAAACTAAAAAGCTTCTGCACAGCAAAAGAAACCATCAATGAAACAAAAAGGAAGCAACTGAATGGAAGAAGATATCTACAAATGATACCTCCAATAAGGGGCTAACATCTAAAATATATAAAGAACTTTTTAAGGCAACAACAGAAAACAATCTGACTTAAAAATGGGCAGAGGACCTGAGTGGACACTTTTCCAAGGAATACACACAGATGGTCAACAGATGCATGTAAAAAATATCAAAATCACTAGCTATAAGGGAATTCCAAATCAAGACCACAATGAGATACCACTATGAAGTGGTACATTAGTACAGTAGTATGGAAGCTCCTCAAAAAATTAAGAATAGAGCTACCATATGACCCAGCAATTCTTCTTCTGGGAATCTACCCTATTTCAAACTATACCACAAAGCTACAGTAATCAAACATAAGGTACTGACATTAAAACAGAAACAAATCCATGGAAGATGACTGAGAGTCCAGGAAAAAAAAAAAACCATGCATATATGGTCAATTAATATTTGTCAAAGGAGCCAAGAATACACAATGGGGAAAGGATAGTCTCTGTAATTAATGTTGCTGGGAAAACTGCATAACTACATGCAGAAGAATAAAATAGGACCCCTATCTTACATCACTCACAAATATTAACTCAAAATAAGGCAAGGACTTTCATGTAAGCTGAAATCATAAAATTCCTAGAATAAAAATTAGAGAAAAAGCCCCGATATTAGTCTTGACGATGGCAGTGATTTTTGGATATGAAACCAAAAACACACACCACAAAAGCAAAATCTACCAAGTAACTACATGAAGCTGAAAAGGTTCTGCAGAGCAAAAGACATAACAAAATAAAAATGCAGGATGCAGAACCGGAAAAAATATTTGTACACCATACATCTCATAAGTAGTTAATATCCAAAATATATAAGGAACTCACATAACTTAATAGCAAAAATAATAATAAAACAATCTTATTTAAAAATGGGCAAAGAATTTGAATAGACATTTTTCTAAAGAAGATGTGTAAATTGCCAACAAGTACAGGGAAAGATGCTCAACATCATTAGTCATCAGGGAAATATATATCAAAACCATAGAAATATCACCTTCTCTTCTTAGAATAGCTCTTATCAAAAAGATGAGAGAAAAGTGCTGGTGAGGATGTGGAAAAAGCCAGACCCTTACGCACTGTTTGTGGGACTATAAATTGGTGCAGCCGCTGTGGAAAACAGTACAGAGGTTCCTCAAGAAATTAAAAATAGAAAACCATACGATCCAGCAGTCCCACTTCTGGGGATTTATCCAAAGGAAATGAAAACAGAATTTCAAAGATATGTCTGCACTCCCAGGTTCAATACAGTATGATTCATAATAGCCAAGATATAGAAATGACTCAAGTTTCCATCAACAGATAAATGGATAAAGAAAATGTACAATATATTTAAAGTGGGATATTACTCAGCTATGAGAAAGAAGGAATGACATGGATGGACCTTGAGGGCACTATGCAAAGTGAAGTAAGTCAGACAGGGAAAGAAGACCACTGTATGATCTCACTTACATGTGGAACCTAAAAACATTAAACTCATAGAACAAAGAGTAGAACAGATGTTGCTAGGGGCTGACAGGTGGGGGAAATTAGATGTTGATCACAGGGAACAAACTTTCAGTTATAAGGTGAATAAATCCCCAAGACCTAAGAAAGATGCAGCATGCTGACATAGTTGACAATACTATGTTGTCTACTTGAAAGTTGTCGAGAGACTAGAGCTTTGATGATCTCACCATAGCAACAACAACAAAATGACAATTTTGTGAGTGGATAGGACTGTTAACTAAAGCTATTGTACTAAACATTTCACAATTTGTATATGTATCAAATCCTCACACTGTACACCTTCAACTTGCACAATGTTATATGTCAATTATATATCACTAAATCTCGGGAAAAAATATTCCATCGCTAAATGGAGATGGCTGTCTTGGGTTTGGTTGTATGGATTAAACTTTATTCTAGATGTGATAAGAATTAAAAATATACTATTCAGATTCTGTGCTCTTTAAAACAAACAAATTAAAACCCATAAAGTGTCAGGTGTATCATGCCTTGCAAATGACCCAAAAGTCTGCATATCCAGTTCTGGTATTTGTTTCTGAGATCTACATCCAGTTCCAAGCTCTCAACCAGTGACTCTATTTGCATATGCTAGAAGAAGTACCCAGTATTGTATGTCCACAATAATCAAAAATAAAAAATTATTTAGAGTAAAAAAAGCACCCAAGCAATCTTTTGATCCCTCAGTTCATTAAAGAGCAGCGTGCTGAGATTCACCTTCATTGTGACCTTTCCCAAAAATTATATTCATTTTCTCATTAAATCCTGACAATCCTGCCTCTGCAAAATCTATCAAATTCTCCTCTTTTCCACTTTCACAGGCATTTTTTTTTAGTTTATTAATATTTTCCTCCCTCATGAAATTGTCATCCCTACTTTCATTTTAATCTTAATGCTGCCCTCTGTCACTGTATCATTACTTTGCACTTATGGGGAGTTCAAATATTTTAATTCAATACAACTTCAAGATTAATATATAGGTTGTATAATAGAATCATTGCTACTTAGATTTTGTAAATTAACATCATTAGAGTATAAAAATATTTAACAACTTTTAATCAAAAACAGACCTCTGCATACGTTGATATTATTTCTTTCTTTGAGCCTCAACTGAAAACAAAAACAGAAAGAAATAAGAGTAAGATGAAGAATAAGATGATATTTATTATCCACAGGAGCACTTACTTATTTTTCCAGGCACTGTACTGACTTTAAATATATTCTCTGATATAAATCCTTATAAAAGCTCAGTGAGTAGGTTATCAATCAAGTACATATTTTACCTATATTTTCTCTTCTACACATGAAGAAACCCAGTGGTGCCTACTAGCTGATCTAAAATATTAGAACATGTCTCCCAAATTTGCCAATTACGGTACCAAACATCTCTAACCACAAGCTTCCTGTAATTATTCTACCTCGGGCCTTGTCTCTTCATATCCTGTTGGCCTTGGTGATACGAAGTTCCTGCCAGAGGCAGACTGGTTGTCTCTGTGTGTCGTCACCCTACCCTTACTCTTGGTTCCTGACAGTCGGGTGAAAAAAATATGGGGGCCATGGTGCCAGGCACGTGGTATAACTCATCCTCTGGGACTTTTGCTTTTCCTAAGTGGAGAGACTGTCGCTATAGAAAATCTACTGCTGCCACTTGTTTCTCTCCTATCTTCATACGGGTGATCAATATGGATACAATGATTTCTAGCTGTAGCAGGCCCAAAGCAGTTTTTTTCTTTTCTTTCTTTTTGCTTCTTAAATGATTTTTACTTTCTTTTCTTTCTGAGTATGTGAAGATCAATTCGAACAGAAAAGGTCCAATATGTTTTACTGATGTTTCTTTATGGTTTCAAATGAATCACGTCTATCCACGTTCTATGAACATCTTCAAACCGTCACTACATTTCATTAGGTGACAACAGTTAACATTGACTCATAAGCATAATTGTATTGGAAAACCAAATGTCGTGGAAAGAGAATAGAACGCTGAATATGGCTGGCTGCTAGTCTTCCTTCTCAATGTTCTTCAGGCCAACCTTGAGCAGATTTTTTGGGACCCTAGCAAGAGGCTATGTACACCGCACTTAATTTTCCCTGCACTGCTTCTCACACTTCCCCTCTAAGAACACTGAATGACTTGAAGTTTTTCTACTTCACATCTTGGTGCCTGTGCACATACTTATTCCCTTTTCTAGGATTTTTTCCCTCTTCTTCTTGTATATCTAACAAAGCCAAATATACATCAAAACCTAGTTCAGGTAACTTTCCTGCTAGTCTACTCTACCCTGGAAAGTTACTGACCTATGCAGTGGTTAGCTTTTTTCTGTAGTACTATACAGTACAACTGGCATATCACACTGGTTATCATGACCATTTAATGTATTTACATTTCTCTTCCTTCTTGTGAGTAGAACTCATACCTCACACAATTTCCTAGTACTTAGCAGTTTCGAAATTTATGAAAACTTAGTTATTGTATATCATATTAAAAAGCCTCAACTTAAATCAGTTTCAGGTTACAGATTTTTGTTTTCCCGTGGGGGACAATAGAACCCCTTTCAACGCAGAGACACGGTTTCCTCCCCTCTACCATCTCCACTCATGAGAAATAAAGCACGTGCAATGACCAAGAAGACTGGTGATGGGTAATTACTCTTGTCAGGTGCTTTCGACTAGCATCACACTTGGGCCCTTTATAGCACATATTCATATAAATGACGGCTCCAGTCAAACCCATCTATCTCCCTAAATAGATGGAACCATTTCCCACCCTTCAAACATTTATTTCTCTCCTCTAAGGTTATGTCAAAAATCATCATGATGAATAGTCAACATGTCCATTCCACTCAGTGGAACTTCTGAGGAATTTGTTATCCTTCTTTTACAGTTATATAGGAAACAAAATCCTTCCAAAGCAACTGCATGGCTCCAAAGAAATCTTGGAGGAAAATTGGTCTGTCATTAACATTATCATCATCATCACATAATAAATAAGGTCTTATGTGACTGATTTACTTTATTTGAATATAAAATCCCTCACAGCATTACAAAACAATCTTGTCCTACACAATCTTTCAAATGTGAGCCGGCAGACCTAACTATGCTTCATCCAGGAAGGTATATGTGTGCATATTGCTATGTTTTATGGTATTTCCCCTAATATTCAATTGTTTATATAACAAAAAAATAACAATAGCTATTAAAAAATAAAAATAAAGAAATGAATAATTTCTATCATGTATATATAATATGTGCATATCATATATCACACATATAGTATATACATCACATATACATATTAAATATCATATATATAGTACATGTCTATCTGTGTATGCGCACTCAGGAGACAGAAAGCACCACACTTATTTGAACAGAGTATATAATTGTCCTTCAATATAAAGAACTGTTAACTAGGTATAAAATTGTTAACTAGGTAACTTGAAAGAACAAAAGAAAAATTCTACGGTATCACAGAAGTAGACACTTCAGGAAATAGTTACCACCTATAAGAGAGGAGGAACAAAGAGAAGAGGTTGGAATTGTGAAAACACAGATGCTTCGTGAAAGGGGCTCAAAGAGAGCACAGAAGATTCGTACAGCTCAACTGGTGTTTATGTCTCCAATGATGATATGATGAGGCTGGCTGTGTATGAATACTGGAAAAGCTGCAAACTGTTCTGCCTGATCCTATAAAAAGGAACTGCTGGTACATGAGTGAAGAGGGGTTGCGTTGATGCTGATAGGGAAAACAGCAAAGGGATGCATGTCCCTTCTCTCTGGCCCAGCCTTGTAGTCTCTTTCTCTCTAGTACCCCTACAGGACAGCCCATCCAGGAGCGGCTGGCAAAGCAGAAATGTATGTTGCAGTGCCCCAGCCCTGGATAACAGAGCAGAGCAGGGGAGGGCAGTTTTGGAGCTGAGAGACAGTAACTTGGGAACTGCTAGGCTTCCTCTTCTTCTCAGGAAGGCAGTGACATTTCAAACTATTTTGGTAAAACAGCTAGGTATGTCTAAAGGTTTCAACAGACTAAGTATTAATATGGATTCTTTTTCTCTGTGACCTAAAATGTTCTTCCTCAAAAGCAAATAATAGCGTTGGAACATTATTATATAGAAGAAGAATGTTTTCAATAGGCCCTATTTAAAATACAGGATGTCATTTTCCTACAGATTTCAATTTCCATTTTCTTTCTTCCTTCCTTTCCCCTTGTTATTTTTTTCTGACTCATTACAGGAAGGGAGGCGACTTGCTACATGTCCCAGGTATAAACAATACCCACATCTCAGGTCAGCATGACTGCAAAAATAAATCAGTGAAAAGCAAGCTCATGAGGGAGATAGGCGAGAGATGGATACCATGTTAAATTTGGGTTTTGGTGAAAAGTAAATTTTCGACACTGAAATTCATTTTTGGAATTCTATATAGTCTTCGTAACATGTGGCATAATCAAGCAAGTTTTTCAAGAACCATGAGGAGTATTGAAGTAAAGGAATAGAAAAGATTTATCTTTTTAAAAGGGGAAGACTGACATTATGTCTATTGATTAAGCATTACTTCCTGTAGTAAGGGCAGATGTTATTGTAAGACAAATAAACAAAAAAATTAACATTCATCTTTAGATCATGAACAAACTAATATTTATTGGGAGGGAGAAAGATGTTCCCTCACATTCTCCTAATCAATTTCACACAGGAATGTTTCCGTTAAACAGAAGAATTGCTTTTGAGAAAGGTAATTTGAATAAGGCTGAAAATGTGCTATGTTGTAGCTGCCGTGATTTCTCAAATCAGCAACCGTGCACAGAAGACAGGACTAAATGCGAACCCTTCTTCCTTTCCCATCCTCATCCATTTCTCTCTACTATTTAGAAGCTGACAGACAGTAAATACCTGCACAACAGAGCAACAGCAAATGATCGATTGACCAGAGATGAGTTTCTCTCATTTGCTGGGGAAGATTCAGAAAATGCTACAGCAGCAGATGAGTCTAGAAATTTGCGGTTTTTTACATTCTAGGCATGATTCCATTCTATTCTGGCAGATTACCACTGCCCCAAAGATTACCCCTAAAATTCCTAAAGTACTCATTTTCCCTCTTCCTGTGACTCCTTTTCCATCTTCCTGAATTTTATAACGGTTATTCCTCAACATTCCACTGAAAGTATTGCCAATTGTGTAGGTGTACAAATCAACCAGAAAAAGACACATACAATAATCTGCAAAAATATTTAAACACGCATGGAAATAAAAGTTGGATTGTGAAAAGGTGTGCCACCTCCTTAGTCATCAGAGAAATACAAATTAAAATCACACAAAAATACCACTATTCAACAAACACGATGACAAAATTTTTTAAAAGATTTTATTTATTTATTTTTAGAGAGAGGGGAAGGGAGGGAGAAAGTGTGTGGTTGCCTCATGCGCCCCCTACTGGGGACCTGACCCACAACCCAGGCATGTACTCCGACTGGGAATTGAACTGGCAACCCTTTCCTTTGCAAACTGGTACTCAATACACTGAGCCACAACAGCCAGGGCACAGTGACAACATTTTTAAAAGACTGACATAAAGTATTATGTGGAAATACAGCAAGTAGGACCTTTTTTGGTAAGAGTTTGGTAAATGGACTCAACTACTTTGCAAAACTGTCAGTGTCTATGACAGTAGATCACAGGCATACCTAATTATATTTAGAGCTGGAATATATGAAAAGAAATGCATCTATAAGCGTGTTAATCGTAGCTTCATTCATAACAAACAAAAACCAGTAACAACTTAAATGTCCTGCCACAGTAGAATGTATAAATAACTGTAACAGGATCAAACAATGGAATATTACACAGAAATAAAAATTTATGATGTACTGCTATACATAGCAAAATACATGAATCTTACAACATAATGTTGTGGGGAAAGCCACACCCAAAAGAATACCCACACTATTTTTATACTTGTATACAATTTAAAAAGGGAAAACTATTCTTTGACGTTAGAAGTCAAGATACTGGTTCTCTTTAGTCAGAAAGTAGTGGTGGTGATCAGAAAGGTCAATAAAGGAGCCTTCTGAAAATTAGCAAACTAAACATCCATATCAAGAATTTAAAAAAAATCCCTGGCTGGTGTGGCTCAGTGGATTGAGGGTCTGCCTGCGAACCACAGGGTCACCGGTTCGATTCCCAGTCAGGGCACATGCCTGGGCTGTAGGCCAGGTCCCCAGTCGGGGGCACATGGGAGGCAACCACACCTTGATGCTTCTTTCAATCTCTTCCCCTTCCCATTACTAAAAATAAATAAATAAATAAATATTTTTTAAAAATAAAAGAATTTTGTTAAATGAGTAAGTGCTATACATTCTATTCATTACAACAATGGTCATAATCTTCACTTTTATTTACTTAACTATTTACACTCAAATATATAAGTATATACATGAATTGGGGCTTCTGATAAACATTAAAATTCTATCAAGCACCAAAAAGTTAATCTGCAGCAAAGCAGAATCAGTGTGTATCTGAAGAAAAAAAAACATTGTACCCTAAATATCTCCTTTTCTGGTGCCTCATATTACACATCATTTAAGGATTTATTTCTATTTTTCTGCCCTGCTTTCCTCAATGGTCTTATTTTAGAATGCAGATTATCTAGGAGGGGGTGATGTTTATAGTCTAAAATATACTAGCACAAATTAGCTTTGCCATCTCACTTTTCAATTGGGTTTCTCTGCAAAAACTCTAGACTGAAATGATCTTGGAGGATTTTTGTTAGTCTTTTGATTGGCATAATAAAAATATATATAGGATACAAAGGATGAAAAACAAATATATCGAGGGGAGGGTCATCAAAGGTTTTAGGCACTTCCTATTTGATTGATGACTTTATTCAGTAGCATTTTCAAATATTTATCATCTCATATATCCTGGGGGTGATTGATTGAAGTAGTTAGTAGCTGAATGCTTCAAATACATTTTTTGGTAAAAATTTTTTGACATAGCAACATCAATACAGACAAGTGTTCAACTGACAAATGTAGAACTCGTTGTATCTTTTGCAGTTAAAATGCTCACATAACCAGCACCCAAAATACTACCAGCCCTGCAAAAGTTCCCCTCCTACCCACTTCCAGTCATTGGCTTTCAACATCAAATATCAGTTCTGACATTTTTAGCTAGCAACTCTCTATAGTATGTGTGGGCACTTATAACCTATTTTGTCCTCGGTTTTTGAGCTTCAGCCAAAATTCTGAGCAACTATACACAATCCTGTTTGACATCCTCTGACGTTATTTGTAAGAATAAAAGACCAAATCTCTTAAAATAATTTTGAGATCCATCCAAAGGAGAAATCATTCTAATTGATACATTTCATTTTTGATACCTTTCCCCAAAAATCGTATTAGGAAATTGATTCTATTTATTCTTATTGGATGTTGCCTTTAAAACTAGGAATGTTAGCACTGAAATTTTCCCTAAAAGTAATATCGACACATGCAGATTCTAGTCGATTCTTCACTTTCACTGAGTTAAAGAGAAGAAACATCCAAATTCTCAAAGAACTGCAGAGTTACAGGACCAGGTAGCAAGAGACCTTATTGACCATTCCATCCAGTCAACCCAACTCACAGGTGAGAAAGTGGAGGCCAGAAAAGCAAAGTTTTCACCACAGTATTTGGTAAGGCAGATCCGTCATAGGGCCTAATTCCCCCCTGTACACTTACACTGCACATCTCTTTCTGAACCACAGGCAAGGGATGTTTCTATGGAGTGAGATGGCCGGACTTTGGGCTCTAAATCCACCGTTGACTAGCTAGGTGAGCTCAGGCATACTGCTTGTGTCTCTGTCTTACTTTAATCATTTAATAATGAGTTATTACGTGTACTTGGCCCGCACCCAACACTTAGAAAATGATAGTTATTGCTGTTTTTATTGATTGAAGGAAAGAAACCCAGATGTGATTTCAGTCTCATAAGTATAGGGTAGCAGACATTTCATAAAGTTCTTAGGGATTTCATAAAGGGGGTGGAATTCATTGTCCATCAGCCTTCTGAAACATTCTATAGTTTCCCCAAAAAACCACAAACAAGAAGTTTGACAGAAGGAAAATAAAATGAGACCAACAAAGGTGCTCCAGAGGCACTAATCCTGCCTAAAAGTTAGATACTTAGCTATGACTGTCAAGAAACCTCAGAACGATATCTTTGGGAGGTACAGGAAAAATCACTTATAAATGGATTGACTAGACTGCGGATGACCACCAGAAAGAGAAACTACCTCTCACCTGCTACCTCACATACAAAGAGCTGTGGGACACTTTGCTCCCTTGATTTGGACACTGTAGCCTAAGTAGAATTGACTTTATTGGCAGACACATTTATCATTAAATCATTTTGTTCTTGTCATCAGTTCTTTTGTTAAAGTTCCATTGTTTAATCATATCTCCACCATTTCATATTTTTCCTTTGTATTTATCCCCTTAAAATTCATCTTAACTCTCATTACTTCGAACTATCAAGAACATTTTAGACATCAGTTTGACACCCAGTTTCAACTATTCATCCCAGGTTTTTAACATCTGAGAATTAATCCTCATACCTTTTAACATCTGAGAATTAATCCTCATACCTTTTATGCCTCCCTCTAGAAATTTTTTTAAAAATTTTTTATTGTTGTTCAAATACAGTTGTCCCCATTTTCACCCCATTACCCTCCCCTGCCCTACTCACCACCCACCTTTCAGTCTGAATCCTTCCCCCCACCGTTGTCTTTGTCCGCGGGTCCTTTATATGTCATCTTCCTTGACTTGACCCTTCCCCTGCTTTCCCTGTTATGCCCCTCTCTACTCCCCTCTGGTTACTGTCAATTTGTTCTTTATTTCCATGTCTCTGATTCTGTTTTTGTTTGCTTGTTTGTTTTGTTGATTAGGTTCCACTTATACATATGGTATTTGTTTCTCACCACTTGGTTTATTTGACTTAGCATAATACTCTCCAGTTCCATCCACGCTGTCACAAAGAGTAGGAGTTCCTTCTTGTTTTTTGCTACATACTATTCCATTGTATAAAAGTATCACAGTTTTTCGATTCACTCATTTACTGATGGGCACTTAGGTTGCTTCCAGCACTTGGCTATTGTAGATTGTGTTGCTGTGAACATTGGGGTGCATAGGTTCTTCTGAATTGGTGTTTTGGGATACTTAGGGTATAATCCCAGCAATAGGACTGCTGGGTTCAAAGGCAGTTCCATTTTTAGTTTTTTGAAGAAATTTCATACTGTTTTCCACAGTGGCATACTAGTATGCATTCTCACCAACAGTGTCCTAGGGTTCCCTTTTCTCTACAACCTGAACAGACACTTCTCCAAGGAAGACATACAGAGGGCCCAGAGACATATGAAAGGATACTCAGCATCACTAGCCATCTGAGAGAAGCAAATTAAAACCACAATGAGATACCACCTCACACCAGTCAGAATGGCCATCATTAACAAATCAACAAATGTCTAGGAATTTTTATATTTAACAGAGTGAAAGAGAAGTTAGAAATGCTGTGAGATGCCTAAATTTGCACCCATCACACAAATATTCATATGGTCCAATATTCAATGTATTTTGGATATAGCCATTCATAACACTTGCAAACCTATTTAAGTGTATAGTTATCCAGTACTTATAGAATGCTCTTTTCATCAACACAAGGTGATTAAAAAAAAAATCTAGCCTTTCCATTACAGAAATAACAGGAAGGCTAACTCTCTATAAATGTCCCCAAATATATGCGTGGTTGCTAAAATATCAACTAATTGATAACAGCCAATCACTTTAAGGTACTTCAGGTCAGGTTCCTTTTTCTAAAGCTCTATTAGTAGTCTCAGTCTTTGTTTTTCTAACTTAGAAGAACAGAAAAAATGTTTGGGTTCACTAAACTCTTCAGGTTTAATTTTTTTATTGAAATCAATACACACAATTCCTGGAATAAGCAAAGCACTGAAGGTATTACTGGGCAAGTTCACATACCGGAAAAAATTTTACACTTCCTCCAGTCTAGCTGCCCAACAGAACACTAGATTATTCCATGGAGTACAAATCAGGTAAACAGCCTGAGATCCTATTATAGAGATCTCAAAGGAAGTATTTAAATGCCTCAACATCATTCTGATTCAGTAAATAAATGAGAGTCCTAGTAATCTGAGGAATTTCCTAATAACACGGAGGCCTGCTTGTTCAACAATCTCTCTGGGAGTTTCAAGACACCCATCTGCAGCTGTTCTACTTTTTACTGGGCTTTATGAATCACATGCTTCATAAAGAAAAAAACAATCTGCTCATTCGGGTGCAGAATACTACTGCAGCATACTTTCGGAAGGGAAGAGAAAGTGACCACCAGAAACGAATGTGGTTTTATGCAGGTCAGTGTAAGAATTATGTAACAACCCATCTCCTGTCATTATGAAAAGCCTCGATGTATATTACTAATGCAGCTTAATCATGATATACTGATTGATTTGTATAGACCACAAGTTTTATCTGAAACCCAAAGGGATATTGTGATTACTGTTTTATTGTTATTTGTTCCAGCTATTTCTCTCTTTTGTCTCTCACCTACAAATATGTCCTTCTGTATTCTATAATGCCAGGGCTGGAAATCTGAAACCTATATTTTCCAGACCCCTTTCCCAGTTGGCTTCCTCTTAGATTCAACTAATAGAAGACACTAGAGACAGAGTGGAAAGCAGGGGGAAAGACTGTGCTTTCATTTCTCACCTCAACATCAGTATTTCCTTTCAGTTTAACTCCTTTTTGAAATTGCTAGAACCAGCTTCACTTTGCATATTCAAAGATACTAGAAGTAGCCAGGTGTTCCTATACCATCAGACATCTCAACTCCAGCTAGGTAGAGTCGCTCCTGTGAGATCCGAGGTTACCAGAAATAGCTGGGTAGAAACATACGTCTGAGTATCAATTCAGCCTGACCCTTCCATGTAGCTTCTACCTTCTGATTACCCCAATCTCTGCCCTTTTATATTCTCAGACTTAGAGCGGGTAGTAGAGTCTTTTGTGTTGTGGTTATCATCTTTGGGATACCTCTTTTCCTTTTGCTTTTTCAGCCCTCCAACACCTGTATACCAAATTCCCATATTAAGTTCCTTCTGTTGAGTACTAGTGTGGTTTCTCCAACTAACTGGATCATAACTTGTATATTATAAAATGACATTTTATCCAGCATGTCCACTAAAAGCATTTTTGAAATATTTCTTCTTGATAGCACGTTGTTTTTGCACACATTTGTCTGGTGGCCAAGTTACTAAAGTGATTATTTCAACCTTAACAATGACAACAGACACACATATCCAACAGCTGTAAATACTTACTGCAGGGACATAAATTTTGTTAAAGCAAACTCTGTAATAAAGCTTGTTCTTGCTGATTATGCAAAATATTTTGCCAATGAACAAGATGTTGGCCACTCGTCGTGAGTAATGAGCTCCGCACTGATAGTCTGGGTCTGTACAAGCAATTAGAGGTTAGACTGATGGGACTGATGCTTGTTACCTGCCTATTTGGTAGCTGACTACTCTCAACACGGTTCTTCAGTTAATCATCATAAAAGTCTGTGAGATAAATCTTATCTCCATTTTGTAGAAGAGGAATACAGGCTGAAGAGGATAAGCTACTGACCAAGGTCACAGAGCTAGTATGGGACACAAGGAGAAATTCAATCAAAAGGTCTTTTACCACCTGTACCATACTCTCTTCCCGATCAGAAACCATGATCTCTGGCTTCAATAGCTTTATAAAGAAATCACACTGCCATACCAAGTAGTTAATATTTACAAAAGTAAATATACACATAAAATTATCAGTAGTGGCGGAAAGGAAACACTTGATCATTTAGTTTGTGGCCACCACATATTATATATTCTCAAATCTAGTTTTATAGGTAAAATCAAAAGGGTATAGAGTTAGAAAGTTTCAAAGAAATAATTTAATACATTCTTCTGCTATAAGACAAGCCTTCACCCAATACCCATGACGAAGTTATGTAAACAAAAAAGAAATAATTAGTATGGGAGAAGGAAGATAAAACACTGAGCAATTTAATTGGATTTTGTTGAAGTAAGAAATGACAGGCTAAAAAATAAACAGGGAGACGGTACAGTTATCTGGGTAGAATAGAAATAATAGCTGATCAGGGACATAAACACTGGGATTTCAAATCCCATATTGTCACTGACTCACTTCGTAACATTTGACAAGTTATAAACTGCCTGCTTTTTTTACTTCTCCCAAAAGAAAACAGAGGGAAGATAATATAATAATATAATAGTAATGCTGTATATCATAGGATCATTGTCAGAAATAGCTACTCAAAGAAATTGCTATAAAGTACTTAGACACTATCCAATACTATATAACACAGTTTAATATACAAAATGATTCAAATTTACAAGTTACTGTAATGACTAAGCTTTAAAGTGATCCTTTGGAAACAGGACAAGATGCTATACATAAAATTATGTGAGGAATTTATTTCTCTTTGCATTCCAGTCATTCCAACAGAAAAGTCTGCCTTATGTAGGTATGAACAAACAGGAATAGTGCAAACATTCAGTTGATCCAGTTCTTCAGAGGCCACTGAACTAAGCTATATCGAATCAGATCCCCTGAATGTTGAGTTTTGTCCCACTCAGCTGCATTTCTACAAACGAAGCTGCAGACTATAAAAAGTCACTAAGAATACATTGTCTGTGACAGTTTTATAGGCAGGCTGCCGGACACTTCAGCAGGTCATACCATGCTGACAGGGATGAAGTATCAAACTGGAGGGGATAAGTTAGTTGGAATCCAGGGAAGTTCTTGAGAACAATAGTGTCCCCAAAGTAATCGATAATTATAATCTGAACAAACAAGTCTTAAGTGAAATGTAAGCCTAAAGCAAAATATACTATCCGACACTCAATCCAACACACTGGATTCAGAATCTAGTGTAATTTCAGACGGATGCTGAAATCAAACAAGTAGTATAATCTGCAAGAATGGACTAATGGCATGAATTTAGATATAATAATAGCATGTTTTGAGAAGTAGGGTTGCATCTAACTAAATTTATTTGAGATAAGACAGGAAGGTGTGGAACCAAGGAATCATCCTCAGAAACAGTCAATTTTGCAAAGGAAGAAAATCAAGCTCTGGCCAATACACCAGAAGGCAAGGCTTTGTCTCTCCCTTGCTGCAGAAACCTGAGAGACTCCAGTGGATATGCAGATCCACCTCTAACCTCTCAATGGGAGATCAAAAGGATTCGGTTCCAGAAGTGTCACTATGTTATTGAAAATGCCCAGGGTTACTTGCTTAGCAGTCACTTCCACCCCTCCCCTTGGATTTCTGAGGACTATTATAAGCCTTCTCTTTGCCCTCCCACCAGATATTTGCAGTAATTGCCTAAGGTTTTCTCAGTCTGAACTACACTTATTCCAAGGTCAAGGAGATGAATCCTGCAGATTACTGACTGGAAGGTTAATTTGTTCAACTGAGCTGGAACATGAAATGAAGAGCAGACTGACATACAAGATTCTTTTGTAAGTGAAGTATACATTTATAAAACGATTTACATGTGCCACTGAGTATTGACTTAAAAATACTAGAACAAGTATTATCTTTTTTTTTAAGATTTTATTTTTAGAGAGGGGAGGGAGAAAGAGAGAGAACAATAGAGAAACATCAATGTGCGGTTGCTGGGGGCTGTGGCCTGCAACCCAGCATGTGCCCTGACTGGGAATCGAACCTGCAATGCTTTGGTTTGCAGCCCGAGCTCAATCCACTGAGCTACATCAGCCAGGGCTAACAAGTATTATTTTAAATTTTGCTGATAGTTTACAAAGAACTAACACAATTAACTTAGCAGGTGTACAAGAGGAAAGAAATATGTGCCTGTGGGGAACAAACACATGTGATTCATTAACCACAGAAGGGTTACCATCTGCAAACATTTTAGCAAGATTATGGACAGTGTGAATAAAAGTAAACTGTAGAGGACTCCTAGCCACTGAAGAGGCTGTGGCACAGGAAGAGAAAAGGCAATTGCCCCTTTAACAAAACAGTGTGGAAGACAGTGAAGTCCTAAGAAAATATTTAACATTAACTGTGTGCCAAGCATTTTATACATTTTTCACATATACTCATTTAATAAGTCCTCAAAAATCCTTCTCTGAGATGAATATCATTTTGTCCCGATTTTAGAGGTAAACAAACTGAATCATAATGTGGTGAAGAAACTGGCCCAAGGTCACATAGTTAATAAATTGTGAAACTAAAGTTCCAACTCAGGCAGCGTCGGTCCAGAGTCTGTTATTCAGCGTATTCAGGAGCTGACTCCAGACTGACAATTCTGGTTGTAAAGCAAGTTTCTCAAACACCTGACTCTGAATTGATAATTCTTGCTATAGGGCAACTTAAAACATATCCATGAAGACAATCTTGACAAAAGCCATGATTTTGTCAATAATTAAATTTAATTACCAGATGCTTCCTCTTTGTAAACACAACCGAGCTTCCAAATTATGCTGATGCTTGGGACCACAACTGGCATTTGAATAACAAGCAAACGCTATTCAAATATGGTTTTCATTAGTCGAAGCTGTGAAGCAAACTTTGATCAGTATAATATTCAAAACTTGGAAGAGTGGAACTCAAATCCAGCGTATTCGGTGGTCGGATAGAAACAATATTTTACCCCAGTGTCTGTAAGCTACATGAAACTAACTGAAAAATCAGTCAGTGAAAATCCTCAGAGGTGCTCAAGACTGGAATACTCGCTTAACCAGTGACCATGTTCTTAGGTTCACACGGGATCCTGTGTCTCGCGCTCAGAGATTGTCAGTGTCTTCATTTTGCAAATACAAAAACACAATGAGAAACTGACTACCCTGGGGTCACACAAGAGGTTAGAAACTCGGCTGTAAGACTTCAAGCCAATCACCTGAGCCTTGTTCTTTGTTTAATAAGCATGCTTCCCCGCTCATCTCAGTTTAAATGTTGGCAAAAAAAACAATGTCAAAAGAGAGAATGAAGAGGAAAACGCCAGAGTAATTGCTTCTTAGAACAAGCGTTAGCATTGAAAGCTAGATGGCTACAGCACTTTTTAGCTCATGGTTTAAAGAAAGACTCTATTTTATACCATCTTTGGTGATGCTAATAATTTATAACTAGGTAGTTGCAGTTATTCAGTGTAAATAATTCACTGGTGTAAGATTTACCTTCTAAACTTCATGGAAAACCGGGATAAAAACTGCTGCCTTCAAGTATTTTTAATTTGTATAAGTCGGGATTCCTAGGAGGAAACACAAATCATTCTAGTTATTTTAAGAAAGAAAAGATTTAGATCAGGGTCTTGGGTGTTATGAAATCATTGGACGCCCTGGAGGAGCAGGCATCAGGGCAATCCCTGAAACTCATGAGTATAAGAAAATGATGCCATAGATGCGATCTAAGAATTGGGAGGCTGCCTCTGGACAAATGCCTCTGGATACCCACAAAGTTGGTTACATCATTCTGAAACCCTGATTCTGATCGCCACCACTTTTAATACGTACTCTTTTGACTTTACAATCTCTGTGGGCCAGCAGAAACAGCATCAGCATGCTAAATCTCTTGTAAGTGAATTTAGTTAAAAGGAGCAAATTCCTGTTTAGAATCCTAGCTGCAAGGGGTCCTGGGAAATCTAGGTGTTTTTTTTTTGTTTGTTTCTAGCCTTTGAAGAATGGATGATACATAGGAACACCTGGGAATGAATGGGGAATTCCAATCATGTTCAGCCTGGTGCTGGTGTTTTTTAAACTTAATTAAAGGAAAACCACATCATAAACAAGGTTTTGAAATACCAAATCTTATAGTAAGACTCCTTTTGTTTACCAATTGCATGTGAGGAGAAAGGGAAAGGGGCAGAAAATGAGTGTATAAGGAAAACAGTCTGAGTTTATCCTGTGTGTTTTGTTCCTGTTGTCCACCCGTGTACCGTGGAGAAGAGCCGAAAATAAAAGGATGGTCCTTTAATTACTCAATTTTAAAATGTTAAAACTGTTACCATTCCTGGATGGAGCCATGTTTTAAGCATTTATATGTTAATACTTTTGAAATTATTAGTAGGATTGATGGCAGGGTACAGGAGTGGGCTTCAGAAACAAATTTCACGCATTTCATGTTCTTGCCCAAAAGTAAATTTAATGTTAAGTGTTAAAGTTAATTTAATGTTCAAATACCAGACCCTCTACTTATGTGATCTTAATCAAATTGCTTGGACTTCCAATATCTTAATGATTTTGCATGATAAGGATTAAAATAGCATTCATATAGGGGTTTTTTGATAATTTAACCAATTTTGTAATACTTCCAATATAAATGTTAAATGACAGGGTGATGATAACAAATACAATAGTAATTCAAAGTTCTAAGGAATTATCAGAACTTAGAGTAAATCTGGACCATCGCAGAGCAACTGGGACTGAAGTTGGGGTTTTATAGGCAGTAGAACTGGCAGACAAATTTTGTAGACACAGGAAGTGATACACGGGAAGGAAATGCTGAGGAGCTAGTCTAGGGATACCCTCAAAGAGAAATCCAAAGATAGGGGCCATGTAAAATCTCCTTGAAACATGAGAATCTAGTCAGACCTCATGACGGGATATACTAGTGGAAAAATGATGGGAAGTTCTTTCCTGTGGAATGCTTTTTCAAGGGTACACCCGGTCTCTCTAAGCTGCTTATCGAAAACAAATCTGATTTTTTTTTAAATTTATAAAGCACAGCATGCCAGAAAATGTCGGTGTTAGCTATACAATTACCATAGCATATAGTAGAGAGGTTTATGACCGAAAGAACTCCCTCTGTGCAACTGAAGCCTCACGTGCGCCAGACAACTTGAATGCAAATTCTGATCCAAGTCCCACACTAAAATAGAAAGAAAGAGCCTGGGAGTTGCATTGGCAGCCTCAGATTTCTCTGTGCTTCTCCCGAGTCCAACTGCCTGTGTCCTTAGAGGTATTAGTGAACTACGACACATGGAAAATCTGTAGTTCTAAAAAGTCTGATTTAACATTCTGACCTTTTAAATTACCTCCGGAGCATACATAATTTATGGAGCAGGTGGTGGGTGGGACATATCCACTGAGGCAAGGACTGAAATTTGATGTAACGAAAGGCAGGTGTTGGAAAGGGGGGGTTACCATTAATTGTTTGGAGAGCTTTAAATTCAAGGTTTTGGAATTTAGATGCTATCCCATAATAAGGGAATGATACTGGTTGATGAAACGGGATGATGTGTTTCAAGCCAGTAAAACAGTACGTAGGAGAACAGGAAAGGCATGAGATTTTGGGTGAAAGGTCTTAGAGATAACTGTGATAATTCATGCAAAAGTGATGAAAAGACACGGAAGGCTTGAACAGATGCTGAAGAAATTATGATTAAAATAAACAGTTCTTAGAAATTTACTGGTTATAAAAAATGAGTGAAAAGGACTTGTTAGCCTGGTTGAAAGGTGCTGTCTGGGACAGAAACAGGTGAGTTTAGTGGTAGTTTGACATAGGACAAATGTTAAAGACCAATGAATTAAAGGAGCTTGTGGAATACACAGGTGCACATACATGTAATTCATGCTTAAAAATGTAGAGACAAACAGCCTATTTCAGAGTGTAAACAAGGTACCAAGAAATTACGTACCAAGTCCTCTGAGAGTGAAGAGGATACGGAGAGAAGGTATGCGTGATTGGAAGGGTAACCACAAAATCACAGGAGTGGTCCCAATGGTCCCTCTCCTATTCTCTCTCCTCTGGTTACAAAGTGTGACAAATGTGAATAGTCAGATTTTATAGCATTGCCTAATTTTGACCCATGATTTCCTGTGCCAAGGACCTAGTATATGGGTCCCTTGCCTTGTTTTAAAGGGGAAATTTCTGTGGTTTGAATAGAGATTCAAAATCTAATTTGCAGCGAAATATGTACTGCAGGGACTCCACACTCCAACTGCAGAACCTCGTGCTTCACTCCCTTCTTTTTACGATCATTCCTGTCCATCAAAAGCAAATTTGTTTATAAATAGTTTATAATTACCAAAGCTGATTCATCAGAAGTGATTCTGTCTCCCCTTGGTATGTAAGGACCAGGCAGAGGAATAGAGCATTCTGGTAAGCTGAATAATGATCCCACAGAGGATCTTGAGATGGGAGAGTATACAAGATTCTCCAGGTGAGTTCAATGTAACCAGGAGAGTCCTTAAAACGGGGCGGTGGTAGCAGTAGACTGACATAGGAGATGTGATAACAGAAGCGCGAGCTGGAGCGATGCTGTTGTGAGGGAGGACCCAAGAGCTAAGGAATGCAGGCAGCCTCTAAAAGCTGCAGAAGGCAAAATACTCCCCGAGAGCCTCCACAAAGAGCCAGGCCCACTGACACCTTGTATTTAGTCCAGTGAGAATGAGTTTAGATTTCTGATGCCCAGATAATAAATTTCTGTTGTTGTAATGCAATGATTTTACAGTAATTTGTTATAGCAGTAATAGGGAACTAATACAGGCTTCTAACCATTTTGGATCGCCTATGCCATCTTGGTTAGGAAAACAGCATTTAGGTTACTCACAAAGAGGAACATTTCTATAGACTGATCATTCTGATATGTAGAAAGTTAGCTTTGATCTAGTGTACGTTTTGCTTTCCCAATTATGAAACCTAAATATAGTGTGAGCCTGGCTACCTCCAGCAAGGGCAGAAAACCAGCATTATTCTACAAGAAAGTTCCGAATACACAGGTTGACCCAGACATCTTTTAGCATCACAGCCCCTTAGGTGATTATCACAAATGGAAACATTTTTAGAGAAATCCTCTGGGATAAATCAGAAGCATGAAGATTAAAAAGGCCCAAGACAGTGTCACTAATATGGCAAACGAAATTTTACCGATGGCTTTAGAGAAATTACCCTCAGGTGATTTGAGAGTGTAAACAAGGTACCAAGAAATTACGTACCAAGTCCTCTGAGAGTGAAGAGGATATGGAGAGAAGGTATGCATGATTGGAAGGGTACATGATTGGAAGGAAGAGGAAAAGGGGTTCTCAACTGGAAACAATTTGCCCCCCAAGGGATACTTGGCAATGTTTGGACACAATTTCATTTATCACAACTTTCACAATGCTGCTGACATCTGATGGATAGAGGCTAGTCATACTGCTGAAATCGTAAAACACACAGCACAGTCCGCTTTCCCACAAAAAAAATAATTATCCATTCCAAAAGACTGATAGTGCTGAGGTGAGAAAGCCTGGAACAGAGCGAGTAAGCCTGTATGTCATACATATTTTTCAGAAAGAGAAAAGGAAACTACGAGAAATAATCCAATTTATGCCACCTGAGTCTTAATTTGATACCTGTTTGATATGCGCTCTCTAAAATATATCTCTATCAATAGAGAAAAAGCACATACTCTTATATACATGGAGTGTATGTAAATGTAGAAGACTTCTCAAGTGTAGAATAAATGTCAGAGTAGCCCCTCAGAAAGTTTAAAGGAAATTTGTAACTTACAAAAACAGTAGGCCTTTCTCAGTACTTCAAGTCATCATCATCTGTATCATTCATTTATACAAATAGCTTTTGTATAAATATAAGCCTAACTTCAGAAAGAAATCATTTAATCACTAACAAAATTTATTCTCCAGGAAAAATCTGACTTCTTTGTTCAAACAGATTTTAAAATTTTATTCCTATGTGGACCATTTATTTTAATCTTGAATGAATAAATTCAATGTTATTCAGTTAATTATATTTAGGGAGAAAGCAGAATCATTGTGATATATTATATGCACTGCTACAAAACTATTATTGGGCATAATAAAATTTTGCAAGTTAATGATAGCATATAAGATCATACAAATGATAAAGAGAAAAATAGACAAAATTTATTTACTTATCCAACTACTTGGAATCAAAGAATATCTTCCATCTCTTCATTTAGGAGATATTTATCATCTGCTATATATCAGGGCCCATGCTAAATATTTAGGAAATAAAAATAGGAATCATGGAACTTTGTTAAAGAAGTTCTTACGGAAGAAGTTAAGTGGAAAAGCAATGGGGAAAATGAAAATTAAATTTGATAAACCATAACAGTGGTATTGCCAGATAGTGTCTATAGAAGGCAGACTCTCAGAAGCTCAGCTGCACAGGAATTTTATTAGTGAGTGCTCCATGGATTAACTCCAATGGAGGATGGGGAAGAAAAGAGATTTGACACTGGGAAAGGCTGGTCTGCCATGTAGTGTTAACAATGTTTTCAGCGGACCCCATGGGGATCTCTGAAGATGAGATGGCCCTACACAGTTATCCTAAAAGTTGGAAAAAGAGATGAGGTCTTTATGATCCCACTATAGACAAGCTATGGGATGCAGTCAGCCTCCTGAGAAGGGGGCAAGATTTTAGGTGAGGCAGCTCTTTGCAGACAGGGAAATTCCCAAAGATAGCTAACAACATGCATGTATGTGGTACTGACAGAGTGCTACAAGGCTTCATTGAAGAGAGTGAACTAACTACGATGTGCATACAAAGTGCAGGTTGGGTAAAATGCTATTGAAGAGGCATTTGAACTAAAATTTGGACTCTGATGAGGATTATTCCAAGCAACAAAGCTAAGGAATTCCTTTCCAGGCAGAGGGAACAGCATGTATAAAGTCATGGAGTCAAAGAGCAAAGCATAATGGGATAGAGGAGAAGGTTTAATCAATGTGGAGCCTAGGAAGATGTTAGAGAAGGAGAAGGAGGGGCTAAAGAAGGAGATGGCAAGTGATTTTAAAGGGGCCTTGTAAACTAGGACAAGAAATAGGGACTTTTTTTCTATACAGAAATCTACATCTAACAAGGACTTTAGAGAGAAAAAGTAATAGAATTTTATTGAAAGAAGAGGATTCTGCAAGCATTGTGGGTGGCTGATTGGAACAGAGGGAAACCTAAGAAAGACAATGTATTTACAATACTGTGAACACTGAATAATGATAATTAGTCAAAATTGTTCTCAGGGAGAGAAAAGAGTCTGGTATAAAGGAAATGATGAAGTATTAATTCCATAAAATGATCAAGAACCAATCTACCCCCTCCTACCTACATACACCTGATACAGCGCTGCCCAAGAAGCAGAGGTCTTTTCTAGCTTTAGTACCAACATGAAATAATAAAGTTTAGCATTGAGGACTTCAGATAGAAGCTTTGAAAATACAAATGCCTTCTAATTTAGATCAGAGAGGTGGATTTGAATGGCAGACAGGTGAACAGGGAGAGAAACCAATGATAATCAGTCAACCCTATTAAATGGCAACTAATGGTCTATTTCCTTCACCAGACTGGGGAAGTTTTCTTTCATTGTTTTTTTCAGATAAGTTTTCAATTTCTTGCTCTTCCTCTTCTCCTTCGGGCACCACATGACTCAAATGTTGAATGTTTAAAGTTGTCCCAGAGGTTCCTAAGCCTCTCCTCTTTTTTTTTTTTGAATTATTGTTTCTTCATTCTATTCTGATTGAATATTTATTTCCTCTTTTTCTTCCAAATCACTGATTTGAGTCCCGGTTTCCTTCCCTTCACTTCTTCCTATCATTTAGAATGGAAAGACAGATAAAGTGTTCCCCAGATAAGATAAAGTTAAAGGAGTTCATCATCACCAAGCCCTTATTCTGTGAAATGTTAAAGGGACTTATCTAAGAAAAAGAAGAAGATCGAAACTATGAACAGTGAAATAACAACAAACTCGCAACTATCAACAACTGAACCTAAAACAAACAAACAAAAAAAACAAACAAAGACGAACTAAGCAAACAACTGGAACAGGAACAGAATCACAGAAATGGAGATCACATGGGGGGTTATCAGAGGGGAGGGGGAAGGGAGTAACGAGGGAAAAGGTACAGGGAATAAGCAGCATAATAGGTAGGTACAAAATAGACAGGAGGAGGTTAAGAATAGTATAAGAAATGGAGAAGCCAAAGAACTTATATCTACAACCCACGGACATGAACTAAGGGTCGGGGGGAATGCTGGATGTAGGAGAGTACAGGGCAGAGAGGGGTAAAGGGGAGGGAAATGGGACAACTGTAATACATAATCAAAAAAACATACTTTAAAAAATAAATGGCAACTAATGGCATGGATTGAAAGTTTCTCCTTCAATGACAAGTAAACAAGCTAACATAACCCCATGGCATGAAACATGAAAATATTCATCACTAGACCTTAACACCTGAGAAGCAGAAAAGTATTTGTTACTAAGTATATTATATAATGAATTAGTTTGTGACTTTAATAAAACCCAAGAAAAATAGTCTTTAAAACAGGGAATAAAATATGAACTATAACCACAGCCTGACAAGAAGAATCTGGTGGCAGAGAGATATTTATTCATTCGATAAATATTTGAGTCTTAGGTTGGCAGACCTAAGAGGCAGACTCTGAAAAGAGGATACCCATGCAAATCACACTTTTTAAGTCACAGCTCCCAGAGAAGGCCAGTGAGGGGAGTGGTGGAAACCAGAGACAGAAAGGGGAGAAACTCAAACAAGCCCCAGGCTTCAGCCTCAAGTCTAAGTTGCACTGGCAGTATTCTCACAGCGTCTTTGATGAAAGCTCACCCGAGTGGCTATGTAAGCTCCCGGGCTATTCCAACTCTTTGTGTGCCTAAGGAAAGAAGTTCGAGGAGCCAAAGGGTTTAGACACCACGCCAGCATAAGAAAAAAATCACAGAAGAGCAGGGCGGGGATAGGCCCACAGAAATGGTAGAAGAGATTCTAGAGGACCCGAGTGCCTATGGTGAAGTCACCAATGGGATGGGAGCCATGACTACGACGGTGAGCAAGGGAGAAAGTGTGCCTGCAATAATATAACGTGCATTCTAGGACTGTAATCAAAGAAGCAAATAACACAAACAGGATAATGATGGTTTACACAGATATGACAAAGTGACTTAACACGTAAAAGAGAGAATGGGGAAATGGTATCTTATTTTGTATTATGGAGACAGGAAAGGCCTTTCAGACAAAGGGTTATTTGTTCAGAGACATGAAGCTTCCATTTTAATGAAATGAAAACAGAACAGGATAACAATGAAATATTGTAATAGAAAAGGAAGAATACAGGGGTAGAATAAAATCTGTCTTAAAAGCATAAAAGAAAAAAAATCAGCTACACAAAACACAGACCCCAAGTCGAACACAGCAAACTCTCTCAGATAGTGACTTAAAACCTGAGGTTGAATGGCCACCTGTGTAGAAACAGTAAATAAATGAAACCTAAAGTCTAAGAAGGATGGGATTCACATCAAAGCTCCCACATACAGGTACAGTTCCTTAAGAGGCACACCCTCAGTAGAAATTAGTAAAAAACGGTAGCAACGCCTGTCTGCCCTCATCGTGACTTTGCACAAAACCCGAGGGACAAACAAAACCCCCAAGTGCTTAACCACTTGCCTGTACTCAAGTGGGTTTGGGTCTAAAGATGATATGATACTGGGATGATAGTGTCCCCAGGTTCATAGCAGAAGGAAATACAAATTCTCACTGAAACAATGCACTATAAATACAGGCAGCAAAATTCCAAGAAACATGAGCTCACAATAAAAAGAAAATCACTAACTACATGGGTGAGGCACATAAACTATAAAGAAGAGCTAAGGGAAACAACAAAGTATAAAATCAGACCCACTAATGTAGGAGATTTCGATTTTATCAGTCACAGAATCTAATATAAATTTGCTTAATGTATTTGTTTGACTGAAAGATTAACAAAAGAAGAAGAAATAGAAAAATCATCAGCATTTCCGATGCTGGCCAGTTTGATAAACATGGGATTATTTAGTTACTTCCCCTATATATTTTGAATGATTGAGCAAAAACATTATTTATACATTTGCAAACCAGATAGCGTTTGTTGATTTCAGACACATCCCCCCCCCCCCCCCCGTACAACTCTCCCCTGTACAATGGGGACATGAAGCCTGGAAACTACATTTCTCAGATTCCATTGCCAAAAGAGTTTCATCTAGCTCCTGCCAAGGAAAGGCACCTGCAGGCACCTGCAGGAGATCTGCAAGGCATAGGACAAGGAGAGCATTACTTTTCTTCTGGCAACTACAGTAGGAACACGGACATCAGCAGATGGTAAATTTCCTGAAATCTACCCTCCTGACTTTTGCTCCCCTAGGCTTCAATGGCTGTGTGAGCCTCTAATTCCTGATATTAAACCTCTTCCTGCTGAAAATAACTACAGTAGTGCTGTTTTCCTGATCAAAGTTTAGCCAGTGATCTACAAGACATGATCAAGGACAGGAAGTAAGGATAAGTAACAGGACTCACCAGGAGCTTTTAAAGGGAGTCCTGACAGCAGTGATTTATAGTCAGAGCTGAATTTTAACAATTGGATCAAATATGGAGGTTCAGAAACAGGCTATCAGCAGTGGAACAGCTGAACAAACTCTGCTGAACATCTTCTTTGATGCCAAGACAAAACATGCACAAATAGATTCTGCAATATAATTAGTGGAATTTTTCAACTTACAGAAGATGGATCATTATAAATATTCTGAAAACTTGGACAAGATATCAGATCCCCGTCAAATTAACATGATCACGAACAAGATGATACATTGGGCAAATGTCAAGTTTAAGAGCCTAAATCACTGCCAAAAGTTAGACTTATACCTATAGTGAAAGATTCGGGTGGTCATGTTAACTGATGACTCCCTTGTGATTATTTCATTTCAAGGATGTAATTGTCGCTTGATTTCAGGAAATGCAGACTATTTTTATATGCCGCAAATGTTGCTGAACATGGGCCCTGAGAGCTCAGGGAATATGCTCAAATTATCCCTAAATATACTCACTCACAGAAACAAATCGACTCCATAATATTCAAGCTTCTGGACAGAGCTTTTTTGCACACACACACAAATTAAAACATGTTAAACTTTTAGACTCTTAAAATTACAAAAGATGTAGAAATCACTTGGCAGCCAATTTTAAAACATCATCCTTTAGAGTTCCACCCCACATCATACCAAGGATATTATAATGTACTATTATCCCCCACACTTACTATAATCTTATATATGACGGATTTTTACAATTTAGGTTTTGAAATTTTCCATGCATAATTTATTTACCATATTTTGCCATGTATAATGTGTTCCTATGTATAGTGCACGCCCACATTTTTGGCCCAAACTTTCAGGAAAAAAATCTTTCATTTAAAATTTTTAATTCATTTATAAATTTATGTATATTTAGAAACAAAACCAACTATCACATTCCAGGATATTATTTTGCATACAGATATTGCCATTGCTTTTTAGAGTTACATTTTTTTTTTTTATTTTATTTATTTATTTATTTTTTTTAGAGAGGGAAGGAGGGAGGGGGAGAGAGACAGAGAGAGAGAGAGATATCAATGTGCGGTTGCTGGGAGACATGGCCTGCAACCTAGGCATGTGCCCTGACTGGGAATCGAACCTGCGATGCCTGGTTCGCAGCCCGCGCTCAATCCACTGAGCTATACCAGCCAGGGCTAGAGTTACATTTTTAATGAATAAACACAAATAAAAGAATTACAAACATTTATATAGATGTGGAATTAGTATGACCCATGTACAATTTGCATGCTTATTCTTTCCTCAAAAATTTGGGCAGAAAAGTGCACATTATACATGGCAAAATATGTTAATTTATTCTTGGACACGACATCTCAGCAATCATGCTACATACTTGAGAACTTCATCAAATGAGAGATTTTCATATTTTACAGATAATAATTCTTTATTTCATATCTCATACAATTTCTTAAGC
The DNA here is from genome assembly GCA_004024845.1 of Tonatia bakeri. Taxonomy (NCBI): domain Eukaryota; kingdom Metazoa; phylum Chordata; class Mammalia; order Chiroptera; family Phyllostomidae; genus Tonatia; species Tonatia bakeri. The sequence continues at coordinate 223,399 of PVIA01001915.1, forward strand.
CCTTGAGACACTCTGCTTGGTACCATACATGAGACACCCCCTCCCAATAAACTATTTGCAGCTAGGTCTGAGAGTATGAATTCATATGGTAATCTAACTAACTGTTTGCAAGTTTTCTTCTTCCCTATCCAAGCTACTAAAAAAGGATGAAGAGAAAGACCTCAATTTCTCTGCCCGCCCCTCTTTCCATTTAGACATCTACCTTGACTCTGGTAGTGTCAGGCAATCAATCTCTCCACTCCCACATCTCATTGGTCAAAAGTGCTGTCTCCAACCTGGCTGCTACCTGACACCCAGAGATCTTGTGACCACCTTCTATCAGGCTTTAGAGTTTCACCGAGTCCAGTTTGACTATTAAGAAGGTGGAATGGACATCAGCAAAGGTCTGGAGTTCAGAACACTGTCACTACTCAGACGGAAGTGCCTAGTTAGGATGACAGGCCTCCTGGCTGACACCACTAGCCTTTTCTACTATTTCACTACCTTTTTTAGAGAGCAGATATTTTGATAATTGTCTTCCATGGTAGGACAAATTGGTTTCCTCCACTAGTAATCATGACTTTTATAGGAGGAATGCCCAGGCAGATATCAATTTCAATGGGAAATGCTAATCTTCTCCATCTATTTACTCAACTTGCTAGCACAATACAACTAACAAGGCCCTTTATGAGAGGAAACTTTCATCAAAAAGCTACAGGACTTTCTACCAGACACTGTGCTAGGGTCTTCAGATATAATGAATTAAATCTAATTATCATATCATTATATCAAGTAGCTGTTTACAGTCTATTTTTAAAAGAAACAACAAAGTTATCAGCTTGCTAGTAGCTATTTTCCAATTCTTAGTTAGGAATGTAAACCCTCTGACATCAAAGCCTATCAGGGTCTCACCTTGTCACCCTCTGCTTCTGTTTCCACAGCACTTTCACATGCATTCTCTCTTTTTGCAACAAAGCCAAGCCCATCATTTTAAAGGGGCTGAGAGTAGTACATGTGGTAGTAATTTTTAATTAACTGTTTTAGCTATTCTGTCATAAAAGATACTGCATAGATTCCACAGAACTGTCCATTAAAAACCTTTAGCCTCATAAAATACATCCTACAGTGATTTCCTTCCTGAGCGTTGTTTAGTCACATACAGAGGAAATTCAAATACAGTCTGAGCTAAAGAAAATCGTTTCGCTCTTCAGCAAGTTAAGGTGTTATAATGATTTCATGGCATGTTCCATAGATAGTGCTGCCATACTATAGAAGAAACAAAGAAACAGACTTGATAAAGTCTATTTTAAAATTATTGTTAGTGGATGAAAGCGATATGCACTCTTCTTGAAGACAATTATCAGGAAGCATTCTCCCTCCAAAAAGTGGTGAAATAGCAGAAAAGCCCAGTTTTGTCAGCCAGGGGAGCCATCAGCATAACTGTTATAGACTTATAATCAATAGCATTATTTTACTATATGTATTTATATTATTATACATAATGTGATATTTTAAATTAGCTTACAAGTATGCATCAAATGGTTGCATATAATGCAAGACAATCAGGCTAGCCTCAGACACATCTGACATACCAAGCAATAAAAGACAAAGGAGCAATTTCTAGTATGTGTTATGGAAAACATATGATTTCCAATTTTAAAGTCAGCTAAGTGTTGACCTGTGGGTAACAGAATCAAAAAGATGTTCACAGGTATTCAAGAGAAGACCAAATGGAATATTTCATGCAATTTCTGTGAAAAATATTTTCACATTTTGCAAACTTCCTGAAAAATTAAATAAAGAATAAAAGTCAAAACCTGGCCACATGGCTCAGTTGGTTGCAGCACTGTTCTGTCCACCAAATAGTTGCCAGTACAATTCTGGCTCAGGGTGTGTGCCTAGGTGGTGGGTTTGATCCCCAGCTGGGGCGTGTACGGGAGGCAACCAATCAGTGTTTCTCTCTCACATTGATGTTTCTTTCTCTCTCTCTCAAAATCCATGGAAACATGTCCTTGTGAGAGGAAAACATAATAATAATAAATAAAAGAAAAGTTCAAAAATGAGGAGAACATAGAATAAAACATTTAAAATTGAACCTCAAAGCCAGTTAATATAAAAATTTATGAATGATTGTATACAACAGAGCTATAAATCAGAACTTTCAAGTACACTAAAACTCTTGAAATAAAACATGTCTAATGTAGTCCTGGCTGGTGTGGCTCAGTGGATTGAGAGCAGACCTGCGAACCCAAGGGTTGTCAGTCTGATTCCCAGTCAGGGCACATGCCTGGGTTGCTGGCCACGGCCCCCAGCAACCGCACACTGATGTTTCTCTCTCTCTCTCTTTCTCCCTCCCTTCCCTCTCTAAAAATAAATAAATAAAATCTTTAAAAAAAGGAAGAAAGAAAGAAAAGCAAGACTCAAAACAACATTACACCACAGAATTTTATAAAAAAAAGAACATAAATTAAAACAAATACATTTTTAATGAATAAGTATACATTTGTAACATTACTATGAATGTGAACCTGTAGTGGAAATTCTGACTTGGAGCCCTGAATGTGACGGGATAGGGCCTACAAACTGTCCACCTTTACTTACGTATTAAAAAGAGAAGCAAATTACAGTGTGAAGAATCTCCATGTGCTAGAGTTGAGAAGGACTTCACTTGAATTCTAACTCTTTTTTTCCAGCAACCACCTTTCACTACATCAAGCACTAGCCATTACCCCCAGAGAATATGTTCAACTCACTATCCCAGACACAAATAAAATATGCTACTTAGGTAACTTCGGTGGTTCCCTAGTTGTCCTCGTGTGTGTGTGTGTTGCGGAGCAGAGGTAGTTGTTCTTCAGTAAACTCCCATTTTTAGTACCCACTTTTCACTTCTGCCCCTTCTCTGTCCAAAAAGTGGTGAAATAGCAGAAAAGCCCAGTTTTGTCAGCCAGGGGAGCCATCAGCATAACTGTTATAGACTTATGATCAATAGCATTATTTTACTATATGTATTTATATTATTATACATAATGTGATATTTTAAATTAGCTTACAAGTATGCATCAAATAGTTGCATATAATGCAAGACAATCAGGCTAGCCTCAGACACATCTGACATCAGCCAAGTCCAGGACTTGTCTGCAAGTTCTCGGAATCATCTTATAGTACGTAATCATCTCTGCTTATTTCACCTTTTGACTTACTCCCGTCTACCTTCTGATTCCCTGATATTCCTCCCTACACCCTGTTTTTAGCTCTCTATGTACATTCATCTGAATAGCTAATCTATGTAGATAGAAAGACATTAGAGATTAGAAATGAAGCTCTCCAAGTGTTAAATCCCACTTCCCTGGGTATTGGGATTTTTAACTTGTTGCTTTTATTTTCTTCTCTTAAAAGCTTGTGTATACATTTAATTACATATTTTTTTTAAAAACTGAGGATTTTTTTTTAGTTTTTTTTAAATATTTTCTTTATTTATTTTTAGAGAGGGAAGGGAGGGAGAAAGAAAGAGAGAGAGAAACATCAATGTGCGGTTGCTGGGGGCCATGGCCTGCAACCCAAGCATGTGCCCTGACTGGGAATCGAACCTGTAATGCTTTGGTCCGCAGCCCGTGCTCAATCCACTGAGCTATGCCAGCCAGGGCTCTCAATTACATATTGAAATCATTATTATTAAAACAAGAAATCTTGTAAATACCATCTCATCTTGCAAGTTCATGTATTGATTTATCCTAAAGATTAGTAAAATAATTGCTAAATCCTGTGTGCACAAGCATATTGTGACAACTGATTTTTCAAGGGCCTAGTTAAAGAACATGTATGAATGAGACATGGACTTGGACAACAGGATGGGGACTGACTGTGGGGGAAGGAAGGGGGGCACAAGGGACAGTAATATAAAATTGGGAAAGTTGTAATGTAACAATAAAAAATTGAAAAAAGCTTAAAAATCATCAGTTAGGGTATTGATTAAATTATGATAAAACTAACAAATGGAATATTATGCAGTCACTGAAAACTGTATATTGGAAAGGCCTATTATAATGTGATTTTTCAGTGTTTGGGAATGTATGCTCAGAAAACATCTGAAATTATAAATACCAAAAATCTGCAGAGGTACCATGTGGGTGATAGTTTGGTTTTCTTCCTTAATTTTCTCTTTTTTTAAAAAAAAGCACATGTTAGAGAATAAACCTACTGTATTTCTAATGACCTATAACAATCAAAATTGCAAAAAAATTATATAATTTCAACATTCAAACTACTAATTCAAGCACATTCTGTGAGTACTCTTCTCTGGGCCTTATTATCAGACATTGGTTCTGTTTTTACGTTTGTATCAGACTGCTCATCTTACCTATATTTTCCTCAGGGATGATAGCAATATCACAGGTGTTAATGAGCTTTGCATGAATAACTGGAATTTTGTTTATATTCCATTCCACAACTTTCTTTGAATGGTGCTATACTTTTTTTGAATGAGGTCTCCCTGTAATAAGTCCAGCGTTGTTAGTATAACGAGAACAGTTTGTATGACATCGATGTAACCTGGCAGCCAAGGAGAGTGGACTGAAATACGCATGCATGAACAATGACGACTTCACTGTACTCGTCAGTGGGCGTGGTAAATGCGGTTGAGTAGGCATATACACTCTGTGGCTGTCACACTGAAAATGACTGAGTGAGCAGAGCAAAGAATCTGCACCAAATTTTGCATGAAGCTTGAACATTCCTCCATGGAAACTATTTGGATGATTCAGAAGGCTTTCAGGGATGATGAATGAGTGCAACACAAGTAACAGGATGGCACAGATGCTTCAAAGATGGTAAAAGATCTGTTGAAAGTGATCCATATTCTGGAAGGGCTGCAACAAGCAGAATACCTGAGAATGTTGAATGTATACAGGCTGCAGTGAACAAAGATCAGCAATTGACAGTGCAAGAACTAGAGGCTGATCTGGGGATTCCAAAAACTACTATGTCCAAGATTTTAACACAGGATCTTGGCATGAAACATGTTGTGGCAAAATTTGTTCTGCACCTTCTGCTAGCAGAGCAAAAGGAACATTGTGCTGCAGTTGCTAAAGACTTGATTCAAAACTCTACCAATGAACCAGAATTCCTCAAGAAGGTCATAACCACAGACGAAGGGTGGGACTATGGATATAATCTGGAAACAAAGGCCCAATCATGTCAATGCAGGTCACCTGGTTCTCCAGGCCCAAAGAAGGCATGGCCAAGTCACAGCAAGGTCAAGACGATGTTAACTATTTTTTGATTAGGAAGTTGTTTTCCCTCACAAGCACACCTCTCCAGGCCAAATGATTAATACGGAGTACTACGTCAATGTACTTCTTTGGTTCAGAGGTGCAATATGACAAAAATGGCTGCAGCTGTGGGCAACTGGTGACTGGCAGCCTCATCATGCCAATGCGTCCACTCATGCAACCTGTCTCATGCAGTTTGTTGGTGAAACGTCAAATCACCCAGGTGACTCAGCACCCTATCATCTAGATTTGGTGCCCTGCGAATTCTGGCTTTTCCCAAAAATAAAATCACCTTTAAAAGAAAGGGAATTTCAAACTATCAGTGAGATTCAGGAAAAAATGGCAGGGGAGCAGACAGCGATTGTGAGAACTGTGTGAGGTCCCAAGTTGCCTACATTGAAGGGGATGGAGGCGTCATTGTCCTATGTACAATGTTTCTTGTATCTTGTATCTTCTTCAAAAAATGTCTCTATTTTTCATATTGCATTGCTGGATACTTTCTGGACAGAATTTCTACATGTATTTTCATCTTCTTGTTTAAGTTATCTTTGCTGAAACACTAAAGAACGTGTAAAAAATCCTAGAATTCCATAAAACAGACTTTGAACCTAATAGCTTAAAGTCAGATACTTTTTTCATAAGTCCTAATTTATGCAATAAATAATGTTCAGAGGTCCATTGTTGCTGTAAATCTTCAGGAGGATATTGTCTTTTCATTCATTTTGGCAGTGTGTTTTCCATAAATCCCACCTGTTTCAGTTTCCCCTTAATTGAGGTACTTACCATCCAGATGACATATGGCTTTTCTTTGACCATATCATCTTTCCACCTGGGTGCTGATTGGCAAATGAGTAATGGCCATAGTCCTGCATCTTGCAGTCTTCTTCCAGTGCTCTGCGCTTAATGAAACAAAATCTATCTGCCCCATTGTCCTCAAATCTTTAAGGAGAAGGAATGATTAATAATAATAAGTTAATACTATCAATAAGTTATAATTTTTAACACACACTATCACCTTCCTGGCTGGATCTTGCCTAACTTTCTAGCATCACCTTCTACCGCAACTCCCCCTCAATCGCCCCATGGCTCAAATAGCTTGAATTACATGTCCATTGTTAAATATCCTATTTCCTACTAGATTAACTCAGAGAAAACTTCTATGTTCTTTACCACTGTATCCCCAGCATTCCTGCCACATATTAGTAGCTTCATAAATATTTGTTAAAGAAATAAATGAACACCTCTCTGTCTCTTCTCTTGTCACATGTTCTTCCTTTAATGTCTTTTCTCTCACTTTTCCATCAGATAGGAGCCTTCTCTTTCTTGATATTAGCTCATGGCATCTTCTGTGAAGATCGTATCAAAAATCTCCAAACAATATGAGGTGTTTTCTCATCTATTGTAGTGCATATCGCAGTATTATAATGGCTCATTTACAAGTCTAATTTCCCACTCGCCTATCAGCCTGAGAGCAGTACCCATATCCTTTTCACATTTATGAACCCACAAATGATACCTAATAAGTACTTAATAACTGATTGCTACATGAAAACTCTTCTAACCCCAAATTTAGTATCTTTACTCATAGTAATAATAAAATAGTAAGTGTTAACTGTAGGACAGTGGTTGAGTCAAACAGCCAGACACTGAGTCCCAGCTCTATACCTTACTAAGTTCTATGCCCTTGGGTATCTTTTTACTCTGTCTCTTCCTCAGTTTTCTCATCTATAATAGTACCTGCTTGATTGGATTAAATTAAGTAATATATGAAAAGTGATAAAAATACTGCCTCACATCTAAAAAATTTTCAATACCCATTAGCTATGCTGTTGTTATTGAAATGTTACAGACCTCATGTAAGGCACTGCACCGTAAAAGTTATTGTTCACGAGTGTTAAGAGGCATTATTTTAAAGATCAGAAAAATGAGGCAAAGAGAGATCATTTTGCTTGAGATCACAGAATTATCAAGAGTTTAAAGTCTCCCTAATTCAACTCAATATCACACAAATTTCTATAAGAGATGTAATGTAATAATTAGTTGCATCAGACCTTATATCCTATAAGTCACAAATTATTCCATTTGTTTGAGAAAATGCGCTTATGTCATCTCCACTATACTTATTACACAGACTGTGTAATAAGTTAAGAACTGCCTGGGTGCTATAGTCAGACTAACAAAGGTTCTAATTCCACCTTTAACATTTTACTGGCTAGTAATTTGGTCAGTTGCTTAACCTCTCTAAGCTTTGGGTTCCTTTTGTAAAATGAGCATAATAATATCAACCTCAGGAGGCTACTTATTCTGAGGATGAAATGAGATCAAATATGTGTAACACGCTCAGCAAAATGTCTAGTGCGTTCAAAGCTCAATAAAAGCTGTCATCCAACACTGGATGTCAACCTTATTTATTAGTTTCTGTTTTACATTGTACAAGTGTTTTGATCTTATTGGGAAATCCTGAGAGTTTAACCTATTTTTCATTGTATTTTCCTGAACAATACTACCTCCCTCTTAGGCTGAGTTAGGTACACCTTCTCCTAGGCTCTCACATCTATTCAGAAACAAAACATTTCTGTACAGGAGCAGATCCTTAGATTCCCTTTTATCTATGACAGGGGACAAAGAGAAGGCATTTTTTTTCAAGCACCCAACTTTATAATTAGGCACCCATGAGCCATTTCAGTAGCTTGATCTGTGCCGTGGAACTAAGTCTGCTTTCTCCGGGGAAGACGGCACCAGCAACACTGCAGGCTCCCTAGCAATAGGCTGCCAACCACTGGGCAGTGCCGTGCTGGTAATCCTGTAAAACTTGACTCTCTGAGAAATAAAAAGCCTTGATTTGTAGTTTGCCCATTTTTGTAATGTAAATATGCTTACTGTGGCCAATTTCAAGTTACATATCGACATGACATCGTCGAAGAGAGTTGGGAAGAGACGTGCAGTCGCTCCATTACATAGTATTTCTACTATACAGATACGATAGACTTAACCTCTAGAGCATTGATAATAGTAAAATGTAGTAAAAATAATTAGAAATCAATGACTTGGAGTATTTATTATCTTTTCATAATATAATTAATAGTACTTATCAATGATCAGTTTATCTTCCTTAACTGTAATAATTTTTTTAATTAAACTTATTAAGGTGACATTGGTTAATAAAATTATAGAGCTTTCAAAGTATAGAGTTCCATAACACATCATCTGTACACTGTATTGTGTGTTTGCCACCCCAAGTCAAGTTTCCTTCCATCACCATTTAACCCCCCTTTACCCTCTCCTACCTTCCCCCACCACCTTTCACCACACTGTGGTCTCTGAGGGTTTTTTTTTTTCCTAATGCCTTCATGTTCTTCACTCAGCCCCCAAACCCTTCCTCTCTGACAGCTGTCAGTCTGTTCTCTGTATCTAGGAGTCTCTTTCTATTTTATTTGTTTATTTTGTTCATTAGATTCCACATAAAAGTGAGATCATATGGTACTTGTCTTTCTCTGACTGGCTTATTTCACAAAGCATAATACCCGCTAGGTTCATCCATGCTGTCACAAATGGTAAGATTTCATTATTTTTTATCGCTGGGTAGTATTCCATTGTGTAAATGTACCACGGCTTTTTCACCCACTTATCTATTGATGGGCACTTCCCATCTATTGATGGGTTGCTGCCATTTCTTGGCTATTGTAAATAATGCTGCAATGAACATAGGAGTACATACATTCATTGAAAATACTATTTGTGGTTTCTTCTGAAAAATTCCCAGAAGTGGGATCACTGGGTCACAAGGCAGTTCCATTTTTAATTTTTTTGAGGACCTTCCATACTGCTTTCCACAGTGGCTGCACCAGTCTGCATTCCCACCAACAGTGCACTAGAGTTCCCTTTTCCCCACATCCTCGCCAGCACTTGTTGTTTATTGATTTATTGATGATGGCCACTCTGACAAGAGTGAGGCGATATCTCATTGTAGATTTAATTCACATCTAGTAATTAAAGCAAATTTACACCTAGATGATTAGTGATGTTTAGCATCTTTTCATATGTCTATTTGCCACCTATATGTCCTCTTTGGAGAAGTGTCTATTCAGGTTCTTTGCCCATTTTTTTTTTTAATTTATTTATTTATTTTTAGAGAGGGAAGGGGGAGAGAGAGAGAGAGAGAAACATCAATGTGCGGTTGCTGGGGTACATGGCCTGCAACCTAGGCATGTGCCCTGACTGGGAATCGAACCTGCGATGCCTGGTTCGCAGCCCGCGCTCAATCCACTGAGCTATGCCAGCCAGGGCTTCTTTGCCCATTTTTTAAATTGTACTGTTTGGGGTTTTTTGGTGTTAAGCTGTAGAACTTCTTTATAAATTTTGGATACTAATCCCTTCCAAGATGTATCATTGGTGAATATGCTCTACCATTAAGTAGTTTGTCTTTTCAGCTTGTTGGTGGTTTCCTTTGCTGTACAACTTCTTAGTTTGATGTAGTCTCATTTGTTCTTTTTTCTTGTTTCCCCTGCCCAAGGCAGAGAAAGCCTGTACTACAAGGTTCCCCCTCATATATCACAAAAAATATTGCTATGAGAAGTCTCCAAGATTTTATTGCCTGTGTTTTCTTCTAGGATTTTTATGGTTTCAAGTCTAACATGGAAGTCTTTAATCCATTTTGAGTTTATTCTTTTGAACGATGTAACGAGGTGGTCTAGTTTTATTTTTTTGCACATCTGTCCAATTTCCCAAAACCATTTATTGAATAGACTATTTTTATCCCATTGTATGTTTCTGCCTCATTTGTCAAATATTAATTGACTATAAAGGTATGGGTTTATTTCTGGGCTCTCCATTCTGTTCTATTGATCTATATGTCTGTTTTTATGGCAGTACCATGTTATTTTGATTACTATGGCCTGGTAGTATTCCTAATGGCTGTGTTTACAACCTGCTCACAAAATTCCTGCTAATGTTACACTGGCTCTCAGAATGAACAAGCTGGCTCCAGCATACCACTGCCTTTGGAGGTAAAAATAAAGCATCCTGGTCAAAGAGAGATGGAAGCTTATGCAACATAGGGGCTATCTTTACCAAAAAAGAATGCTTAAATGAACATTAAAAGAATATTTATTTAGAACAGACTTTAGTTTGAATGCCTTCAGCCATTCCAATACTCCTGATACAAAGGCGTGTGTAGGAAAGAAGTCCAGAATGGAAAGAGACGGCATTATTCAATTGCACTTCAAATATGTGACTTTTACAAAATTTTCAAGAGCATATGATCATGTGAACACATTAGGAGAATCTCTCCCTGTGTCTCTGAGGTCACAGAAGAGGTAAGTTCTGAAGCTCAAGCTCATCTGCTCAAGGGTAAATCTGTCCCTGACTCTGAGTGATGAGGGTGGAGATACTTTGATTATGTATCAGTGAGGGTACCACAGACCCTGAGAAGTTATGCACCTCTGTGTAACCTTGCACTGTTCAAAAAAGCAGGTTGCAAACCGATGTACCAACTGAGACCAACAGGTCACATGAACAAGTGAGGCATGTCTGCTGGGTCCTGTAGCTAATAGAGGGCACCCCTCAGGGTAAATTTTGTCATGATAGGCTATGGACCCATTATTACCAGATATGCCAGATTTCCCGAAGAAACCATACATCTGGTATTTTATATGAAATCTGGTATTTTATATGAAATCTGATATTTAAACACTAGCAGCTCATTCAATTAAAAAAAAAAAAAACCCGAAGGTCAGAGAAAACAGGGGTTGCCATTTTGCAGATCCTGCCTTACATAATAAACAGTTATTACTTGAGTGCATTGCTTTGTTTGTATCTTTGACCTGATTATCCCAAATCCCTCACCCCCAGGTCCTGGGGAAATAAACACTATATTGGTAATTATTAGGCAATACCATAATTCCTTGTCAGTGGGTTTGTTTCTCAATTAGATCACAGTTCGTGGAGGTCAGGGTTGATATATTCTCCTCTTGTTTTCCTAGTATACAGAACACCTGACTGATAGTATCTGGCATGTCGAGCTGCACACAGCATCTGGTATCACATATAGAGGCAGTAGAGCATGAAAGTAATATGTATGGGCTCTGGGACCAAACTGCCTGCGTTACAATAGCAGCTACTATATAGTTATTAGCTGAGTGTCTTTGGACTTTACCTCTCAATGGCTTTGTTTAATCATATATAAAATGGAATCACAATAGTTATCTCTTAGGATTGATGTGTGGATTAAATGAGCTAATGCAAACAAAGGGCTTAGCCCAGAGCCAGGAACGTGTGAAGCTTTTGGTTAATACCAGTAAGTACCAATCCGTTTACATATTTGTTTCTAAAATGTAAACATTACTCTTAAATGTGGATCAAACATGAAAAAAGCTTTTTAAGTGGATACTCATAATGTTATTAGTATAGTAGATTCTCAATAAATATTTCTTGATCCCTTGCTTTTCAATTTCTACCTGGTATTATTTATACTTACTTACTTACTTCTTCATACAGAATTATACACTGCCCCTAAAGTGTTTCATGTGGACTTGGTAAAAGTAAATATTTGTATTGAACTGTGGTTTCTATGAACTTGACCTGAATAAAAGGTGCACTGGAACTATGAAAACAATCTCATGGGACACAGCTGTGACTCGTTTCAAATCTGCTTATCTTATTCACCTCGGACATGATCACAATCTTCCTCCAAAGACATTGAGTCAAAAGGTGGAACAATTCTTTGTCCCATGAGGGAAGGTTAGGACTTGGAAAAATAAGGGTTTTTCTTATTTTTTCTAATATATCTTTCTACCCCACTAGTCTGAATTTTATGGCAGATGCTAATCCATATAATTCCTAGCAAGCATGAAAAATAAAGATAAATCCTAAATGGTTTCCATTTCCCACTGAAGAGAAAAGAGCCTTTGAGGAGGACAAAAGAACCCAATATTTACTGAGCCCATACAGTGTGTGAGATCATTTGCTAGATATGTTACAAAAGTCACTTTAATCCTCACAAAAACCCTGATTTCTTGTCTGTGTTTTGCAGAAGAAAGACTGAAACTTTGAGAGGTCACATGAATTCCTCAAGCCCTCACTCTTAAAAATTAAGGAATTAAGGAGGTAGTATGCTAGTATGTACCCAAATACAAAGCCTATGTTCTTTCCACATGAACTTGGATATTCTTTCATATTAACTCAGCACTGAACAATTTATGGATCAGCAATGGCATTAAAATAAAAATTATTGAGAAGACTGTCAAGTTAATTACAAAAATAATTATTTGGCACTAACTTTTTTCAATTTGCATTGAAGCTGCTTAAAACGGCTGTAGTCTGTCTCTGTTGAAAAACACAGATATATCTGAATTGGTTAGGAACATATGCTTCCCTGTATGAAGTAAAATTCATTCTTTTATATTTAAGTCAAATATAAGATGATGTCAGTCTTCATCTCACCTTGTGGGTATTTTTAATGCTCTATCTTCCTTTATTCTTTGTTAATTAACTGTAGGCTTTGGGAAGGTGAGAACTATGTTTGCACTGCTCACCAGTGACTCTGCAGTATCTCCAAAACTACCAGGCACACAGTATGTGCATAGTGCATATCTGTTGAAATAATTTTACATAAAATAAGTAATATTCTCCCTTCACAATTAAGAAAAATATAAGATATAGGTACAAAGTTCATATCTGATTATGGGTATTAATGGCAGATTTATTCCATCCAGTAAACTATACACAGCTTAAAATCTCTTATATCATATAGAAAAAGAAACTCAAACTGGATTTAAGATTTAAATGTAAGACCTGAAACCATAAAACTCCTAGAAGAAAATATAGTAAATAAACTCTTTGACATCAGCTTTAGTAACATCTTGAATATGTCTCCTCAAGGAAGGTAAACAAAAGCAAAAATAAACAAATGGGACTTCATTGAATTGAAAAGCTTCTGCACAGCAAAGGAAACAATCAACAAAACAAAAAGACAATCTACTGAATGGGAGAATATATTTACAAATTATATACCCAATAAGGGGTTAATATTCAAAATATATAAGGAACTCATACAACCCAATAACCAAAAAAAAAAAAAAAAAAAACCCTAAACAATCCAATTTAAAAATGGGCAGAGGGCATGAACAGAGACTTCTCCAAAGAGAACATGCAGATGGCCAACACACAGAGGCAAGAAGACATGCCCAACATCACAGATCGTCCAGGAAATAGACTTCAAAACCACAATGGAATCCTACCTCACACTAGTCAAAATAATGATTATTTTTAAAAAGTCAACAAGTAAACAAGTGCTGGTGAAGAAGGAGAGAAAAGGGAATCCTCGACCACTGTTAGAGGGATTCTAAATTGCTGCACCTACTACGGAAAACAGTATGGAGATTCCTCAAAAAACTAAAACTAGAACTATCACATGACCCAGTAATTCCACTTCTGGGTATTTATCTGAAGAAATCCAAAGAACTAATTCAAGAAAGGATACATGCACCTTTATGTTCATTGCAGCATTATTTACACTAGCCAATATAGGGAAGCAACCTAAATGTCCATCAATAGATGAATGGATAAAGAAGATGTGATATGTAAATGGAATATTACTGAGCAACAAAAAAGAATGAAATCTTGACATCTGTGATAACATGGATGGACTTAAAGGTTATTTTCCTAAGTAAAATAAGCCAGACAGAGAAAGACAAACACAATCTGATTTCACTATGTGGAATCTAAGAAAACAAACAAGACAAAACAAAAACAAACTTATAGAACCAAAGATCAAACTGATGGCTGCCAGAGGGCAGTGGGGTGAGGGAATGGGTGAAAAGAGTGAAGAGGAATATAATCCGTAACACTGTGATAACACTGAACGGTGACAGATGGTTATCAGACTAAGTGTAGTGATCACATACTAGGGGCTATAAATGTCCAATCACTATGTCATACATCTGAAATTAGTATAATATTGTATGCCAACTATACTCAAAATTTTTAAATGAAAGGAGTTTTTATTCAGAGTCATGAAGCATAGGAAGCAAGACATGCCTTTTAGGTGTGTTTAGGTGGTGACTTTTAGTGTGTTTCAAAAGTGATACTTGCTCACTCAAGGGTAGTGATTATCAACATTTTTCATCTCATAGCACACATAAGGTAATTACTAAAATCCTGTGGCAGACCAAAAATACATTTTTGTCAATCTGGAAAAAAGTAGATATAATTTTGATTGATTCACATAAACAAATAATAATGGCAATTACTTACCCTTTTTGCTCCAAAGCGACTTTTAAAAAATTCAGGTGCCAATACAAGGATTCAGACGCAACCTTATTATGTGATGTGACCAATAAGATGCAATTCTCTGATTCGACCTATACATTTATGGTTCAAGACAAGGCATTCACTCCAAACGCTATTTCCATTTTTTTTTTTTTAATTTAACAATCTAATGTAAAAGAGGTCAGTGCCCCTGACTAAATAGTCAGGCATCGTATGTTTTAAAAATTCTTGCGGCACATCGGTTGAAAATCACTGCCCTAGGTAACATGGAAAAGCTCAAAAAAGAAAGTGAAAATTAGGTACCTCGTTAGCGCAGTAGGTAGCGCGTCAGTCTCAAAATCTGAAGAAAGTGAAAATTGTGCTACTACTCATAAATACATTTTTTCATTGTATCCATGTTTTTAAAATATAATTGGGATTATTCTCAAACATTAATTAAAGATCCACAGGGCTGGAAAAGGACTTAGAAAGCACCAAGGTTAACCACACTATTTTCTAGAGAAAGAAACTGGGACTACAGAAGTAAAATAACTGAGCCCGATGATGTGGGGCCTTAGAACCTCACAGAGGGTGTATTCACAGGACACCTAAGAGCTCCCTACTAACTCTGTGCTAACCGTTCTGCTGGGCACCCATAGATGAGGGGAGAGGAGACAGATAAGAACCAAGTCCCTGCCCTTGGGGAGAATACAGTCTGCTTGGGGAAACAAGACTTTCATTTATCAAACAATTAGAGGACAGTGAGAAAGTATGTTATTAAGTGCTAAATTAGGCAGAACATATGATAAATGCTATAGCTGTTCAAAGTGAAGGAAGAGATAAATTACCAAATGAGTTCAGATTGATCGCTCATTCCTCCTTGTGTTTATGAATGTCTCCTATGTCACGGCCAACTCGGGGAGAGGGATATTTTTGTTGCTTTAATACTTCCTTTGCCATAGATAATTAATTATCAGTTGCAGAAAACTGACTTATGTTTTTGCTTGGATTTGCTAAAGGAACATTTAACAAATCACAATATTCTCTTCTATTCAATGATGTTAAGATTTTATCAAAATAAGTGAATAAAATATAGCATTAATATTGCATTCCCATTTTCTTAATCCTTTTTCAAAGAACCACCACAGAGATTATTTTTTCTGATTCCCTGAACATAGCCACACAGCCACGCACACACACATGGACCCCTCTTGCAATTTTATGCATCTTGCAAAAGAACACAGCGACGGACTGATTTTGTCTACTTGGTTAATATACATTGCTCTTTAGAACTATCCCCTCAAGTTCTCCGGCAGATTTCTTCTACCCAGTCCTTCAACAGGAGCGCCTCGCTATCTAGTGAGCTTTAGACAGTATCCCTGTCCATCTCTGTAATTCCCCAGAGTCTTGTAGGTGTTCCTGTCATTTCCAGAAGTGTGGCAGCTAAGGAAGGACCAGGGAGGTAGCAGTCTATCTTCTCTGTGCATATGTGATTTCTCCATACTCACGATATTCCAAAGCCATACAAGCAAATGTACCGATAGCCCACCGTCTCTTAACCCCAGTTGTTGTTCTTTTCAAACTTTCCCAAACTTTGCAGGCAAAATTAGTCATTCCCTACACTATAAATAATGAACTGACCTGTAATGACTTGTCACTGAGTTTTTCCTTCGCTGATCTATAACTTCTTGGAAGAGGATCTCTGTGGCTTACATTTTAGTCTAGCTAACTTCCTGACACATAGTAGGCCCCAAACATGCTCTGCATGAATGAAACCAGAGTCATTAGAACTTAACTTTCATTACACATATTTATCTATTTTTTTAAGTAAATTTCTTAACAGTAGTCCAACCTAATTGGTTTTCTGACACAGGCAGTCCATTTTTGAACGGATCATATTCTTATTCAGAAAAGTATTTTTAAATGGTAATAGAACATAGGTACTTAAGCAAAGAGAAAATGAGAGTTCTAAAATTGTGAGCTCTAGGCCACCAGTAAATATGGTGAAAGTTTATAGAGTGAAGCAGATTTTATCAAAGGTTTCCCTTGGAAAATATTGACTTCCTTCCTTCCCTGGAAGCTGTGCTCAGTGTCCTAGTATTGTAAGCTCTGGCTTGACCTATTTTGTGTTGTTAGTCTGACCCTGAAGTATAACCAATAAAATATGCATAACCTTGTCTAAGGTACATAGATTTTTATTAGTTTTATATGGTATATATATATATATATCTCACATAGGAAAAAATACAATGGCATGCTTCAGATTCATTGGCCCCTCATGATGACTGAAGCAATAAACTGAGAATACATTTTAGTGCAGACAAATGGGAAATAATAAGTCTAGAGACAATGAAGCAAAACAGAGAATCCATATTAAGTGATAGCAATGCAAGGCAATTCAATGATCAGGAAAATGATTTAGGGATTCTTGAGTAGTAATGCTGGAAGCTGGAAGCTCGGAAATGTCTGCTGGCTGAGCAAAAGGCTTACAGGATATACAGAATACAAATCAAACTACGTGGCAGCAAAACTGCGAAGACAACAGTGTTAACACACCTAAACCTCTATATGCCACCCTCTCACCATTTCACTAGAGGAAAGCAGCACAGCCAATTTCAAACTGACTGGTTACAGAGAGCTATGGCAAAATGAATATATTTAAGGCAGATATTAGGTAGAACTTCTTGCCACATGGGCTGTGAAATATTAAAATTCTTTAGAAGAATGACAGAAATACCTTCTTTTATGTGATATTTTGTTACAGCCTTTTCACACTAATGACAGCATTTGCTCCTCAACATAAAGCTGCGGGGTACACACAAGAAAGAGTATGTCCATTTTACAGAGAGTTAAACTGAGATTGAATAGCCAATGACAGTGGCAAAGATAGGCTACAGACACACAGCTTATGGAACATCATTCAGGTGCTCCTTTTTTTTTTTTTTACCATTAAATCTCTTTTCTGGGCGTTGCCAAGGGAAATTTGGAACCCACTTCTCAGTAGATTTTTAAAAGCATCATATAGAAAGCT